>OY804595.1:61804144-62164144 GCA_963680895.1 Fragum sueziense
AAACAAGACAAATCTTGGACACAATGTTGGGCACCATAAGATCTTGGATGAGTCTGATTTTCACGTTATTGACCATAAGTTCGTTTTCAGTCTTAAAGTCATAAATATAAATTTATTGAATTTAACAAAAGTGTTGCTCATATCATTTTGGTTCAGGTGAGCGATATAGGACCATCATGGTCCTCTTGTTT
Source organism: Fragum sueziense (assembly GCA_963680895.1). Classification (NCBI taxonomy): domain Eukaryota; kingdom Metazoa; phylum Mollusca; class Bivalvia; order Cardiida; family Cardiidae; genus Fragum; species Fragum sueziense. The sequence continues at coordinate 61,804,336 of OY804595.1, forward strand.
CACCTTTAGTGCTAGATTTCTAGTTTGTACTTTCTCTTTGAAATATTGTACCTATGGTAAAGTAACTTGTTTTAAAAGGGTGCCCATGTTTTTGTTTCAAAGATAGCAGTAAAAACATTAGACACTCATGTGACAAAGCCCTGATGGGGCACAAAAATAAGGGTTCAAGTCTGCACTAAAATGGATCATGGTACCTTTGCTCTATGTACAATCATAAATACCAGGGGTACATTATGTATTCCACTTTGAATTCCAGGGTAGCAATTCATCCCTAGAGTATACTCTAAACCCTCTTCACAGAAATTCAGGATCTGCCACTGTTATATATACATAATTATAAATACCATGGGTATATTATGTATTCCACTTTGATTTCCAGGGTATCAATTCACCCAGGGAGTATATAGGATGTCAGGGTCCTATCCCAGGGACCATAGATGACTTTTGGAGGATGGTGTGGGAACAAAAAGTCTCAATTGTGGTTATGTTAACATTGTGTAAAGAGGGACAGAAGGTAATGTATTAACCCATTACCAGACGAAAAAATATGGACTTTTCCAAATTCAAGGAAGTTGCAGACGACAATTTCAAGTTTATGAACTTTTACATTTTGTTGTCTCTTAGGCTAGAAAACATGGTGGAAAATGAAGAAATTGCTTTTCACAAGCAATTTCTTCATTTTACACAATGTTTCCAAAGCCATTATCTCATTGGAAGTCAAAAGGAGTCACTGTGTGGGAATGGGTTAACCTTTTCCCAAACGACAAAATTTAGGGTGATCCACCTCAAAAACTGCCACAAATGGCGAAATGGATGTTATCAAAGATAGGATTTGTGTAAAATATAGCATAGAAAATATTGAGACAAAAGGAGAAACTGCTGGTTTTCAGCATTTTCCTCTTTTGTCTAAATGTTTTCCCAAGCCATTTCTATTAGAGACATCAAAACCAGGTCTTGTTTAGGAAAAGATTAAGTTACAAATTCAAATATGGTTGTCTCAAACTTGTTTCTACACAATGCTCTTTATCCTGACCCAAATAGAAATATTAGGATTTGAAACCTGACACAAACAACAAAATGTCTGTCTCTATCTTTGAATATTCAGAATGAAGAATTCAAGATACTACAAACGCATAAAGTACTAATGTTCCAGAATCATTTGTTATCAGCCAGTCATGCAAAGTTCAGACAAGAAAGAAGTATAGTGTAAGTTCAGACTGCACATACATCTATATTATACAGGCTGATCTTAGCTTATGATGTTTGGTAAGGCATTTAGAATTCCTCAGGATTAGCATGACAAGAATTGATACCTATATTCAACATTTCTTCAGGTTAAATGTGAACAATACTGGCCAGACGAACAAGGGGAACCCAAGCAATATGGTGATGTTGTGGTTGAAGTGACTTCAACATCAACTATACAGACTTACATAATGAGGATCTTCAAAATAACAAATGTAAGCAACTCTAAATGAGTATAAAATGAGCCACGATCTTGGAAAAGGGTCAATATAGCATATGAGACCAAAATGGATCCGAATCAGCCTGCAAATATGCACAGCCTTATCAAGATCCATATTGAGGTCTTTTACAAGCTTCTTCATAATCTAAGGCAACCTCAAGCCTGTCTACTGATCAGACTTTACCCCCGGTCCCACTGAGCCCTATCTGATCCCGATTTTGAAAATTTTGAAATCCTGAAGGAAATCGGGTTACTTCCGGAGAATTGTAGTTCATCCTGATTGAAATCGGCACCAAATCCGTTCAAAAATAAATAAGGACAGAAATTTCAACATGCGCAAATTTTTCTCCTGATTTTGATAATCATGGTAAAATCAGTGCACCTCGTACTAAGTCAAAGTTGTTTGAGTTAGTATAAATTGGGGTTATTCGACAACAGATTGATTTTGGCGATAAACAACGAATAACGGCGATGTACTACGAATACTCCTGATTCTCACCAATGAAATACGGGGAGGGAATAAACTGGTCTTGTAAGAAAATGACCCCATCCATGGATGAACGGAAAAAATCTGCTCATATTCGTAGTAAGTCGATGATAATAAGCCCTGCCGAGGCACTACGAATATTTTGGAAATTGGGCTCATTGGGACTGGGGGGTTACTAAGGTATAAACTAGTTTGGAAATACGAGGGACGGTCGGAAAGTAGTTGGACTTTTGACTAGTTCTCTAAAACCATTTAACTTTTTAACAAAATTCTTTTTACACTGTTTAAACAAATTGTCCATCTATGTCTATGCATTTTTGCTTTCTTCGTAGGAGCTTTATTATTCCCACTATTAATCATGACGTAGACCCACTGTATTAGGTACTGTGTAACCACCGGTATCAAAGGCGCCCTGGTCTCAAATTTCTTCCCAGCAAGCATTTTTATCAGTTCTAGACACAAATAAAAGTCATTTGGGGTAGGGTCTGGGCTAAAAGAAGAGTTAACCAGCTTTTGTCATGGGTAATAGTTGATAATCTCCACTGTAGATGCGGTGGTATGGGAGCGTGCGCAATCGTGAAGAAGAAAACATTTTTCTTTGCTATTCTGGGACACGTTTACTTCAGCATTTACTCTTAGGTTTTTCTGAATTACTTCAGAATTGTACTTGGCAATGACAGTTTTTACCATTTGACATGAAATGACCAACCATCAATCCTTGTGAATCCACAAAAGCAACAAACATGACTACCAGCCGAATGTAAAAGCTTAATCTCTTACGAGGTGGGGAACCAGCTCGTTTCTATGACTGCTGTGACTGAGTTTTTATCCCAAGTTCGGAATTATGAACAATTATTTGATATCTAGTGATAATGTAGTTAAAAAACTTAACTTCTTCGCGATTGAAATGACTAGAATGTTCTTTTGTTTTGGTTACCCTTGTTGTTCCTCTAACAAATAGCCTATGATACATAAAACCCCTATCACATATAAGTGGACAGAATATTGTATATTTACATCTATCTGTGAAAATAAACTGACCACGTTATTCGAAAATGGATGTAGATTCCACCAATATATAATGTGTTTATACAGTTGCAAATGGAGAGACAGCAGCACGAAATGTCCAACTACTTTCCGACCGTCCCTCGTATGGCTGTTCTAAATGCTATTAAAGCCCTTTCTTGAGGCAAAATGGTGATACTGGCTAAGTTTGCCCTGTCATATCAGACTCATGGCCACTAGCGCAGTTTGTAGCACATCAGACTTTCAATCATGAGGTGGCAGATTCGATACCATATATCTAATACCAATGTTTATGAGCAGCTGGAGGCTCTGAAAGGATAGCATGGTAGGGCTGGCTAGAGAAATGTGAGAATTCAATGTTAGGTGCTCCAGCTTTTAATTCAACCTAGATAATTTTAAGAGAGGCGTTAAAGATACATACTTACTTATTTTCAGGGTCATTTTCTGTAAAAATAACTGTACATAATTAAAATATGGCCTTTAATTTTTCTCTGCAAAATTTCAGCTTCGCCTGACCTGCATTGGCTTAAATTATGACGGATGTAAAACCCCATATCACATCATTTTGTAAATACAACCATATCACTGAAAATATTATACATAGTTTTACTGCTCTGCATGATTATCGATTTATGTCATTTACTGTATGAATCTTGTATTCTGTCAAATAAAGTCTATAACTGGCATGACATGCTAAAAGCCAACTTTTGTGAATCATTAAGGGTTTGGGCCTTGGAATACTAATGTCTCTTTAAAAGATATTAATTCACTATTTCCCCCCTTGTCCTTTCAGGCTGGTGAAACAAGGACCATTAAACATTTCCATTTCCTCAGCTGGCTGGATTTTCAGGCGAATGTAAAACATGACATCATTTTAGACTTTATAACACATGTTAGATCACATGTACAGCCCCCTGACACTAAAGGACCAATGATTGTTCATTGTAGGTATGTAACAGTTTCACAATGTTTTAGTTAGCTATATAATCCAGCTGAATGCAAAACATGATATCATTCTAGACTTTATAACACATGTAAGATCACATGTACAGCCGCCAGACACTAAAGGACCAATGATTGTTCATTGCAGGTATGTAACATTGTTTTGTTATTTACCAAGTTAGCTATATAATCAAGGGGAATGTAAAACACGACATCATTCTAGACTTTATAACACATGTAAGATCACATGTACAACCCCCTGACACTAAAGGACCAATGATTGTTCATTGCAGGTTTGTATTATTCAATAGAAAAAGTTTTGTTGTATAATTTAATCATTCTATCCATCATTAAATGTCAAACACTTCATGCAACTCCAGGAGTTAATCATGGAATGGAAATAGACAAGGGTATATCATCATTAATTTCTGTTTCTATGAATGATGCCTAAGTTACACAAGGTATTTGGATGGAATACCTTAAAGAGGAAAAAAGAATACACATATTTCACATATTTATCGCTGATTGTCCACTTCAAGGTGTTTAGTCTCAATACCTAAGCTGGTAACACCCATGTCACTGTCAATGCAAGCCTAGGGGTAAATTTTCAGATGACTATTTTTTGGCAAAGTTCGGCACAAAATAGTGAACATAAATATACTAAAACGAATTGTATAAAATAAGAGCATGTATGTAAAACAATATGAACAGAGGAAAGTATGAAAATGGGATGACTATTGAATAAATTTTATGCCCCTGGATCCAAAGATTGGGGCATATCGTTTTACTCATGTCTGTCTGTCTGTCCATCTGTCCAAAAACTTAACATTGGTCTTTTCTCAAAAAGTATTCAAAAAGTCTTTTTTGGGGAAATGATTAGATTATCTTTTTCTCCTTTTCCAGTGCTGGAGTGGGTCGAACAGGGACTTATATCTGCTTGGATCACCTAATGCAGTTTATTGAAGAGCACGATTTTGATGTCAACATCGATATTTTTGACATGGTCCTTAATTTGCGCAATAACAGACCACTCATGGTACAAACTGAGGTAAGAGTTCTTATTTCATTGTCACAATATACAAGAATCAATAAAGTGTTTGGGTCATGGCCATAGCACAGTTGATAGTTTATCTACATTGTACCTTTCACTTGAGAGGTCCCAGTTCAAATCCCGGCCTATACTTCCCACCAAGAGGTTTCATTTGGGACTTTGACCTAGTGACCTTGACCTTTGAGTTTCACCTACTTTAAAAAGAACTTTAACCTGGTCTATATCGCTTGCACTATTATAGATAGAGCCTTGATATTTCACATATGGATACCTCGTGCCATGACCTTGACCTTGAGACTTTGACCTATTGACCTTTGACCTTGGACTCCTTTTTTTGCGACAAGCTTTTGTATAGGCAAGCTATGATGTCTGCGGACTATTCTTGTTTTATGTAAACATAATTCAAATTCTGGATGCTTAATAAAATATTAGGTTTTGTTGAACCTATCAAATAGTTTTATAAGCAAAATTTGTGTTACCAGAATATTTTATAATCCATTTTTCTCTTCTCCTTTTTCAGCAACAGTATGTGTTTATCCATGACTGTGTTAAAGAGCTGATGGATAGAAAGAGGAAACAAATGGAAAATATTTATGAAAACCAGGGGTTCTGTGAGTAGATACCAGGTTTAAATCAACAAATGAAATTTTAACTTAACCCTTTCCCAAATGACAAAATTTTAGGGCTGTCCAATATGAAAGTTGCTGCAGACGACTTAAAAGATGTTGAAAAAGAAAGGATTCCTGCATAATATAGCTAATATAGAAAATATTGAGGCAAAAAGAAGAAACTGCTGGTCATCAGCAGTTTCTTCTTTTGTCTCAATGTTTTCCCAAGTTTTACCAATTAGGGACAGCAAAACCAGGTTATGTTTGGGAAAGGGTTTAGCTATGCCTTTTTATGCATATCATTGCCCTCTAACTTGAAGGCCCCTTTTTTAAGCAAAATTATCTTGTCTATATATGTGTAGGATACTTATTTAACCCTTTCCCAAAGGGCAAAAATTTGGAGTGTTCCAATATGAAAGCTGCTGCAGATGACAAAGTGATTGTTTTTAAAAAAAGAAAAATGTGGTACAAAATAGCCCAGAAAACATTGAGGCAAAAGCAGAAAATGCTGATAATCAGCATTTTCTTCTTTTGCCTCAATATTTGCTCAAGCCTTTTCTTATAGGGATGTCAAAACCAGGTCTTGTTTGGGAAAGGTTTAAGGTTCTGAACTGTAATTGGTACACACACTTGTAGCATGTAGATCTCTACGAAAGTTTGATATGTTGTAGACATTGATCATTGAAAATATTCTACCATCTTCCTTTTTCAATTTTGTAAATCTAAAGGGAAATATGTGATTTTAAAGTTTGCATTGCAGTCAATGAGAAAATAATTTCTTGTCCTTTATCTTTCAGAAGAAAGAGATGAAAACATTTATCAAAATACAGGACCACAGCTTTATGAAAATGTGCAGATTGATTAAAGAAATCATTTTCACAGAAATTTTGTGTAAAGTCTCTATTTATGTGCAGTCTATTTCATAGTCTGCAAAATTGTTCACCAGTACAAATTGAAAAAGAAATGTTCAGAAACGAAAAAAAAAAATGTTATTCCAGTAAAAGGAAAATTAATAAATATTTATTTATCTTTCAGCAACCACAGATGAAAACATCTATCAAAACACGGAACCCCAGCTGTATGAAAATGTGCAAATGAAGACACCACTTTAACAGAAAAGTTCTTCTATGTAGTCCCAACTTTATGTGCTATTAACAAAGTAACAGGCGTGCTTCCAAAGATTTGTATTTTTATATTTCATTTATACAAATTATACAAAAGAATGACATAGAAGAAAAGATTTGTTATGAACAAGAGTTTTGTTGTTGCCATACATATATATTTTGTGACTGAACTTTAACCCACCACAAGTAACTGTATTATTTTAACTTTGAGTATTTTCAATTAATTTCCATTTAAGGTAGTCCACCCCTAATGTGATTCGCTTGACGCCAGAATTACTCAAGCGACGTCAAAAACATTTTGCGATAGAACTTTCCACCGCTGAATGTTTACGACAGCGCCCGAATAAGTTTGGATAGGTTTTGACGACGCTTGAAAAATCTGATGTTTTATTAATATCAAAATGGCCACATTACAGGTATTCTACCTTAATCAACATGAATGCAAGGCAAAGTACTGTGCAATCTTAAATATTGACACAAATGAGAAAATATGCGCTTTTGAGAACAATGTGTATAAAGAAAGAAATGTAATGATCATTATAAAAATTGCTTTAAATTATAGGTAAGGGATCAAAGTTTGGGAAGCTAGTATTAATCTAATGCATATGGTTGGTGTTGTTGAAAAACCTCCTAACTCCAGCTTGATTAAAGCTGGAGTTACAATATTTTGCCATAACACCAATGATTTTTTGCAGTAGAACTTAGAAAATCTGCTTTTATCACAATTAATGTTATTTCTTTAAAAAGAACTTCATACAAAATGACCACCTTGATCTTCAAAAAAGCAGTAGACATTTTTGGACGGCAGAAGTTATATTAGAATTTTGAGTTGGTGCAAAATCATTATAGATGTCCATCTAATGATATACACCTACAATAATTTATCAATTTCCCTTATAAATGTTGGAAGGTTTACGGCATGTTATGTCCCTTTATGAAATATCCGGTGTTATGATTTTCCTATTTAGATGGTTTAATGCAAAATTGGTGTAAATTTGTTTGTTGCTTTAGAATTAATTATGCCGATATTTCCTTTTCATACAGTGTATGAAGGTCTTAATCATAATCCAAACTTGTTCAAGCTTTTTAAAGGAGGGCTGCGGCCTTAGTGCAGTTAGTAGCGCATCTGCCTCTCACTAGAGACGTCCCGGGTTTGATACCCAGCCGGGACAAATACCCTTTCTGACAAAATGTCACCCATCAATGGTTTGATATCGTGAACCTATGTGGGGGAGCAGCTGGAGGCTCAGTAAGGGTGTTGTGGTAGTACTGGTATGAGAAACGACAGGAATCCATGGTCAAGTGCACCAGACGTCGCGATATGACCGTAGTAGTCGAAAATGGCGTAAAAGCCCAATAACCAAACCCTTTTCAAAGGATATTGTAGCTGTTTCTTTTGGAGGGATCGAGGTGTGCAAAGGAAAAGGATTAGAAAAATATATAGGCAAAAGAAGAAAATGCCGATATTCAGCATGTTCTCCTTTTGCCTCAATATTTTTTTTTGTTTTATTTTACACAAAACCTATCTTTATCTTCGATTCCCTTATATTGGACAAGTCTAAAATTTGTCATTTTGGACAGGGTTAAGTAGATAATAATATTCCATATTTTAGAAAAGTTTTGCTCATAAATAAGAAATGTTCATATTGCTTGAAGATAAAGTATTGTACATAGTTCATTATTTTTGTAGAAAGTATAACCTTCTAAAGGTATTTTATATTTTGTATTTTGTTGTATTTTTTCATAGAACTTAAAACTCACATACGATATTTTCAAAAGAGTAAGGCTCTTTTGATATTCACATAATTATATTCAAATGATTCACCATTTCCCGAATAAGACCTTGTTTTGAGGTCACAAGTAAAAATAGATCTAGTTAGAGAAAACATTGAGGGGAAAGAAGAAATGTCAAAGTGTTAGGGTCGATGTCGCATCTTCTTTAAAAATCTGTAATAGCCTGCTCAATATTTTGTGAACTGTTAGAGGTACAGCCTTGATATTTTAGACATGGGTGCTTCCCATGACCTTTGACATATTGACCTTGACCCTGGAGTTTGACATACACGAAAAGAATTAACTCAACCTATATCTCATGCACTATTATAGATAGGGCCTTGTTAATTTTCACATGGATGCCACCTGCCAATACCGTTCTTTTGGGACCCTGACCTTTGACCTCATAACTTGACCTTGGAATTGATTATGTGTTTGTGACAAGCTCCCGTATAAGCAAGCTATTTTGTCTGCGGACACTTGCTAAACTACTATAGATGTTTTGTGACAGTAATGAGACTTTTAGGATGTTTCTGTTAGCCAAATGATCAAAAAATGTTTTACACAAATATTATTGATATTTTGTTTTCTTCTCACTGAATTATACTCCTATTTAACCAAATCATTGATTGTGACTCAGATATCGATGCTTTTCAATGAAAAGCTCGTAACTGCAGCTTGTTTTAACAGCTGCAGTTATGAGGGTTTTCGTTGAAAAGTGACTATACATACACATGTATATATTAATTAGAGATATTATTTATGTTTGTCCTGTTCAAAGTCTATTTTTGTTACCAAATATGTATATTTGATTGTTTTTTGCTTTTTAGATATTGTGTATCATGCTTACAAAAGTGGAACATCAAAATATTTCTTTAAACCTTTCCCGAACAACAAAGAAATAGACTTTTCCCATTTGAGAGCTGTGTAATTATAACAGAAGGCAAATTTTGTGTGATTGAGACCTAATTTGCATACAATATATCACAGAAAATATTGAGGCAAAAGGAGAAAATGCTTGTATCAGCAATTTCTTCCTTTGCCTCAATGTTTCCCAAGCTTTTTCTATTACAGTTTGAGAAAGGGTTAAAACAGATGAAAATGTTAAATTTTTCCCACACTACAAAATTATAGACTGGTCCAAATTGAAAGTTGCTTCAGACAATACAGTTACAAAAATAGATATGAAAGTTGTGTATATTATAGGACTCAGGACTATTCAGGGAAAAGGAGAAAAGGTTGGTCATAAGCCTTCTCTTCTTTTACCTCGATGTTTTCCCAAATTTCAAAGGTACTTCAAAAGTCTGGATTGTTTGAGAAGCAAATAACATTTTCTTGTGTAGAAAGGTGCCATTGTAAGGAAAATGGTAAAACAAATTCAAATTCATTAAAATGGCCAACCTACTGCAACAACTGGTCTAAAGCTGTTAAACCAATCACCAAACGCCAAATTTTATTCTGATCCAAAATCAAAAATGTAGAAGACAATTCAAAATGAATGAAATTTTACAGTTTTTGTTCTTTTTGGAAAGAAAAAAATGTGGGAAATGTCACAAGCAATTTCTTCATTTTCCACAATGCTTTCTTAAGCAATTATCTTGTGGGAAGTCAAAAAGAGTGATAGTTTGATAACAGTAAAAATCATAAGGAATTATGTTAGCATTGCTGGCTTTTCTCAACAACATGTTTTTAGATTGTTTTGATAATATATATTAGTATTTAAGTTTTGATAAGATATTACATTTTGATATTCTATTTACATTACTGTCAGCATGTTTATGCCATGAACTGCTGTTTTTTTGTAGGAATCTTTTAACCCTTTCCCAAACAAGACCTGGTTTTGGCGTCCCTATTAGCAAAAGGCATTTTCTCCTTTGTCACAATGTTGTCTGTGCTGTATTATTCACAAATTGCACCTTTTGTAACATCCATTTAGTTGTCTGCAGCAGCTTTCAAATTCAACCCCCCGAAAATATTGTCATTTGGGAAAGGGACGAAAGAACACTTTTGTCATTGATGTTTTGGCCAACCTTGTTGGAAAAAATTAAAATTGGCTTGTACTTTTGCTTAGAAATTTCTCACTTTATTTGACATGAGATCGACTTTTATGCCTACAAGGCCATGTTTATTGACTCAAATATATGCATAATGTTTTTGCAAGGGTATACTTTTAATGAAATGATACATTTGATTTTGTATTAACTTTTCAAAAGCTATCACACAGTTTGACTAAAATGAGTTGATTATACGAGGGTTGTTCGGAAAGTTCGTAGAATTTTTTCATATGACAAGTTTAAATGGCAATTTAATCAAATAAAATAAAGGTGCACAAATTTCAACTTTTGTTCTATCAATTCCCTGTGTATTTTACCCGTATCTTACAAATCAAAATTTTACTAACAGAAATAAAACAGTATGTAAGACATACCCGGAGCACGCCGACGTCATAAGTAACGTCAAGCGTCATTTAATATCGACGAACGTCACACTTTTTCCACGAAGTCACCCACAAGATCGACGCATTATCGATATCTGCTTATCCACTTAGTGAACGTTTCTTTATACGATACTTCCGAAAATGACGACAATACTGCTTGGGCTTTTTTAGTGAGGTCGTCAGCCGAATTAAACCGTATTCCCCCATATTACCCGTAGTTAAGCCTTGATCTGTTTTCGTGCACTTTTGTTTGGACCCGAGCCTTTTTTGGGGATGGGGTACGCGGGGTTTTCCACACCGATGACATGCGCTTAGTTTCCATGTCAAAGTGATGCATCCAGGTCTTATCCGTGGTGATAATACTGAAAAACACGTCTTCCTTTGTTTCATAGCGGGTAAGAAACACCTGTGACCAGCGCACCGGGATTCTTTTTCACTCTTCTTTAGCAATCGTGGTACCTAACGTGCACTAACTTTAAACATGCCCAGTTCATATGTTAATGTCCCATGTACATGTACCTTGGATACCGAATTATCGAGTACATCTGCAATCGTCCTGACAGTAATTCTCCTATCACAGTTTGTTGTGTCTTTTTCCCGATCCCTAACTAACTTTTTATGCCAACGAAATCTAGAATCGTCCTCAATATAATCACACTAGCTTCTTAAACGCGTGAGCCACTTATACACAGTATCTGTGCTGCATTTTTTTTCCTGAAGAATTGATCATGTTCAGCGTCTCTGTTGGTGATTTTTGCTGCGCGACACAAAAATTCACAACACTTGTCAATTTGACGTCGCCGGTTGACGTCACCTCTTCCGGTCAGCAACTTTTTGACATCTCCTCTAAAACCGTGTAACTACTTTGAAAGAACCGGTAACGTTATGAGATTTACAGGAAACCACCCCCTGACAATGTGTAAACGATCGACCTTTTTGTGCAATTTTAATGCAAATTGAAAGTACAAAAGAGACAATGTAAAATCTGTTATACTATGTGTTACATTGTCAAGACATGTACTGCTCCGGTATCCTGATATTGTGTTGCTACGGTAACCGATATTTTTGGTTATTATCGATATTTTCGAATAATCTTTTGGAAACAAATTCAAGGTATGTTAAAGTATTTGTACCTTGATATTTACTTATAAATAACAAATAACAGGAATTTTAGAGCAAAATTCTACGAACTACTTCCCGAACAACCCTCGTACATATAATGATAGAGAAGATTTAAAGATATAATTATATATTGTCATTTATAATTTAAAGTAGAAATATATTTATACAAATAATTGGACACAATTATAATGTACCACATGCATATCAGAATTTCTAATATTTATATCAAATACAGTAGAGTATTATAATTAAAAACAAATAGAATTTTTGTACAACCATTTAAAAGCTGAAGGAACCAATTTTTATGCCCCTTTATTGAGAGATGGGGGCTTTTTGTTTAAGTCGTGTCTGTCTGTCTGTCCCTCTGTCCATCCATCTGTCCATCTGTCTGAAAAATTGACATTGGCCTTTTCTCATAAAGTATTCAACATACAAAGCTCAAATTTAGTATGTAACCTTTTTCAATGATATCTATCTGTTCCATGCAATATGACCTTCCTAAAGGTCATTCATTAAACTTTATGAACCCTTAACATGAAAACTTATCCTGAAAACTTAACATTGCCATTTCGGGGGCATTCATGTTTCGCAAACACATCTTGATAAAACCGGTTTTCATGTTTTCTGCTAAACTTTTGTGTGTAACATTACTATTCTCATATTGTTGGATGAATAGTTGTTGGCTCCGATTGCAAATTAGCCCGGATCTGGAAAAATGTCCCTTATAGCATTTGAGACAGCCATGTTTCAATACCACTATCTGCTCAAGTGCAGTCTGAACAGGATCAATACTACTCCTCTACTGTTGTTACAGGTCATGAAAAAGATTTTGGAGAAGAACATGGTTCCTGATCAGACTGCATGTATACACAGGCTGATCTGGAACCATTTTGGGCTCAAAAGCCTTAACTTGCCTATTTGCAGATCCTGGCTCTTTTGTCCATTGTATATATTTTTCATCTAAAACCATGTAACTTACAGCTTCTTTAACCCATTATATAACTGATATCTTAAGTCGAAAATTTTTTAAGTTTCTGCATGAAAAATATTGAGGCAAAAGAAGAATTTGCTGATTTTCAGCAATTTCTTTCTTCTTGTGTCTCAATGTTTCCCAAGCATTTATACTGGGGCCATCAAAACCAAGTCTTGTTTGGGAAAGGGTTGACTGTAATGTGCTATGATTATGCAATTCCTATACTCAAGATCTCATTTTATTCACTTTAAACATATCTTAGGTTAGTTTACCTATTAAATTTTTGCATAGACAAACTTTATACAATGATTATAATATTTTGGATATTAGGGATGCAAATAATCCCAATTAAGTTACAAAATTGGCCTTAGATTTTTAGCTCACCTGAGCACAAAGTGCTCAAGGTGAGGTATTGTGATCCGTCGTTGTCCGTCGTCCGTCCGTCTGTCTGTCCGGCCATCCGTCCGTCCGTCCACAATTTCTTTAAAGATCTTCTCCTCCTAAACCAGTGGACCAATCTTCTTGAAACTTGGCAGGAATGATCCTTGGGTGAAGGGCTTTCAAAGTTGTTAAAAGAATTTGATTCAATTAAAGACTCTGGCTGCCCCGGCATAAGAAAAGGGGAAAATAGCCAAATATTTTAAAAATCTTCTTCTGCCTAATTAGAAAGCCAATATTCTTGAAACTTCACATGAATGATCCTTGGGTGAAGGGCTTTCAAAGTTGTTAAAAGAATTTAATTCCATCACAGACTCTGGCTGCCGCGGCATAAGAAAAGGGGAAAATAGCCAAATCTTTTAAAAATCTTCTTCTGCCTAACCAGTAGGCCAATATTTTTGTAACTTAATATGAATGACCCTTCGGTGAAGGGCTTTCAAAGTTGTTAAAAAAATTTGATTCCATCAAAGGCTTTGGCTGCCATGGCATGAGAAAAGGGGAAAATAGCCAAATCTTGTAAAAATCTTCTGCCTTCAACTAGTTGGCCAATCTTCTTGAAACTTCCCATGAATGATCCTTGGGTGAAGGGCTTTCAAGGTTTTTGAGAGACTTTGATTCCATCAAAGCCTTTGACTGCAGCGGCATGAGAAAAGGGGAAAATTGCCAAATCTTTTAAAAATCTTCTGGCTTACTACATGTAGTTGGCCAATATTCTTAAAACTTCACATGAATGATCTTTGGGTGAAGGGCTTTCAAAGTTGTTATAAGAATTTGATTAATATCAAAGCTTATGTGGTGCAGCGGCATCAGAAAAAGGGCAAAAGAGCAAACACTTTTAAATAGGCTGAATTTTGTTTCATTCTTTTGAAAAACTAAGAAAAAGGGGCTTTGTTGCAAAATTCTTAATTTGCTGCTATACATGTCAAAATGTTTATTTCAACAAGGCAAAAAAAAATTCAGGTGAGCAATCTAGGGCCATCATGGCCCTCTTGTTTTTTTAAAGATTTACATCGATTTGCAGAATGTGAATGTAAAATTGACTGCATAATTGTCATTTTTGTTATATTTCAAAAAAAACTCTACTTCATTTTTCGAAACATTTTTTTTGAAACAATATAATAGGACCATACACCAAACCACCAAATCATTATATTTTGTAAAAGTTTTTTTAAACTATGTTGTAAAGAATCATTCCATTAACAGTTTTGTGTGTGCTCAGTGTTTATGATAATGGCCTAACAAAGCTTTATACTGTATGCAATTAAAACTATTTTCTATGCAATCTTGTTAATGTTAACCTATATTCTATAGAATAAAATGGCATAAAAATCTATGGAGATCCATTTGTTGTACACTCATATACTTCAACCCATTACCACACAATGACTCTTTTTGACTTCTACACGATCATGGCTTTAGAAAACATTGTGGAAAATGAAGAAATTGCTTGCGACAAGCAATTTCTTCATTTACCATAATGTTTTCTACTCCAAAAGACTCAAAATCTTGAACTTGAAATTGCCATCTGCAAGATCTTTCAATTTGGACTGCCCTTAAATTTTGTCGTTTGGTAATGGGTTAATTAGATTTTTATACCTACAAAGTATTCATTATGATACATGTTGTCGATGTTATTGCAAAATCTCGTAACTCCAGCTTTTATCAAGCTGGAGTTATGAGGTTTTGCAACAACAGCGACGATGTACTGCCTTCAGCATCCATCTGTCTACCCATCTGTTTGTTTGCCCACTGTTGTACATGTATGTACTTTGATTAGATTTTTGTACCCACTCAGAATCACATTATGATTCATGAAATGTCATGCCAGGAACATATGGTTATGGGCAGCAGCTGTGCAATATGACAGAAACATTGTTGAATGTGGTGTCAATGTCATTTAATCAATCAACTAATCAATTAATCAATCAATCAATCAATCAAGGTCTGTCAAATGCTGAACATGCTTGGTACATAAAAGAGAGAAAAACACCAATACAAATAGTAAAATGATGTTTATCTAGATATAAATTATTTACAATGTGGTATTCATTTTTAGCTCACCTGAGCACGAAGTGCTCGGAGTGAGCTATTGTGATCGGTCAATGTCCGTCTGTCTGTCCGTCTGTCCGTCCGTCCGTCTGTCCGTCTGTCCGTCCGTCCACAATTACAAAAAATCTTCTCCTCCCAAACCAATAGGTCTAGAGTCTTGAAAATTTTTATGTAGCATTGTCTTAATGCCCTCTACCAAAATACTTCAAATTATTGTGCTTAAAGAAAAATTGGCCCTATGTTGTTGGGTTTAAGGTTTCACACAGAAACACAGTTTTCTCAAAGACTATTTGGCCTAGAGTCTTGAAATTTTGTATGTAGCATTGTCTCAATGCCCTCTACCAACATACTTCAAATTGTTGTGCTTAAAGAAAAATTGGCCCTATGTTGTTGGGTTTAAGGTTTCACACAGAAACACAGTTTTCTCAAAGACTATTTGGCCTAGAGTCTTGAAATTTTGTATGTAGCATTGTCTCAATGCCCTCTACCAACATACTTCAAATTGTTGTGCTTAAAGAAAAATTGGCCCTATGTTGTTGGGTTTAAGGTTTCACACAGAAACACAGTTTTCTCAAAGACTATTTGGCCTAGAGTCTTGAAATTTTGTATGTAGCATTGTCTCAATGCCCTCTACCAACATACTTCAAATTGTTGTGCTTAAAGAAAAATTGGCCCTATGTTGTTGGGTTTAAGGTTTCACACAGAAACACAGTTTTCTCAAAGACTATTTGGCCTAGAGTCTTGAAATTTTGCCTGAATTTACATCTCATAAACCTCGAACAGAATACTTAAAATCATTACATTGCAAGGAAAGAAGCCCTAGGTTGTGGGTTTTGGAATTTTCAAGTGAGGAATTGTTTTGACCAGGTAGATTTTATCACATACAATGTATCATATCCTTAAGTCTATAATCAGATTATGCAGATCATAATATCTGATAAAGAATGCATGGAGCTGTTAGAGGCACTTATATCGTCGTTGTAAATGCAAAACCTCGTATCTCGTTTTTCAAAAATTTCAAAGGTGAGGGGAAAAAGTTAAATAACTTTTCCCAAAATGAAATGTTTTGCTTGAAATTTGGACATAATTGTTCACAAATGGTTTGTCATCAATACTGATCAGTGAAATATTATAAAACCTGCAAGAATTGTCTGTAACTGGACACACAAGTTTGTACTTTGAAAATTGCAAGAATCGACATACGAGGTTTTGCATTTACACCGACGATATGTTTGTGTACTTAAGAGATCAACTAAATACTTTAACCCTTTCCTGAAAAGACCTTGTTTTGAGGTCCCTATTAGAAAAGGCTTGGGAAATTAATGAGTCAAATGAAGAAAATGCTGATTCTCTTTTTACCTCAATATTTTATATGCTAGTTTATTGTAAATGAATCCTATTTGTACTGCTGTCAATTTTGTATTCTGAACTTTGAAATTGGAACAGTCTATTTCCTTTCTGTATGGGAAAGCATTATGCCCTTTCTCTACCATAAACAAGTTTGCCTCATCGACAGAAAAGGCTTGTACAAATTGTTATGGTAAAAGAAGAAAATGTTGATAACTTGATTTCTCATTTTGCCTCATCATTTTCTCTGCAGTTTTATACATGAATGCAGTCTTTATCAACACCTGTTTTATCATCTACGGCAGCTTTTAATTATGTCTGTACTTATCTTATGTTTTTTGGAAAAGGTTCAATCATAACCAAATCCTTACTGTTCAATGAATATTTCCCCTATACTAGTCGGTTCCAAATAAATGATAGAGGGCAATGTTTGTCAATCTTTTCAAGTTGTTAAGGTCTGAAGATAACTTTTTTGCCTAGTTTAATAACTATTAAAATTATTCCTATGCTGTAGGCTCTTGCATTTTGTACAGAAAAAAGTGCATAGAGGTTGTGTATTGTTTTGTTAAACAGAAAAGTTCAAGTTATCATTATGCTTTGAAAATAAGCTCTACCATGAGTTATTCTAGATTTGAAAAAGCGGGAACATGTTTAGAATTGTCTTAGAATTTCCAAACCTTAAGTTCTATAGTTTCTAAATATTATAGCCCAATGACCTCTTTCCAAATGCTTCGATTTGTCTATGTGAAAAGGAAATTCAGCAATATGTTGTGTGTTTTCTTATTTTAAATACAGATATAGTGAAAAATCTTTGACAGTCTTTTCCCAAATTTTGCTTTGAAATTTAGTGTGTACCATTTTCATGTGACTCCTTTTCAAAATCCTCCGAGAATTAAAAGGTTTGCTAAAAAGTATGTCTTGGGGCTCTCTCAGGTGAGCGATATAGGACCATCTGGGTCCTCTTGTTAATGCTTGTTACATGTACATGTAGCTCGCCTAAGCATGAAGTGCTCAAGGTGAGTGATAGTGATCGTCTGTTGTCCGACTGACCGTCCATCCACAATAGCACATTTTAAATTCAACACTCTGCCAAACAACAAAAAGTAGGGTTGTCCAATTTGAAAGCTGCTACAAACGGCATAATGCATGGTAATAAGGGAAAGAGTTATGTACAATTTAGCACAAAAAATATCGAGGCAAATGGAGAAAATGCTGGTTATCAGCATTTTCTTCTTTTGCCTCAATGTTTTTCCAAGTCTTTTCTTTTAGGGGCATCAAAACCAGGCCTTGTTTGGGAAAGGATTAATCAGGTGAATGCCTCGATCTTTATAATTAGTTGCATGAAGTAGTATACTTTTGTGAATACCACGCAAAGCAATGACATTTGCACTGCTTGAACAAAGCATAGTAATGCCTAATATTTGGTCTGATTATGGACGTTATTGGTTGGAATTGAAGGAAATCAATTTTCTTGTAAGGTTTATCGTCGCTTTTCATCGACTAGTCTATATCAAACTAAAAGAAGTTTGTCACCATTTCCCAAACGGCAAAATATTAGGCGATGCAACGTGAAAGCTGCTACTAGGGACAAAAAAAGATGTTAACAAAGATATATTTTTTGTATAATACAACATGGAAAATATTGAGACAAAAGGTGAAACTGCTGGTTATCAGCAGTTTCTTCTTTTGTTTCAATGTTTTCCCTAGCCAATTCTATTATGGACGTCAAAACCAGGTCTTGTTTGGATTGAATAAATGTCTCCTTTTGTAATAGACATTAATACGTAAATAATTACGTAGACGGAAAATGAATGGCAGTGTCGTGTGATGTCAAACAAGTTTCGGTATTTCGTTGGAATTAGCTGTCGGTAGAATGTCGTTCAAAAAGTCAAAGCCTTTCGCAAACTACAGAGTCTTACTTTGGCGAAGTTGCAGATTATAATGCCGGTGTTATTGCAAAACCTTGTAACTCTAGCTCTCATCAAGCTGGAGTTACGAGGTTTTGCAATAACACCCACGATATATTTGATTAAACATGTGTGGGAAAGGGATCAAATAAATTACCAAA
This sequence comes from Fragum sueziense, assembly GCA_963680895.1. Lineage (NCBI taxonomy): Eukaryota > Metazoa > Mollusca > Bivalvia > Cardiida > Cardiidae > Fragum > Fragum sueziense. The sequence continues at coordinate 61,823,246 of OY804595.1, forward strand.
AGCGAAAAGTTTCTTCCTAGATCAACCGTGACTGGCGAGATCATGACGAACATCATCTACTGCATATTCGTTTGTACATGACGGTCTCAACAGTCTACGGTCGATTAAATAAAACATTGATTTCCTTAAATTGTAAATGAGCCAGAATCTAGGCAAAAAGTACCTTAACCCATTACCAAACAACAAAATTTTATCCTAGTCCAAACTCATAGGTGTTGCAGACGACAATTTCCATTGAACAAAATTTAACATTTTTTGGTCTTTCTTGGAAGAAAACATACGAAATGAAGAAATTGCTTGTCACAAGCCATTTATTCATTTTCCACAATGTTTTCCAAAGCCTTTATTTTGTGGGGCATCCGAAAGCGTCAGTGTGTGGGAAAGGCTTAAGACATTTGAGACTAACATTGTTCAAGATCAGCCTACGTATACACACAGTCTGGTCATGAATTATGTTATTCTCCAATAGCTTCTTTGTGACGTGTAGCAACCGTTAGACAGAAGCATGTATCGAGGTCAGACTGCAATTCTAAAGGCATAGACTGATCCGAAAACATGGCCGTCTCAAATGCTATAAGGGACCCTTTGTCCAGATTCTGGCTTAAATGTATTTTTTGTTTGCTGGGCACAATATTAACCCATTACCACACATTAAGTCATTAACTCCTTTTGACTCATCTAAAGAAAAAAAGGCTTTGGAAAACATTATGGAAAATGAAGAAATTGCTTGTGACAAGCAATTTCTTCATTTCCCATAATATTTTCTACCCAAAATGACCATAATTTGCTATATATAATAGTATTTCATTCGCTTAAAATTGTCGTCTGCAACATTTTTCAATTTGGATCACCCTAAAATTTTGTTGTTTGGTAATGGATTAATATTTCTCGTAGTAGGATGGTCGTGGTATGTTGTTACTCCAATTGGCGTCCCTGAAATGGAAAAGATAAAACGGTATTATTACGACTAAGAAATTATACAATAAAATAGTTCTTATGGTATATGCGTACAGTATATGCATACAATATAGTGCAGAAAATATTGAGACAAAAGGAACAAAATGTATGATACTTATCAGCATGATTTTCTTATGCCTTAAGATTTTCTGAATCCTTTGCTTTCAGGTGCAAATGCAGGTCTTGTTAAGGTAATGATTAACCTATGCCTTGAATGTCATGAAATATTGCTAAATTGCACGTTTGAGTTGAAAGATCTGGAGCATATTAATTCGTTATGACATTCGTAACGTTTATCTACAATTTGGAATAATTGAAAACAAGTCCATATATTATGCAGAAATGAAATGTTAGCATAGCTATATACTCACATGCTTCGCCACAAATAATTGTCCCGTCTAAAATAAGGCCTGGAATTTAAAACGTATAAAATATTTGTTGGACTTTAACGAAAGGCTTCAATGATGAAAATGGTTTAAAAATCTGAAAATTCATTCCAGCTTTGAATTATGTTGTACACTATACCAAATACAAAGTTCTGTTCTTGAAATACATGTCGTTAAACACAAATTGAATTACCAAAAATGAATTTGAACTTTCCAGCCTTGAAAACCTAGACAGAAAAGAAGAAAATGCTGATAATCAGCATTTTCTTCTTTTCTTTCTATGTTTTCAAAACCACAGTCATGTAAATTTCATTTACGTCCTCGAATCATTCGATTCAAACGTAGAAAAATCAAAGTACGGAAACACTAACCTGTCATTTACAAATTCTCGATCAGAAATATCCTCTCTATCAGTCGTAATGTCGTCAGCAGATTTTGCGTGTCTCATATCAGAAACCTGTGAACAGTGCGGGCATCGTGAGGTGTAGCGGCGCATTCTAGGCTGGGGGCTGCGGGATCCTTTAGGGTTCTTCTCGTAAAGCCTTCCATGATGATAATGATGATGATTAAGGTTGTTGTCGTCACGGGGTCTAGATAGGCGGTTCTCGTATGGTTCATCCATGTGTAAATCCTAGAACAATTTTTTTTATCAATTTATCAAATACCAAGGAATAACGGCAATTTTGTCAAAAGAAGCTTAGCGTCTATAAAAAAAAATAGTTACAGAACTATTTTTAGCTCGACTTTTCGAAGAAAATGATATCTTATACTGTCACCTGGGCGTTGGCGTCGGCGTCGGCGTTGCAACAAAGGTTAAAGTTTTTTCAAACATCAATGACTTCCATACTATCAAAGGGATTCAACCCAAACTTGGAATACTTATTCACCATCACACCCTCTTCCTTACTACCAGGGTCCATGACCCTGGCTCCACTATATTTGGAGTTATGCCCCCTTTATACTTAGAAAATAGCGTCTAAGCAACTTAGAAAAGTCGAGCGCGCTGTCTTATGGACAGCTCTTGTTTTATGAAAGTGTCGGGGGGGAATGGATTTTGTTCTTGACACAATTTTGCCAAATTAAGAATACATGTACACTTACTGTCCTTTGAACTTTTTATGAAGTTGCGTATTGGGTTTTAGTTGAATTTCGAATTGCATGGCCATATATAATTAAATATTTGGCAATGTGTAAATGTTTTCTGATAGAAAATGAACACAAAATCGGCGCATTAACCCATTACCAGACGGCAAAATTTTAGACAGGTCTAAATTCAAAGGCGTTGCAGACAACAAGTTTGAGCAACTGAAATTTTACATTCTTTTGTCTTTCTGTGTAGAAGACCTTGTGGGAAATGAAGAAATTGCTTGTCACAAGCAATTTCTTCATTTTCCACAATGTTTTCCTAAGTATTTCTCTTGTTGGGTGTCAAAAGGCATCACTGTTTGGTAATGGGTTAAAAATAGACAATAATTATCTTAGAATGATTATGGTAAATAATTTAATGTTTTACTTTCATTACGTACTTGATAACGAAAACTGTCGGCATAAATATCATCGTAGGATCTATAATAACGACTTCTTTTCTTATCGTCAAAGTTTTCGTGTCGATGTTCGTACGTCTGAGGTCGGTAATATTCGGTATAACTTCGTTCAGGATCGGGTCTCCGAGGTCCTTCGACAGGCTTCGGTGGTTCTCGGTTATTTTCGTTATAAATGTTGTACATTGCCACATTACTCGTGTCGTTTCGCTCAGACAGCTCAATGCTGAAATAAAATCACTAATTAAATCACTTATAAAAGTCCATGAAGAGTCTATTAGACACCCACCTGCTCATTTATTAAGCTTTCTTATATTATGATCATAGGCACTTGGATCCAGGAATAATAACATCTTACATATAGTCCTGTATAATATAAATATGAGAAGGTCGGACAGCTGCCATTGTTTCAAGTAACGGATGTTGTTACAAGCGCCTCTGGTTTCCGTCACTAGATAGTTTTATCCCCTATGACCGAGGAACCAGCTACTTCCGTTACTTGAAACAATGGCCGCCGTCCGACCTTCTCATATTTATACTATATAGGACTATACATATCATGTAAATTGTTATTATTCCTGGATCCAAGTGCCTATGATTATGATAAGTATAATTCATGAATAACATAATAACTTGGTGATTAGATTATTCCGTAGACCGTGATGCAATTGAAAATATACAGTACTTGACTGTAAATGTGGATTCTTAAATGCGAATGCTTCTCAGTGTCTATTTGAATTGGTACTTCTGAGACAAAAAAGTGCCCATTTCGGTCTTTACACCAATTTTACGACCAATTGCCTAACCATAATCTATTCTAGTTTTGAAGGATAAGCAGAATACTATTAGGCTACACTGCAAAACGAACCTTATCAATTTCGAACATTCTATAAAAATGATATCTGATAAAAGGCTTTGTATACGAGCCAATATTTTATTTCGTGGAAATCGCTGTCCTGGCTCATTTTCTCAGAAATGGCTTTTCATAAACATGTCATTTCAGGTACACCGTGTAACGACCATCGCTTCCAACAATACAGACAGTTTATTTGGCCTGGCAGATGGAATGTTTCTGAAAATATTGCACTTTTGTACCGGAAAATGACCATTTTCGCTTGTCCCTGGAAAAAATTATCAATTTCCAACATGATTTTCGATATGAAATAATCGGTAAAGATCGCATTTTTCTTCATTTCATTAATGTTTTATATCTCACATTATTGATAGTGTCAGTCCTTTTTGAGAAAATAGAAATTCGACGAAGATTTTTGGCCATATATGTCTGTCCCTGGATTTTTGATACGAAATGTCCTCGCAATAACTTACATGTGCGTAGTCAAAGTATTTTTGGTTAGATTTCCTTTAAATACAACCCAAACGGAGGTGGAAACACTCATCGAAGCCACGATGTTTAAATGAAAACAAAGTAATACTTGGTTTCGAAGTTACGAGGCAAATTAGGTAGGCCGTTGGTTGCGTAGACTTATTTTTTCGTTTTCTATACAACGCGATCAACCACACTATATTGCTCAGATCATAGAATCGTTTAGCTTTACTTATTCAGATATAGAATCATGTCGTTTACAGCATGCAACATATTTTCTCCCTAGTTATTCTTGTGTGTAATTTGGAGCGAATGGTCGCGGAATTCCTCGCAATAACGGTCCTCGCAATAACGACAGTTTTGTTACTGGGAGTACGAAAATCGTTACCGCAAAGACATAATAAGTTTTCTTATGTAATATGGACTTTTTGCCGAAGAGAAAAGGGTCTTGGTGCATAATTGTCTCAAACTATAATAGGAAAGCGAAGTATTTCAGCTGAAAAAATATAATTACTGTTACCAAACATGTGTACCTATCAGTTGTTACAGAGCGGACTTGGAATCGTTATTGCAAGGACTCCTTACACATTTATGGATTCTTGGTACCACGAATGAATGAATTTTATCACTAGTCTAATGGAGATATTTTGCCAATCACCTTGGAATGGTGTATGAAGGATATAACTCTATATTAATTGACAAGATAATTCCAAATGATCGTTCTGAAATGACCTTTCCTCAATATCGGAGAGACATTATAGACTATTTCTTTTTAAGACATGAGTCTGTATATCTTTGTTCCATGGGTTTTGAAGAAATTACTAAGTCATTGTTTTAAAGTGGTCATGGCAAAGTAGTTCCTGGTGCTATAGGGGTGCCGTGGAAAGACATGTAGATTTTTTTTAAATTTCAAGGCAATTTACATGCATTGATTAGGATCGTGCATGTAATCTTGCAATCACAACATTTCATCCCGAAAAAAATGGATTTTTGTCAAATATTATCTTATCTTGGTAAACAAGAAGTTAAGAAGAAAACATTTTCAAATGACTTTATTTCTTTTCTTTTTTTTTTTTTTTTTTTTTTTTGTTGTTGTTGTTTTGTTTTTTGGACAATCAGTTTTAGGACACTCAACGTCTTACAACCGTGTATCTAAATTATTATGTGAGCTATCTTCCAAAAAAGAAACAACAACAACAACAACAACAACAACAAATCATCTGCGTATATTGCTAAAAGGATCGAACCCAATCAGTATGCCAAGACTGTACAGTCAGACTATGGTCGAGATTTTTCGCTCCTAAACGATTTACTATATCTTGAATATTTTTTACTTGAATTTTCATTATGTTATTATTTTCCCAATGTGATATTTCATTTTTTGACGAGAATGTTTAAGACATTCCATATTTTTTCTCTGTTTTTCGTCATATTTGTAATTGCTTAACTTTCTTCGGGACTTCTCATTTTTTTTACAAAGAAGGCTTTACGAACACTAAAGTAAGAGAAGTAAAAAAGTAATGCTGATTACCAGCTCTGACTCCGTTTCCCTTGATATCCCTTGATATCCAATCATCTATATTGTACACACAAGTTTTCATAAACTTCATTTTTGTAGTCTTCAACAGCTTTCAAGTTGTATAATTTTTATGCTAGGTATCCACTGTCGATCAACTGGACCATGCCGAATCAAGTGATCGAGTACAGATCGAACTCGATCGCCATTTGTAATCGGGAATGGTCGTGGTAATCGAGCTTTATCCGCACCACTTTGTCATCTTTCTCTATTTGTTTATATATAAAAGAAATATTTGTGTAAGATTAGGTAGAAAGTTGATTGAAAAGCGATCGTGTATTGATCGGAAAGGCGATCGACCAGATAAGGAATCATTCAAAACTGGAGATCGAGTGTGATCGGATTAACATCTTTATATCGATCACATGGCCTTTTACTCAAGTGGCTCCCAACCACATCTCGATCAATTCGATCTGTGCTTTATCTGTTCATTCGATCAAATAGAAGGTAGGGGTCGGGTTGATCGAGTAGAGATCGAGAAAAGTCTTTAAGTCGGGAATAATGGGCGAATTTGAGCAGTCAGTGCGATCGATTTGACTTGATCAGCAGTTGTAACATAGCATAAAATTTAACGTTTTTGAAAGGGTTTAACAAAGTGACTTTTACATTTAAATGTATACATTTTTTACAATTGCATTGATATTAATATTTAAAGACCATATATAGGTCAATACAATGTAAGAAATGGAAAAATATTTAATTATAAGTCCTCACAGTAATGGTAAATGTCATTCCAATAACAAAGACTTTTTTTATTACAAACTACAGCATGGTTCAATAAAAATTATGTGTTTTGATGGTAAAATTTGTATGTTTTTTAACCTAATTATTTGAAGCTTGAATACAATAGTGAAATTAATTTCTTTCTGTTTATTTCATAAAATAGCGAATATTGTCCTTGCAATAACTAATATGTCCTCGATGTAACGATGCACTTTCGGCAAATTATTTCACAAAAAAAGTGTTACGCTAATTTTATAGTGCCTGAAATACAAAGAGAATATTATTTTCTAGAGTCTAAAGTACATGCACATACATTTTGTCTTAGATAGAAGCTTTATTGCATTTGACACAGACAAAATTCTCTATTTAATTAGGAAAATACAATACTACATTGAAAAAAAAGCCAAACGAATCATTTTTGGAAATCGACTTGAACATAATTCTTTCAGTCTGGATTCTTATTCTCGAAAAACATACTTTGAAATAATCTTAAAACTTGCAAATCGAATTTATGAAAGAAAATTTGGTTGTTACAGCGAGGACATTTTATTGAGACCATAGATTTATGAAAGACGATCTCGAGTATTTCCATGTGCATCGGAATGTTCCTATTAACGGTATTCATTACTTTAAATGTAGTACTTTCATCCTGAACCAGAAATTCACAGAATAAATTGGAAATAAAAAATGATCTTTTTTTGTCAGATTTCCACGAAAATAAATATTGGCTCATACGTTGTAGGCATACATGTAAATCAAAAACTAACCTATATGGCGTTGAACCTTCTCCATAATCACCGTAGTATGAGCCGTCTGTTTTACTGTGAACGGAAAAAAGAAGATTTGTAAACCAGCACATGTGAGGGACAAAACTTCTTTAAATCGCAAAAAGCGATTCGCGCTGTCTGGCCAGGTTAGATACCTTTTCCAGTACATTAACTTTAGTCAAGCCTTTTGCATCAGGGACGTCAAAACCAGTTACATCAAATTAATAACCTCGATATTCATATTCTGTACGAAAAAAGAGAGACAACTCCTACGAATCAATGTTAACAGCCGGACATGTGTTGTGTCCCTTTGGAAGAAAAAGATATTTCAAAATACTTATTATTATTGAAATCCAATGTTTGCAATTTACTAGACACATATAATTAACATAATGTTTATCCATGTCTCTGAAATTACAAAACAAGATATTTACACTTTCATTTTCGAACTATTCAATCAGTTTTCATTTCTTTTTTTTCCTTAAAATGTACATTCAGAGACATAAATAAACATTCTATGACTCTGGTACATTTAAACATAGGCTCTACCTTTTCTCCCTGCGTCGTTTAAGTTTGCCGTAGTATAAAGCGACACAGATGATGATAATGACTGCCAGCACAAACACACAAACAACAATCAAAACAATCAGCAGTATGGTAGAATCGTCCAAACCAGAACTCTCGCTGGTTGTAGCGGTTGTCCCAGGAGCTGAAACACATGTGTATAGTAAATACCTTTACTTAATGAAAGAATCAATCAAATGGACAAGATAACAACAATTAGAACAATCAGCAGTATCGTAGAATCGTCCAAACCAGAACTCTCGCTGGTTGTAGCAGTCGTGCCAGGAGCTGAAATATAAACATCATAAAACCGTCAAATTATTGAGTACTATTTAATTAATCAATCGAGAGAGCAAAAATTAAATGAACACTAAGGACTATCAGTATTATTGTGGAATCGTCTTGGGTGGCTCAACCTCCCCCCCCCCCCCCAAAAAAAAAGGTATCTATGGTTCAAAACAAGGAATTAAATGACGATCTGAGAGCTTTTGGGAAAGGCACTTAGTTAAGTATTCATGTAGGTGGTCTATTGGTAGTATGTATAGGCCGAGCATAGGTCTAACGCAAAACACCAAAATGAGCATGATATCTATAAACACACAGGTCAATTGAATACTTTAAAATTGCAATGTATTTACGAAATACTTTCGTGATTTCGAGCAATTGATTGTGAATAGTATAGTATGTATGATTTCCACCACCCCATTTGATGCGTTTATAAATATATGTATATTGGTGAATATGGACAATTACTTAATATACTGGTATTGCCAGAAAACTAAAGTCACACACCATGAATACTGTAGAGAAAAGACGTATAGTTCTAAATGATGAAGAATGGCGAAAGACCCATAAGCATATTATAATGAAGTAAACTGCTTGGTCAAATCTCGATACCAAGACAACTGCGTCTACAGATATAAGTTCTTTAGGATAGCTAAGAAATTGTTGTTTATAGTTTTGAAATTGTTGATATTTTAGTGTGCAATGGTTACCTGTTACAAGGACAAGTTGCGCTGAAGTTCAAGAATGGGTTATAATTCTATATAGGTATAGATGTATGGGCTACTGTAAGAAAGGAATTGTTGGAGTAGACGCTAACCATATTAACCCTTTCCCAAACAATGTTATTTTGTGTACAATATAGCATAGTAAATATTGAGGCAAAAGGAGAAAGTGCTGATTATCAGCATTTTCTTCTTTTGTTTGAATGTTTTCCCAATTAAGGACGACAAAACCATGTCTTGTTTGGCAAAGGGTTAAAACGGCACCTTATCAGTAGGCCTACTCAACATTTTCTTCTATCATTTTGGTCGACATTTTTTCAGAATCAGCATTACCATTGCAATTTTCTGTGCACCAAGAGGGTTCAAATGAGTACCCACAACATAGGGGTTTAGATTTGAATAAAAAAACGATAGAACGTCCAATCATTCGCATCTGTTGCCCCAGCCTTACCTTGGCATGTGGGTGTAGCACTCCATTGTCCATTATTCCCGCACGTGACCACGGAAGGTCCTGTTAGCACAAAGTCAAACTGACAACTTAACGTCACTTGTGTACCCGGTGAACGATCGTACGTCGATACTCGTAATTCTGTCACAAGTTCTTTTGTAATGGCGATCGTATCTGGTGTCAATTTTGTTAGTGCTGGACACTCTGTTGAATTAAAAGGGAAAATAGATGGGAATCATTAGAAATATCAATTGCAATTGCAGCTAAGTTTAAAATATTATTTGCAACTTAACGTCACTTAAGTACCCGGTGAACGATCATACATGTACGTGGATACTCGTAACTCTGTCATCAGTTCTTTTGTAATGGCGATCGTATCTGGAGTAAGTTTGATTAACGCTAGACACTCTGCTCAGAGAAATAGAAATATTTATTATCTAACAAAGGCTATGCTAGGAGTAACTTGCGATCGAAGTTTGATACTCGTAATTCCGCTACCAATTATTTTGTAATAGCGATCGAATCTGACGTAATAGACTATAAGTTATGTTAGCGGTGAACAGTCTAATGATTTAGATAAATATCAGAGTTTAGAACTGATTTAAATCGCTTTACTTTAATCCCGTATTCCTATATATCACTAAAGTAACTTAAATCAGTAATCATAGATGATATGAAAATAATAGATACTCATGACGCAGCCAATTCATTTTAGTGATGCCAATTATCTTTGGCTATTAGTTTGATTTTGAGCTTGGCACTATCTCCACTGTCAATTTAGTGGAACAGAAAATGATGACGAAATATGGCTGACAACAGACTCACCTGTCATTTTTCAGAATCCCATATATCTGTATATCTGAAAATAAAATAAATATTTGATGAGTATTGGATATTTCTAGTTTTACGTCTTTTTTATAAGAAGGAATGAGTCGGGACCATGTTTTAATAACGTTAGGTTTAGTTTGGTTTATTGGGGTTTACGCCGTTTTCAACTGCCATGGTCATATCGCGGAGCACCTAACCATGGATTCCTGTAGTTTCTTATACCAGTACTACCACAACACTCTAACGGAGCCTTCAGCTTCTCGCCCACATGGGTTCATGATATCAAACCATTGATGGGTGCCATTTTCCATAACCTAGTTTACTCATACCCTTAATATAAAACAAATTACTTGTTGATAACTGTTCATTACATGTGTTTTCAACTTAAACTTTGAAATTCGAACAGATCAGAAAGCACGAGGTCCAGTGTTGATAATTTTCCTAATTTCTTTAAAATTTTAATTACGCATTTTATTGCATATACTAGTTGAATCCAAATACAATCATAAATAAAAAGAAATCAAATAATCAAGTACTTGAAAGTTAAAAATTAGCACCTACGGCCAAGAAAAACAGTTTGAGTGGAAAGTTATTTGACATAGAAACATTTTTCATTAAGTTATCAGTTACCCCAAAACTGAGTTCCCACATTCTTTTGTTGATTTTGGTCGGTGAATTTGTCATGGTATTTGTCATCGTATTTTAAAAAAGCACAACTAACTTGAAAAAGAGACATTTTACGACCATCTAAGTGTTTTAATAGTCTTTTAACATTTTCGTGAACGAATTGTTGCTAGATTTAGTGTGGTTTTTAGTTCAAACTTAATCTTAAAATTCGACTGAGTCGCCCAGCTTTCTTTTGACCGAAGAGTTCAAAACCACCTAGTTCATAAACGCCATGTTGCTATGACAACGATATGGGTGTGAAAAGTGGGTGAACAATTTCATAAAATTATTGTAAAAACACACGATTTTTGAGGTTCACAAAAGCTTTCTATATACTTATATTTATAAACTGCCCGAAGAAATGTGACTCAGTAATTTGTTACTTAAGTACTGGTGGTCCATTTCCAACCCTAATCTTTAATAAAACTATTTCGTCTATAGTGTAAGAAAATTAAGAAACACGTGAAAATGTACATTGTGTGTAAATAGAAAAAAGACAACAGTTCCTGGATTTTTTATTTATAATCGGTAGAGCAAAAGCTTCAATGAAATATAATTTTAACCAAATGTCACTACCTTATTATTCATAGGCATTGACAATCGAACAGACGAATATACGAACACTCGTTAGAAAAAAATCGGTTCATGAATTATTTTAAAATTTCAAATTAATTTGAATTCCTACAGGACGGTTACGACGACAATGTTATGACAATACAACAAAATATGTCACTATTGGTAACCTCAATGAGATTATTTATTCAACAAATTGTTTTCTATTTTCACATCCCACGCTTCAAATAATTTACAACATTTAGGGTAAGGAGGGGCAAAACGCCCCCCTTAAGGAAAGAGCGCTGTAGCACAAAACAAACAAAGTATTATGTAAATGTTTCAACGTGAAATTAAACTTTGCCCTTTGTCCCAAATGTCTATACACAAAACAGCTTTGTCACTTGATTTAAAAAACGACTGTCGTTAAAACAATTTTTCTCGAAATTTGGCCTTTTTGCCCCACCCTCGGGGCAAAACGCCTTTGGGGGTGGGGCATGAAGCCCACCACTGGGCTTTATGCCCCATATGAAAAATAAAAAAAATATTTTGAAAATATCTGGGGGAAAAATAGGAATATAATTAGTTTGTAATTAATATACTAGGAAAAATATATTTTGGGTGGGTTTTATCATATTTTCAACATTTTTTATCAAGCGAAAAGGCTAGATTTGGGCATAATTTACTTGTCTATAAAAGTGGTTACGTGTTACTGTCCTTTGTCTGCAGCATCTTCATATCAGTCAAATTAAAACATACTGATGTTATGTTCTTTATAAGGCCCCTTTAAAGTAGATTAAATGGTCTTATTGTCTCATTTTAACACAAAATCGACGTTTCATGGGCGTTTTGCCCCACATGGATCCATCAGGTGACGTAAAAGTTTGATATATTCGCGAAAGGTCGATCTTTTTTGCCAGTTTTTCTTTTGTAGACAACGAAATGTAAATGGATTTCATCATATGTACCAACCTTAGTCATTCTTTGAGTTTAAGGAAAATTTTAGTACTTCTGAATACCTACTTATCCATACAAGGGGCAAAACGCCCACTATTTAGCCCTTGGAAGGGGCAAAACGCCCAGTCTGGGCGTTTTGCCCAAAAGCAGCATAGGCGTTTTGCCCCAAAGGGGGTGGGTGATTTAATTTGGCCAGAGAAAAAAATGTGTTGATATTTTTTTCTTTTTATCTTTTTGTGTAGGCGACCAATTGGACATATAAATATAAAATGCATTTTGGTTGATTGAATACTCGGACTGAAATAAGATACACAAGAAAACCCATTACCCAAATATTAGATCAAACATATGCAAAATAAACAATTATTCGCATACTGATAATTGAATGACGTTTAGATGTAAAAATTTCATGGGCATCTTTCTAAAAGAATACTTCAAGTGTAAAATCAAGACAAATATCAATTGACATAATGAGTGACGAAATAATCGGGGTGGGCGTTTGACCCCACCTGGGCGTTTTGCCCTTCCTTACCCTACTTAATTTTCACCCACAGGCTTTGTTGAATATCACAATTTAACACATTTCAAAAAGACCTTGTTTTTACGTCCCTAAGGAAATAGGTCTCGGGAAACATTGAAACAAAAGAAGAAAATACTTATCATCAGCATCTTCTCCTTTTGACTTAATATTTTCCTGGCTGTATTGTAACCACGCGAAAGAAACTTGAAGAATGAAACTAGAGAACTTATATCTTTACTTACACCCGTTTTGTCGTCTGCAGCAGTTGTCAAATTAGAACAGTCCAGTTGTTTATGTTTGCAAAAGGGATAGGAATTGATTAGAATCATCAAAATCATTAAAAGTAATTTCAAAGGTTCTAAGACTAGAGAAAATTTAAAAATCTGCCATAAAAGCAAAATATTTATTATTGAAATCAAAAAACATTATTTTCTCTTTATGTTTTTCGAGCCATGTTTGATTTAAAAAAAAGAATACGATGTAATGTTCGATAATGTGGTTTAAATTTCATGAAAATATCATCAGCTACGATCGAAAATGCCGTAACTACAGCTTATTCAAGCTTTAGTTACGAAATTTTCGAACGAAGCCAGCCATAAAGGCTTGACAACCAAACGCAATTAGATCTATGAGATGGAATCAGTCCCCGGAACTGCGGTCTGCATCAACCAGAATCCATGATGGGTTATTGATTTTGAAAATCGATTTTAACCTTTTACAGACGACAATTTTTTGGACTTGTCCAAAATGAAGGCTGCTGCGGACGACAAAATTAATGGGATATAGGATATTATTCGTGTGTAATAGACAACAGAAAATATTAAGGCAAAAGAAGAAAATGCTGGTTATCAGCATTCTCTTCGTTTGTCTTAATGTTTTCCAATTTTTACTCTGTTAGATACGTCGAAACAAAGTCTTGTTTGGAAAAGAATTACCCTTTTTACATAGGCCTAGGCTACTATTTGAATTGTCTTATCCTAAATATACAGAGGAGTTTCATACAAAAGAAAGAATATTTGAAAATTATAGTCAAAGTAAGCTTCAAGAGTAAAGAAGAACGAGCGTCAGATTTTTGTTCTTTCTCTGTAAAATATGTTAAAACCTAGGAAAGGGTTCGCTATCATTTCGCGATAGGTAATTATCTGTTTCCATTAGCTGACAATGTCTTTTTTCATGCGTTTCGTGTCAACAATGAAAACGTAAAATGCTTACATTTTAAAGGGACCCGTGCTAGGCGTTTTCAGGAATCAGAACAACAACGGGACTGTCATAGTTTGCATTGCTGTGTGGTGCATTGCATTATCTAGGGCCAAAAGGGGAGGAATTTTAGTGCTGATACCAAGTTTTTCACTATCTATCAAGATCCAGTTTCCAATAAATGTTACTATAAATATAAAGGTCGGATCAGCTATTTATATACAGACTTGGTCTAGAGGGGCTAAACGAACTTCATTTGAAATTTCCTTGGGCAGAAATAATCTAACTATGCAGGTTGATCATTCCATGCGATATTTCTTGATTATTTTTTACCTCTCACAACCGATTATGGTCCCTTTAAAAAGCACTGCATTTGTCTACGAGTATAGTATGTCTATCGGGAGTGGCAGGTGTTTACATTTTGTTTTCATAAATTATACCGTAATTAACCCGATTATTGCGGACGAGAACTGACCTGGCAGAGCATTCCATTCGATTAGCATGGGCTGCTCTGCCAGGTCATTTATCGTGAGGTATAACTATATGTATCAATGATAGATACGTCATCTTAAACAGGTTATTTATCTCATAACTCGACTTTAATCACAAATCAATAGCCTGACAACCCTTTGTAAATGCATTAAATTTAAGCCTACTGTTTATCTGCCACTCATTTTAAAACACATATAGTTATCTTTTATCACTAGATGACACTTGTTACCTATACATTAGATAAGTCTAATTCCCCCTTCTCATCAATGGAAATAAAAAAAATGTGAAACAAAGATACATGTATTTTGAAATAATTATAGCAATTGAAAATATAGAGGGAAAATATGGGCAATTCAATATCTTTGTACTTTATTTCAATTATTAACGTAGGCCTACTTGAAATGCAACCAAGTCGATTAGAACAATTTTAATCAAAAATAAACAAACAAGCCATGAGTCGAACTCCGTAAATTTCGAAGTAAAAATGACGTCTCAAACGACGTCGACACGACGGGTTTCATCTGAAAACGTGCGTAAGCTCTAAATCGTAGTGGGCAACGATCGCACAAATGTTCTCTGTCGAGCACTTCGTATCATAATTATTATCTTTTGAAGATGACGAAAAATAGTTATTAAAGGGGCGAATTTTGGTTCTAACGAATACGAGAGAAAATAGAGGACGTCCAATGTTTCTTGTGCATTTTCTTGAATGGAATTTAAAATATTGGCTACTTTGGAAAGGGTCATTTCGTTCGCATTTGTGACCCATCACGCTAAAAGGGACCTTATCCAAACTCCAAAAACACATAGTTTGACAAACTTGTCAGACTCACCACAAGTCAACCAGATCCCGTATGCGAAAAATAAAGATATAGTAAGATAGGGAAAACATTCCAGATTCAGAAAAGTACATACAAGTGAAAAGTGTCGGCTCTAGTCAGGCTGCGCGGACTGTGCAGACTGACTGGGGTCGATATTTTTCAAACTTCTTTTAAGGTCCCTTTTAGCGTGACGGGTCACATTTATCTTGTTGGACTGTAAAAATTAAATACGATAACTTTTATTTCGACGAAATCGATTCGTACTACAATTCTATCTAATCATTTTATCTGAACCCCAAACCCACAACTGTACGATTTCAAAGAAGAGGTTATCTCTATCATCGTGTTATTTAATCGAACTTTTTTCTGGTCCGTTTTTCGTCTACTTTAAATATTTAACGTCCCTTTTTGGGGTTCTTCTAATTTTTCTATCGACTCGCAAGTTATGCAGGCTTAGGCCTACATCACGGATTTATTAACCCATTGCCAAACGACAAAATTCAAGAATTGTCCAAATTGAAAGATGATGCAGACAACAATTTCAAGTGGATGGAATTTTGCATTTTTGGTCTTTTTACATAGAAAACATTGTGTGAAATGAAGAAATTGCTTGTCACAAGCAATTTCTTCATTTTCCACGATGTTTTCCAAAGGCATAATCTTGTGGGGAGTCAAAGGGAGTAACTGTGTTGTAATGGGTTAAATTATTTTGCTGTTTCCTATACAGTCGATGCTCGTTGTGTCGAAGTCGGAGGGGCCGTCATAATAACTCGACATATCCGGAGTTCGACTCATCCGATTTTGTAAGGTCTCGATAAAATTGATATTTGACCGTTTTTTTTGTTTGTTTTTTTTTTTTTTTTTTTTTTTTTTTTTTTTTTTTTTTTTTTTTTCAACTAATCAAGTACGATTATTATTGAAATATAGTAGGAAAAGGAAAGAAATTGCTCGCTTCGAGCAATTTCTATCCTTTTCCTACTAAATTTCAATGGCTATATTCAGTTCGAAATTATTTTGTTTGAAAAAAATATGTCCATTGATGGGGATGGGACCAGATGTGAACTTAGACTTACGAAAATTCGACTTATCCGATGTCGACATAACGAGTGTCTTGACTGTATATAGTCTAGTAGATGCCGTTCTGTCTTGCCAAACCTTTGCCGTTTTCCTTCAAGGAAATAGTGACCAATATCAGTTTACTAATATGTTATCTTTTTACTTCCCATTTATTATCAAAGTTTATCCTATATCGGCGTTGGTTGTTAACCGATTACTTACCATTTCCTAAATAAGACCCGGTTTCTCGTAAATACTCAAGTACGTTCTCAGACTCAAATCTGACCACCGTACTCAAATCACACCATTCGAATATTCTCGGTTCTTATCGTTACTCAAGAACCCCTCGAATGTATTACAGTTGCCGGCATGAGAAGATCCTGCCCATATCACTGCGCAAGGTAATGCGGTCACAACAACGGAAGCAGACCAAACAACTATTTAAATCTACGCCAGAAAAATATTTGAAACAAACAACGTTCAAACGTCGATTGTATCCTCGTAAATGCCACAAAATTTTACCAGATAAAATAATTGATGTGATTTACCGATCATTGACAGAATATTTCACTTGAATTATAACGTTAGCTAAAGGATTGAATTGTTTTGGTGACGTCATTTACGCGCGTCTACTTTCACGTTCAATATGGCGGTCACTGTATTACGCTCGAGATCATGTTGCAACCACGTTCCAACGCGGCAAAAGGTTGCAAACAGTCTCGAGGGTCGCGATTGCAAATCACACGAAATCCACGTGAGCTTCAATCGAATACCCTTTATTATAACACTCTACCGTAAAATCCATATATAGCGAAAGAAGAACTGCAGCGGGTTTTATTTGACCAATAAAGACCTATGTAATTATGCTTTGTGTATGCGCCAAAATGTCACGTAGCGTCAAGGTTACGTCAAATGACGTCATCAATGACGTCACTTGACCGCCAATGCGTTCCCTACCCCGAAAACTAGTTCATGGCAGATTTCCACAAAATAACACATTTCGAATGTGCGTTTTGTTATTTTGAGTGTTATAATGGAGATAATAACAAGTTTAGCGGTCTTTATTGCGCAATAAAAACCTCTGTGCTCTGGACTACATGTTATGGCAAATACCTCGGCGCGGAGCGCCTCGGTTTTTACCTACACATGTAGTCCGTCGCACATCGGGTTTTATTTGCGCAATAAAGACCGCTAAACTTGTTATTATTTCATAAACATAGGAGAGTATTCCATTGAAGTTGAGCATTTACTCATGGGTATGAACTTGAGTTTTTTCGAGAAACCAAGGCCTGGTTTTGACGTCCCTAATAGACATTGCTTGGAAAAACATTGAGGCAAAAGAAGAAAATGATGGAAATCAGCATTTTCTCCTTTGTCTCAATATTTTCTGTACCTTTTTCTACACAAATCCAGTCTTAATCAACATTCGAGACGATTTCCATTCGAACAATAAAGATGGGATGAGTCGTTCATTAACTCTGAAACCAAATACCCGGTAACAAAAATTAGTCTATGCTTAAAAGAGCCACTATCGACATTTATACGGATAGATCGGTTAGAATTTTGTCGAAATTATTGTAGAACATTGTGTGGAAAGGAGATAAGGCTGGTTATAATAATAATAATAATAATAACTTTATTTAGAGAAGGTAGCATATTAAGACATATATAATTCAATAATATTGAATTTATCTTATTTACAATATGGCCTTCTAACAATAACACTCATACTAACACAAGTAAACGAACACACTTCCGCCTTATTCTCACCTTATCTCCCTTCTCTGTTACTCACACACACATACACACACACACACACACACACACACACACACACACACACACACACACACACACACACACACACACACACACACACACACACACACACACACACACACACACACACAAACATTCGCGGCCGCGTAGTTACTTTGTCGGGGGATTCAAACCCACAATAACGGAAAAAACAATTGCAGACTATGTAAAAATAAGGGGCTGCAAAGTTCAAAGGGTCAATATACTCCGCAAGGCAGATAAGCCTGTAGTAATTCGTTTGACCGTTGAGAGCACGCCAAATTCTCAAGCAGTTTGCGCTCAAGATTTCTGGCCACCAGGGGTAGTATGTAGACCGTGGGTCTCCCAGTCTAAGTACAGAGCGCGGGATTTTCAAATGGTGCGTGACCGCCGGTCTCGCTATGTACAGCGTACCGACGGTGATCATTATAACATAGGGCCTAATTCCGTAACTACCGGGAACAGGTATAGTTATCTTGAGGGTGTTGACAGTTAAGCTTAATCATGGGTGACTCGCTTAACATTAATTTATTTAGCTGGAATGCTACCGGCATTATGACAAGCGGTCTTTATTTGGTTAACTCTATACAGGGTGTACAACGTTCGAACTGCATTATGGGTAATTTCGGCTCCGCTGTGGAGGAATTTAGTGAAAATTCTCTCGACTCAGGTAAGTGTTTATCAAATATTTCCGCCAATTCACGACCGATTTTGAAAAACTAACGTGGAGTGCCCCCGCCTTAACGAAAGCAATCATCGGATATTAATTTCACGTCCCTGCACACAGTATTAAAAAAGTTATTGAAGAACGAAAATTGGATTAGGCGTTTTCTGATGGCACCGCTGTGGAGTAATATACAATGTCTTTGAAGAAAAGGGGCTAAAATGCCAATGTCCGAGTACGAAAGCATGCTGTGTGTTATGAGAACGAGCCTAACTGCGGTCCGCCTGACCATAACCCTCAGAAATCTGATTGAAACCGTGAAATTTAAGCGATTTGCAAGATTGCTCCGCTGTGGAGGGTGCCAAAAAAAGGCTCCGCTGTGGAGTCGAAACATGTTAAAAGACATGCATTGTTCTTTGCCACCGATAAGAAACGGATCGAACCATACAAATGCATCTTTGTATATCACCTTTGTATTATCTTACTTAGATCATGCCTATGTACGTAGTAAGACCGTAAAATTATACATGGTGTCTCAAAAATGCAATCCATACTTCTAGTGCAACAACTCTATGAATCCTATACCGATTTCCATGTTTTCATGTATGAATATGTTAGTAGGGGAGGCAGGGTCTATTTGTTACACGGGGCAAGTTGTTACACATACAGTTGCACGACATTGACCGCACGAACAATGTTCTAACTTTGATGATATATAGTATCTTTTTTCTTTTATTTTACTTTTATATCAACTTCTCAAAAGTCAACCTTGGAGATTTAGATAAGAATGCAAGTTAAAATTGAAAATCTGAAAAAACGTATGTAAGAATATTTTCTTTGAAATTTCCATTTGACTCCGTTCACACGGGTAGCTCATCCTACATTATAAATGTGTTTTCACAGAAAAAAATAAATGTTTTTAATGGTTGGAGCTGGTACATCTATTGTAAAGTTTGTAATAACGGCTATCATTCACTTATAAACTTAGCAATATAACATATGTTAACTAAGTTTCCATTTGGGCTTGGACGCCCCCCTCCTGGAAAAAATCCTTGATCCGCCCTAGCTGCCCAAGTTCGTCAATATGACTGACTTCCGGATGCGATGTACCTGAAAATGTCTCGATCAACGAGATTTTAAAATAATATAAAATCTTTGTGAGCTGCCTTAACCATTTCCTGAACAATCCATGATTTTGCCTATCTTCAAAGGAGGAGACAAAAAACTTGCAGAAAATTACAGACCTTTAAGCATCTGCATGAATGGAAAATCTTGAACTCTTCAACTACTAGAATCAATTGAAAATTGGACAACTGCCATAGACAGAGGAGAGGAAGCTGACATTATCTTTTTCGACTTCAAGAAAGCGTTTGATACCATCAACCATGAGAAGCTCATCCACAAATTGTACCAAATTGGAATACAAGGAAAAGTTTAAGACTGGTTCAAAAACTGCCTCAGTTACAGAAGTCAAAGAGTAGTGGTCAACGGTAAAAAGTCACTACCAGTAGATGTATTGAGTGGTGTTCCTCAAGGAAGTGTCTTGGGCCCAACATTATTTCTAATATACATAAACGACCTACCAGACATGGCGGAAACCACAGTATAACTGTTTGCAGACGACACGAAAACTTTTAACTCCGCAAAAACAGAAGACGGCCACCAGAGACTTCAAACAACTATCAATAACTTTTGTAAATGGTCAGACGATTGGGACCTAGAGTTCAATTCAAATAAATGTAAGCACCTAAACATCAGTAAAAAAGGAGTTCGGTAGCTACGAGATGAAAGACAAAGCAAATAATATATCGGAAATTGTCACACTCAAAGAAGAAAAAGATCTAGGCGTGATCATCGACTCAGACAGCCCGGATAGCTCAGTCGGTTACGTCGGAGTCTGTCAATCCAGGGGTCTCGAGTTCGAACCCCGGCTCGGCCAGTATCCATTCTGACATTTGACAAAAGTCATTTGTCTCTCACCAATGGATGTGAATCATCTATGTGAGAGAGCAGCTGGAGGCTCGGTTTGGATATTGTGGTTGTACTGGTGCGAGAAATACCAGGAACCCACGGTTAGGTGCTCCAGCCGCCGCGATATGACCCTGGTAGTTGAAAACGGCGTAAAACCCCAATAAACTCAAACTCATCGACTCAGAGGTCAAATTTGAAAGTCACATAAATGCCAAAATCAAACTTGCGAACAGAAATCTTGGAATCATCCACAGAACATTCACATACCCAGACAAAAATCCCATAAACCTCTATAAAGCTATTGTAAGACCCCACTTGGAATATGCATCAGTAGCTTGGTTTCCACATCTAAAAAAGCACCAAAATCTATCGAAAATGTCCAGAGAAGAGCGACAACGTTACTGAAAAACATTCAACACCTAACATACAGTGAACGACTAAGACATCTGGGGCTACCTACCCTTGACTATAGACGACTTATAACTGACATGATACAAGTGTACAAAATCCTAAATAATTAGGATAAAACATCATCGGAAAATTTCCTAAAACGCAATCTGTCAACAAGAACTAGAGGCAACTCAAAAAAAATCTATACAAACAGTATTCACGAACAGAGATAAGAAACCAAACTTTAACATGCAGAGTAGTTGACACGTGGAACTCATTAACGGACGAAGAGGTCAATTCCAAAAGTATAAATGCCTTCAAGAGTAATTTAAACAAACATTGGCGCAACCACCCCCAAAAGTTCAGTCCAACCTGCTTTATTAACGGAGAAAGAAGACCAAGAGATGGGCCATCACAAGCATCGGGCTTTCTTTCTGCCTCGGTACAGTAAGTTACAGTAAGCTTGGTGTTCCTAGTAGGAATATATTGCGATAACATTGAGTGAAAAGAATAAATTGCTGATTATCATTTTCCCAAAATATTTTCTATGTTGTAATATACACATTTCATTCTTATGATATCAGGTTTTTTTTGTCTGCAACTCTTTTTAAATTGAGAAAGTCTAAAATTGGGTCCTTCGGGAAAGTGTTAAAAACCAATTCATTTTAACGGAGAACCACTTAAATTGTACATTAAATTTTACAGAGACGCACGGAAATCAACGGAAAATCCCGAATGCATATTAAAATCTTGTTATTGCGGGCATATAAAGTTATTCTAGATTATGAGTTATTTTAAAAACGTTTAGGAGTACTCTCGGAGTAAGGCATTAAAACAATAGGGCGTTAACTGTGTCATGTCGAATGTACATTTTACGGTCTTACTAAGTACATAGGCATGATTTAAGTAAGATAATGCAAAGGTGATATACAAAGATGCATTTGTATGGTTCGATCCGTTTCCTATCGGTGGCAAAGAACAATGCATATCTTTTTACGTGTTTTGCCTCCACAGCGGAGCCTTTTTTGGCACCCTCCACAGCGGAGCAATCTTGGAAATCGCTTAAATTTCACGGTTTCAATCAGATTTCTGAGGGTTATGGTCAGGCGGACCGCAGTTAGGCTCGTTCTCATAACACACAGCATGCTTTCGTACTCGGACATTGGCATTTTAGCCCCTTTTCTTCAAAAAGATTGTACATTACTCCACAGTGGTGCCATCAGAAAACGCCTAATCCAATTTTCGTTCTTCAATAACTTTTTTAATACTGTGTGCAGGGATGTGAAATTTATATCCGATGATTGCTTTCGTTAAGGCGAGGGCACTCCACGTTAGTTTTTCAAAATCGGTCGTGAATTGGCGGAAATATTTGATAAACACTTACCTGAGTCGAGAGAATTTTCACTAAATTCCTCCACAGCGGAGCCGAAATTACCCATAATGCAGTTCGAACGTTGTACACCCTGTCTATAGGAAAATATGATATCGATTTTTTAGGTATCTCGGAACACTGGCTGTTCGAGAAAGATTTACACATATTAAAGACAACAAATATTCTGCATGCGCCACGTTTCATAGGGACTTGAATAATATGGGCAATAGAAAAGTGGGAAAGGGTGGGGTAGCTTTGCTATGGAAACGTAAGCTAAATAACTACGTATACGTCTTCCAATCGACAACGATCGAATTGTTGGTGTTCAATTTGAAATATCCCAAAATACTCTTATCTATATATTTCAAGTATACCTACCCTCGAAAAACCACTGCACGGAAACCTTTACTTCCGAACTCGAACATCTGGAAAATATTATATCTGAGTACCGACTGAAAGGGAAAATTATTATAATGGGAGACTTTAATTGCCATACGAACTCCTCTAAATTCAATAGACCACTGGACTACAGAGATTCTCAATCTTTTTAGAAACCAATAATCTGTCACCAATTACCTCCCTTGAGAATTGTAAAGGCGCACCATGCAGCTTTGAGTCTTCGTGTGGTAAAAGCACCATAGACAATATACTGATAAGTCATGATGATACCAATTTAGTTGTTTCGTGTGAAATTGCTGATGATGATTCTCTTCTTTATTCAAACCATCGACCCGTCCGTTGCAAATTTAATGCGCCATTCTCGATCAATAATGCAGACATATTGTCAAATAAACATATTCAGTGGTCAAAGGTCACACGAGAGTACGAAATGTCGAAATTATTGTAGAACATTGTGTGGAAAGGAGATAAGGATGGTTATTGGTACTATCATCTTTTCAAACAATGTTTTCCTTTGTTTACAACACTAGAGGCATTAATTATTACAGCGTTGTTATATGTAGTCAATAACGAGGACATTATTCGATATTTATGGTGTCATTGTACGCAGTCTTTCATCATGGAAATATAACTTTAATATTTCATAGAAGCAATGAACATTACGTGAAATGCATGGATGCTTGCGTACATACAAATTTATAATTGGAATCGAATTGAATTTGCTTTTAGATTTACGAGGGGTGTTCAATAAATTCGCGGAGAAGCAATGTCATTTCGTCAGGTATTGTGCAAAACACTGAACTTTGTACATAATTCAGAGTGTCATATTCTGCATTTTACCGATAGAAATGAGCCAGGATCTGAAAAAATGACTTCAATGCTTTTGAGCCCAACATGGTTCAAGATCAGCCTGCGTATAAATGCAGTCTGAGAACGAACCATGTTGGTCTCCAATAGCTTCTTCGTGAACTGTAGCAAGTCAGCAGCATGGATACCGGCCAGACTTTACTTAGGCACAGTCTGATCTTGAAACATTGCTGTCTCAGATGCTATAAGGGACGTTTTTCCAGATCCTGACTCAAATCATTTAGTCACACGTTGATCTGGATCAAATTTGATATTTCAAAATGCCGTTTGGAACCATTTTTTCCGGACCCCATCTCATATACATTTAAAGATCACTGAAGAAATAATGTGAATGGAAGATCGATCGACCCCCCCCCCCCTTCCACAAAACGTGTTGGGCAGCATGTAATATTGTACATGCATCAATTAGTCACACGATATATTTGTCATTTCACTATTACTATTTTCTATTATATGACCGGTTTATGTGATATTGACAATCATTGTGACATGTAAGAAAATGATCGACTCATTAACAAATATGAGTAACAGCTGATACGGCTTATTCTTTCTTCATGATGAAGATAATCATAGCTTTTCTACGAAACCTCGTAACTACAGCTTGTTTTAGGCTGGAGTTACGAGGTTTTCGAAGAAAAGCAGTGATATACCAAATGAACGGTGAAAACATTGTTGCAGCAGCTTGCTGTGGTCTAGCGATGACTTGTTTGCTATTTTTAGACGCAACACGCGCTGATCAGGATCGATATCTTTCTCAATAAGTTTGAATTTGTGGGCGTATACTATAATGGCATATATCGTCGTTTTTCGACAAAAATCTCGTACATGCAGCTTGAATCAAGCTGCTGTTACAAGGTTTTTAAAGAAATAATTACAATGAATTGAGAAGGAAACATTGAAAAAATTGTGATACGTGATTCTAGTTCTAACCGTGTTGACATTAGTAAAACAAAAATACGTCCTAAATGTTTAGAGGAAACTAGTCCCATGGTCTGAAAAATGGTCTGACATTTTAGAGCAACATGGATACAGATCAGCCTGCGTTTTTACGCAGTCTGATCAAGATCCATGATGTTCTCTTATATCACCATTTCAATGTGTGGTAGATAGAAAAGAGCTTTACATGGACGCGGATCAGACTGTACTCAGACACAAGCTAATCTGGGGACGTATTCACCAACATTTTCTAAATCGATATTTTTAAAATCTAAATTACATTACAAGCTATCTGATTGGACGAGACGTATGTCTCGACCAATCAGATTGATTGTTGTGTAATTTTAGATGTGTGCTATAGGAAGTACATTGTTTATGAATAAGTATCACCTCTGAAAATGTGCAGTCTTTGAATCTGTGAGCACCCTTTTCCAGATCGCGTTTGAAATACTTAGAAATTCTGATGTGCCTAAATCGATTATTTGTCATTGTTTACTAGACGACAAAACAACATGTCTGATATAAGGCGACACCAAAAGCATTTGAAATACTCGTATAGCACAAACAGTTTTTATCCAATTATTATACGCCCGTAGGCACTGTGTTGTAAGTTGTCCGTTAGGTTTGTGCAGTCATTCAAAGATGGCGACAACAATACAACTTGAGAGGTAGGTGTCATAGTTTTTCATCTATAAATTGCTTAAACGGTCGTATCTTGCCTTGATACTGATATCATTATACAGGGGAAATGTATACCTATCAACGGTTCTATATATCAAAGTACCAGTGTTGTCCTATCGTACTCAGTCGTTGTGCAAAGACAGCCCAACACGGCAAACTTTTTTCGAAGCGAGAAAGTTGCCCTTTGAATGATGATTACATAGTAATCAGCGAACTAGGGAACAAACTATTGCTCTAACTAGGATGTTTTTAACATGCTCTTTTCTATGGTTACCGTTATTTTACACAAAAATGTCCAGAATGACCACAAACTCTGTGTTTACTAAATGGTCAAACAACGGTGTAGTCACTGTGAAAATATGCTGACACAACGGTGCAGTTTCTGTGTTTTATGTACGGTGTGGTTATATTTTCATAACAAATTGTGAACGGTGTAGACATAATGCAATTGTGAACGGTGTAGACTTGAAGCAATTCAAAACTTATTATTTCTGGAATGATAATATTGTAATGTTTAATGATAACATTTTCATGGCTGGGAATCACGTTTTACAATTACTACCGAAATTCTTCAACGATTATGTTAATATATGACTGACTTGTAAATGCTTCGCAGTAAAGAAGGTGACAATATGTCTACAAAATATACTTTAATCAGAATACAGACGGAATCTAGTTTCTTCGCTATTTGTCAAAGCAATCCGTAAGGGTCAAATAGTAGAAAATACCAAGAATCTGCCGGCGTCTGTTTTATTTTGTCTTTTATTTTCAGTTCCATGCTGTTCACTTGTTACTGCTGTCATTTCGAATGAAATTTCGAAAAGGTTGTGAAGCATTCGGAACAAGACCATTTTAGCCAGATATTAAAAGTGCGAAGGAGGGAGGTCAATGATCAGACATGCCAAAAAGGTTTGAAAACTCTGAGCTTTAGTATAGTTTGAGTTTATTTGGGTTTTATGCCATTTTCAGCTGCCAAGGGAACTTTAGTATAATTCCGGATATTATCAAGAAGTCAGACCAGGACATCACCCCCATTTGCGAGCAAAGAATACACAAGATATACATCATCAACGTAGAAAATCAAGGTTTTGGAATTAACAATCTTTCTATCGATTAAATACCCGATTTTGTATGCATGAGTCCTGTACATAAAAAATTACGAAGTTCAACACCCCATAAAGTCGTTCAAAAATCTCCGACATTAATTCCTGATATTTCCATTGGACGTGCTGAATCAGGTGATACGGATAGGTACTCACGAGACATGGAAATAATGGCTGGACTGAATAGTTTATTCTTAGATGTGATTAAGTCATTGAGAAGCATTGATCAACTTGACAATTTGTTATCTTTTCATAACATGGTCAAGGAAGGTCGGTTCCCGGTGGAAAACATTGTATTTCATTTATTTATGGATGTGTGTAAGTTCTACTCTCTTGAAAGCACGTCAATGCGTTTTACTCCAATAGTCAAACGGTTTTGGCGAATAGAAAATTATCTTTTTCATTGCAAATGGTTACATTTTATTAGTGGGCCCAAATAATCTTGGTCTGTCAGAAAATTGTCAGTCCGGAATTGTCAGTCTAAGAGGTTAATTACGTCTGAAAATGCCAAAATAAATTTTGCAGTTCCGTAATTCTATTTTCAAGACTTGATTACTTTAAGTCGAACAAGACGAAAAAAAGCCCAAACGTTTATGAAACAAATTTATAATTTATGTTTTGTTATTTATAATTTATGTTTTGTTGATGGAATCCTTTATTTTGGGTAAAATCGAACTTTTCAATGAGGGGTCAAGTTGAAAACAAGATACATGTCGATTAATAATTATCATACTCCATGAGTTGAAATCATTTCATTAATTACAAAAATTGATTGTAATAACCAATTAAAATAGTTACAAAGAAAAATTCAAAGCCAGAGCCGAAATTTCAAATCTACAAATAAAATGAACGGATGAACAAGAAACTGGCCATTGCACCCACATCGTATGGTAAGTCAGTAAACAGTGTTCTAAAATGACGTTTCCTACATGTTTTGTGATGGTATTCCTTGTGATTATCATGTCCGTCAACTCAATAACAAATAACAAAAATGTCTTCCGAAAATTAAATTAAACATACATTGAACTGTTTTAGGCTTAGGTGAATAAAGAAAAGAGAAAACGGCATATTTCCACAGAATATGATCTGATAGCTGTTAGAGCTAGTTCGCCCTATACAACATACCAAGTCTACACCGTTCACAATTTGTTGTGAAATAATAACTACACCGTACAGATAACACAGAAACTGCACCGTTGTGTCTGCATATTTTCACTGTGACTACACCGTTGTTTGGCCATTTAGTAAACACAGAGTTTGTGGTCATTCTGGACATTTTTGTGTAAAATAACGGTAACCATAGAAAAGAGCATGTTAAAAACATCCTAGTTAGAGCAATAGTTTGTTCCCTAGTTCGCTGTTTACTATGTAATCATTCTCAAAGAGCAACTTTCTCGCTTCGAAAAAAAATTTCCGTGTTGGACTGTCTTTACACTACGACCAAAAGCGATAGGACAACACTGGTACTTGGCTATATAGCACCGTGAATAGGTATACATTTCTCCTGTACGATGATATCAGTATCAAGACAACATACGGCCATTTAAGGATATTATCGACGAAAAACTAAGACACCCGCCTCTCACGATTTTCCACGGACGCCATCTTTGATTGACCACTCAAAACTTCCGTACAAACTACACAAATCTAACGGACAGCTTACAACACAGTGGTAGGGTCGTGTTATGTTACGGTCCTAGTCGTCCGTCTGTCTGTCAGTCTGTCCGTCCGTTAGCAATTTTTGTGTGCACAACTCCTCCTGCAGTTTCTATCGGAATTTGATCAAACTTGCCTAAATGAATCACCATGGTGTCTAGTTGTGTACACCGCTTACAGAATGTAGATAACTCTTCGTTCTTGAGTTATCTCCCCTTGAATTGAAAAATGACTTTTTTACAGACAAGCCCCTCTCGGGCGTATATGTCCCGCTCATCGAAGCTTAAATTTATTTTACGAAAATGTTTGGTTTAATGGGTTTTTACTCCGTTTTCAACTGATATGGTCACATCGCGGCGACTGGAGCACCTAACCATTGATTCTTGTTGTTTTTAACGTGTTTCTTACCAACATAATTATTTCGTCGCTTTTCAAGAAAAAACAACATCGTAACTATAATTTGATTAAAGCCATAATTACGAGGTTTTGAAAAAAATCGATTTTTAAACTGCTTCAATTCTAAAACTGTTGAAGACGACAACATTGGTGTAGATTAATATTGTATTTCTGTAAAATGTAACACAGAATATATTGACGGGTAAGATGACAAAATGCCCCTTATCGACATTTCTTCTTTTGCCTCAATGTTTTCTCAAAACTTTCCTATATGTGGACGCCCAAACCAGGCCTTGTTTTTGGAAAGTACCAAGGAAGTCAAAAGGAAGGGGCGCTCGTTCGCGTAGGTGATGGGAAAATAAAAAAGTAACTCTTACCTAAATGGAAATGCAGAACGTTGGTAAATCGGTACAGAAATGTTAAAAAATAGAAAAAAATGAAGTGATATGGTCCAATCAAGTTTTATATCACAAAAGTATTATCACATCTTGCAACTAATCTATAAATAAGTACATCGAGATGCAATTATCCGAAAACAATTTTATTATGAGAAACTGTCCCACAATACCGCATTCTTGTTCAGTCGCTTTGTTATTTAATAATAAAGATGTCCTCGATCAATTTTACGCTGAACGGCTATTACTGATTCACGCTTAGTTTACTTTCCAATATCATTGTAGGCCTACAACTTGAAACACCATTAACCCATTACTAAACGACAAAATTTTAGACTGCTCCAAATTAAAGGATTTTGCAGACGACAATTTCAAGTGAATGAAATTTAAAAAAAATAATTGGTCATTTAGGGTAGAAACAGTGTGGGAAATGAAGAAATTGCTTGTCACAAGCAATTTCTTCATTTTCCACTATGTTTACTAGATATGCCATTAACTTGTAGCGTGTCAAAAAGAGTCACTGTGCACTGTGTGGTAGCCTAATGGGATAATGATGTTAGATATTTTATGAAAAGTGTTGAATTGTTTGAAATTGAGTTTAACCTACAACAAATTTAAAAAAGGCAATGGATACTTGAAATCGTCTCGATTGAATATCCAAATCAAAGAACTTGAAAGTCTAATAGCCTCTTATCTGAAATTCATAGGCTATAGAATCTTTCAAAAATACTTTAGTGAAAGTGAATTTCTAACGTAGGCTACCTGCATCACTTTTTTATTATTTCATTAAAACCTTTTTCTTCGTTAATCCCAAAATCATAGGCCATTTGATTAGAATTTTACATTACACGTAATGATTGGCTAGTTTGTATATTGGAGAGGGTTTATGACTGATTAGGCCTAGGCCTACAACATTTTTCATTCTTAACCCATTACCACACGTAGACACTTTTTGACGCCCTCACAAGAAAATGCTTTGGAAAACAATGTGGAAAATGAAGAAATTGCTTGTCACAAGCAATTTCTTCATTTTCCACAATTTTTTCTTCCAAAAAAGACCAAAAAATGTAAAATTCCAATCACTTTAAGTTGTCGTCTGCAACAACTTTCAAATTGGAATAGTCCAAAATTTTGCCGTCTGGTAATGGGTTAAAATCCATTGATGTGTGTTTTCATTCCTCACCCGAGTAGGCCTACGTAGGGCCTAACACATAGGCCTATACCACGCGCGGATCCAGCCATTCTTCTCAGAGGGGACAGTGTTTTCTAGGCGACTCTATTGGCGCATGAAAAAAAATGATAAAATGATTTTTTATTTATTTATTTATTTTTTCGCAAAATCGTCCCCGGTTCGGCGCATGCACACATGTGTAGCATTCAGGAAAAGGCATTAATCATGGTACTTTGATTTTGAAGTACCCCCAAGTACTTTGATTTTGAGTAACTCTTCAATGCCAACAAAGGAGGCGATTTGTAAACAAATATGGCCGCGATTGGCAGAAAATTTTCTTGCGTAACACGTTTATTGAAGAATTCTCGCAATATATTGCTTGACAGCAGAAGACATATAGGGGATACATGGGTAGCCGGAAGCTGCATCGATCGTAAGCGAATCGCTGCATCTAAACTTCTTCTGCACAAGTCTAAAATCAAATATTGCTTTGTGATTGGACACGTGCAACAGCATCAGTGATTTTTTTACCTGCGCATCCTGCAACTTTTACTCATAATTTGGTCTCTGGGATGCAAAGTTTTAATTCTAGCCAGTCCCAGGATGCAACAATTTTTACAGATTTACTATTAAAAATAGTGTATTGGACTCACTAAAAAAGTAGCTGGACTCATTGATACAGTCGTATGAACAGTAGCGGGTCACTATTGAGATTTCTCGTGACTGTGGCGAACGTATATTACATACTTGGTTTTTTCTTTTGTTTGTAGTTAAATTAGTATTTATTCTTCCATTAGACACAGAAATCAACATTTGAACTGCAGAATGTCGGAATTTAACAGTAATTTACCAAGGGAGGTGATTGGAACAATAACGGGTCAGTGTGACGTATATCGGGTCACGTGATGTTTCCTTGTTGGGGGCCATCTCAAACACTCTGTGTGGTGTCAAAACCTCCAGGAATACACCCAAGATGTCACCTTGCAACGAATTCATGATTTCTCATGGTTTCACGTAGGTTTGAAGGTGATCAAGCCTTCCCTAGGGAAAATTTGAGCTAGAATTGGATTTGGAAAAAAAAATACCATGAGCACAAACATTTCACTTGACAGGCTACAAATGTTTGAGGACAAAGAAGATGACAGCTCATTTGATTTGTAGCATTTGCTTCTCTATTCTCAAAGTAGATATAACCTTGCAGAAATTACAGGAAGTGTCAGGAATTTCAGCATGCCTCCATATTAGATGGGGTTTGATGAGTCAATGCTTTCCAAACAAGACTGTTATGAGGTCCATGAAAACCACTGAGAGAGAAAAGAAGAAAATGATAATAGCATTTTTTTTTTTTCATTTCCTCTCAGTTATTTTCTACTCCGACAAAACGGAACACCTAAAAGTTTGTCGATTTGGAAATAAAGGGTTATAAAACCTTCCAGTCTAGTTCGCTCTGTTGGTAAGACGCTGGCTCAACCACCCGTAGGGTTTTGGGTAGTATTCCCGCAGCGGCAATATTTTTCTGGTGAAGTTTGACCTCTCATCCGAATAGATTTTACTTTTTCCACGACATGGACCAGTCTTTTTCATTCTTTCTCGTATCTACAAGTATTAGACGCACTCTTAAGTAAAGGATGCTAACCTACTGTAGATCTACGAAGAGGAGCGTCCTTATGCAGGACATATTAGAGCTCCATCTTTTGAATAGACCATTTATTCGTGAAACTATATAATAAAACAACAAGAGTTCTATGTTTTCTAATTATCCTTATTTGACAGTCACACCTTATGTTGCTGGCACTCATTGGAATCGTCTGCAGACAATTCCAATGTCTGCAGACAATTCCAATGTGTACAAACTACATATATAGGTTTATAAACAGCAGTGAAATTGTGCATTTTGGAAATCCCAAACCACTTTTCTATATCGTAGTGTGAATATACATAAAAACAAGAAATGGACATTATGACAATTTCAGACCAGCGTAGATCCAGATAAGCCTGAGCATAGAGTAAGACACTGTATGTTCAGGAACAAAGTGCCAAAGTGGGCTGGCACTCTGGTATTACCTAATAAAGGTAATAAAAAAGCTATAGAGTCGATCTTGATCGAAACGTATACATGCACAGAATTATCTAGAACTAAATTGGTCTGAAATGATGAGATATATATAAAGGTAACTTGTTGAGGAATAACAACAGAATGGAATAAGATTAAAACAAATGAATAAGTATCGTTTTTCAAACAGCAGAATTTTAGACAGGCACATATTGCAAAACGTTGTAGAACATAGAATTAAGTTACTTTACATATGGATAGAAGTATACTGCTTTAAACATAATTATGCCAAACAGCGAAAATTTTAGATTCTTGCAATTTGAAAGAAGTTGCAGAAGATAATTTTCAAGTTGATAAAATTTTCAGATTTTACATTTTCTGGATAAGAAAAATTATAGGAAATGAATGAATGAATTGTCACCAACATTAATTCTTTCTTTCCTCAATGTTTGTCCAAATTTCATCTTGAGTGGTGTCAAAATTAATCAGTGCTGCTGGTTGAGTTAACACTAAACCGGATGAAATCTTCAAAAACAGCATTATCATCTCTCTAAATGCTTTCTTAATTTGTAAAACATTTTGGTTGACATCAAAACTAGGACTGTATTTTTTCGCAATGGCTTTCACTGACTTCTGAGCAAGACTCTGTCCTTTACGATTTGGACCCAGGACCTGTAAAAAAAACAACACACAATTAACACATGTCTTTGAAAATAAAGTGAAATGCTGTAAAAATCTCATTTTAATAAGTTTTCAAAGACAGATGCAATTGTTTGTTAATCCTTAAGGGTTTCCCGAACAAGACCCTTTTTTTCGACGCCCCTAGTATAATTGCATAAGGAAAATGTTGAGACAAGAGGAGAAGAAAATGCTGATAATCAGCCTTTTCTCTCAATGTTTTCTTAGTACTAATATTTACAAATTTTACCAAAGTAACATACATTTTTGTCATCTGCATTAGCTTTCAAATTGGACCAGTCTAAAATTTCGCTGTTTGGTAATGGGTTAACCCACTTTTCCTATATATGAAAAGTACAGAGAAAAGGGGAAGATCAAAATAAAAAAGAAAAGTAAGTTTATACAGCATTTTCTCATATGCCCCATTCTCTTTTCTATATTTTTTTCAAAAGCCTAATAAGATTCTATTTCATTTCATCGTCTGCTTAAATTAGCCTACAATTCTGTTGTTTGAGAAAAGATTGAATTTACCGGTACTGTAATTTGCTATAATCATACAGAGACCATTTCACCTGCAAAAAACATGGATAGAAAATCAGAAATGGCTTTTTCTCAATTTTCCCTAAAACCATGCTTTGAATAAGTTATTCTCTACATTACATGTATAATTTCATTTATGAGTAGATCCTTTGCTGTTTCTAGATATTTTAGCCTCAAATGATCTTTAATTTGGACCTTTCTTCCTTTTTTGTATTCCAAGAATGGGTTAAACAAATAATATTTACGTTTGTGCTATGATATTATCAACTCGACTAGTTTGAGAAAACCCCTAATTTGGTTTCAGACTGATCCGTTATTGTTCATACAACACTGTGGTAATAACGTCTTCTTTAAATGCAATTGCAAACACATAAAACAAAAAAGTATTAGTTTATGGGCAAGAAAAAAAGCTGATCTTTCTGATTAAAGAGAAAAAATTGTCAAAAATTTGACCAGATTCAAGTTTTACGTCATTTTGCAAGAAAATGGTATCAAGAATGAGGCCGTTTTATTCTAGGTCAAGTAGACGACGAAACAAGCGTTTCTTCGAAAATGACCTCTTTGTTTACATTTCTGCTTCAAAACGCTTGTATACGCGAACAAGATATTGAGGTACACGAGTGCAAATTTGCATTTAAAAATATTCATAAACTCCGGAGAAATCATATCGAAACCCCGTAAGTGACCCGCTATTGTTCATGACCCGCTACTGTTCATACGACTGTATGGAATCCAGCGAGTCCCCAGGACTCACAGTCTTGAAATTGTAAAAATATCTCTGCAGCATTGATATCTCCTTAGTGTCAGTAATCACACTCTCAGTCTTTAGATGACACGTACAGAACTCTACCAATTGAGCTACAAGATTTTGTGCAAAGTCTTTATTGAAGCTTGTTAACAAAATATGATTGGCATGCCAGTAGGAATCAATTCGTAGGGGGAAGGGGGGGGGGGGGCTCAAGCCCCTGCATATGAATATTTGTGGGGGTGGCTTAATTGGATTTCTCTAGATTTTCATTGCAAACTAAGGATATTCGGCATTTTTGGCCAACTTTGGGGGGGGGGGGGGGGAGTGGGCTTCAGGTATACTGCTCCTCTATGAGGGCACCCTTGGCAAAAATCCCACTCTTTGAAATTAGAAAAAATCCAAAGGGCTGCAGCACGTTATGTCCTTAACAACTATGATTATACAAGCAGTGTCTCTAGTATGCTCGAATCCCTTCACTGGAAAACCCTTCACCAACGGCGTATACAATCTTCTCTGATATACTTCTATAAAATAAGAAATGGCCTAGTATACGTCGACCATGACCACTTAACCCCAACCCGTAACCTTAATTACCTTATTCCACAGTCTCGAACCCAATATCATATGAACTCTTTCTTTCCTAGAACCATCAGACTGTGGAACTCCCTCCCATTTGATGTGAAATCAAGTCCAAGCCTGGCTATGTTTTCAACAAGGCTGGACTTGACAATCCCAAAGTAATTCTAATCCCTCTTTTACCTTTTATCTTTTTTTACCCTTTTATCTTTTAGCGCAAAACTCTTTTACTAACACAACCTGGTGATAGGTGTCCCCTCCCATTAATGATCAGTATTGATTGCCTGGGAGTATTGAACAGATACAGATACAGGTAGCTGCGATATCGTAGCCACAAACTTAATGTTGGGTATTGGTTTGTGGCTACGAGTCCACCATATTCCTTCTTGTGGAGCAAGACAAAAGAGTGGAAAACACACTTTCTTGCATGATTTTTTTAATACTAACATATCTAATCTGATGTGTATCCCATAAAAAGATATTCCATGGCATAAATTCAGTTGAAAATTAACAACAAGAATTGTCATCAATTATTTCTTCCAAAGGAAAATTCAAGTCTAAGTAGAATAAAATGGGTGGGTACTCCACTTCAAAATTGAATTGAACTTTATTTTAAAGTGATTTCAACATAAAACTATGCTGGATTGACAGAAAAATAGTTAACCTGTTGTCAGGTAACATTCTTACTACATTTCATAGCTTTATTTTGAAGTTTGACTATGCTAAACTTGCTGGAATGAATCATTCCAGCACCTGCTCCAACGAATAGGAAGGAATTGTAAACGAAACTCAGATCAAAATTCAAAAAGGTTCCGGTTACATTATTGCAACTAGGCTTCAGGGTGCCCATTCATGTACTGTAGTACGAAATTTATGTAGAAATACATTAATGCAAGTACAGATTTATAGGCCAGACGTGCAAGTATGGATAGAATAATGGATGAGCGTAGAAAGATAATGACCATTACGTGAATGTTTGGAATGAAAGAGTATCTAGCTTGCTTGCCTGATTATCAGTAGTGAATCCTATAATTAAGTGGCCTTAGTCATTTACTTGATCCATTGAAGAAGCTGTTTGTTTTATCAATCAACAGGCATTTCTGGGGTCATAAACATTGACGGCCATGAAACTCTAGTTATGTCTGTGTGTAATCAAAAGAATTCTAAAGATTCTTCAGTGATTCAAGTGGCTCCTGTTATTTATATGATAGTTAATGTTTTAACTGGTTTCAGGCCTGCTTGGACATTTGATAACTCTATTTCGGAGCTCCTTGGTAATTTTCATTTACTGGGTCTGGCATTCAGCAATGCCTGGAAACATTTCAATAGTGAATGTAATGTTATTATCCTTATTTGTTTTGCTTTTCAGCTGCTTTAGGTTTAAATGAAGAGCAGAAACAGATCCAGTCCATGGCAACAGAGTTTGCCAAAAATGAGCTGCATCCAAATATGGCAAAATGGGACCAGGAGGTATTGTTAATGTTTTATCAATTCCATGAATTCTTTCCTAAACGTCCAAATGGTCCAATTTGAAAGCTGCTGTAGATGACAAAATGAAAGTCACACAAGGTAAAATTTGGGAATAACTCAGTACATAAAACATTGAGACAAAAGGAGAAAATGCTGCTGATTATCAGCATTTTCTTCTTTTGTCACAATGCTTTCCCTAACTAAATATATTAGGGACGTCAAAACCAGGTCTAGTTTGGGAAAGGTTTAATGACATTGTCATTGATGATGCCAGATGATACTAGATTATCGCTGTCTCAGACATGTTTAATCATGCAGTCTGATCTTATACAGTTAATGATGACATAATTTCCGACAAACAATAATATTTCTGTAAGCCTTGTTATAAAATCTCGTAACTATGGCTTGATTCATTGCAGGAAGAATTCCCAGTAGATGTAATGAGGAAGGGCGCACAGCTTGGTTTTGGTGCTGTATATTGTAAAGAAGAATTTGGTGGTACTGGGTTAACCAGATTAGATTCTTCTGTAATATTTGAGGCCCTGGCTGCAGGATGTGTCAGTACTACAGCTTATATCAGTATTCACAAGTAAGCTTAATTCTTTCTATTCTAATCAATTCAATTATAATTTGAATCTATGATTAAAGTGACATTTCAGAATTTTTTGTCATAAATTTTAATTTTATTTTTATCTGAAAGAGCATATTTCCTTATGAAAATTCTGAAAATTTCAAGCCAAAGTATTGCGCCGTTTACGAGAAATTTACATTTTTGTGTTAAAATTTAACAAATTGTTGTGGACAACAGTTCGGATTTATATGCAATTTATCGATTATGTCTCAACTTTAAATGCGTGTTTCTCGCTTATTGGCAACAACTTCAAAAAACTAATAGTATTTATACTCATTAGGATAACCAATCTTGGCATCAAGACATACTTTAAAAAATTGAAATTGGAATGAAATGTCCCTTTAAGATTTTCTATTGTCAACAGATCAATCTTCTTGTAGCTTTGAATCTAAAATTCGACTGATTTTTGCCCCTGTTTAATATATAAGACCTAGTTTCTTTAAAAAAAAACCCCAAAACTTTGAGATATCTGTCCTAGTGCATGCATTTGCTATTTTAAATTGTACAAAATGTCTCTTTAAAATAACAATTATTGATATTTGGAATGTCTTTGCTCATTTTCTCGTTCCTTTGTTCTTTTTGTGACCAGTACTTATATCAGAACGTTGCTTCAAGATATTCAATTGCTGTTAACTTCTTGTGATCTTTATCAACATATCACTGCTTTTCAACAAAATCCTCGTAACTGCAGCTTGAGAGAAGCTATATTTTGTTTACCCAGTATGTGTGCATGGATGATCGATGAATTTGGTAATGATGAACTCAGACAGAAGTATATACCGCAGCTGGCCAGTATGGAGAAATTTGCTTCCTATTGTTTAACAGAGCCTAGTAAGTGGTGATTGTTTAGTTTACAGTTTTAATTTCATGGCCTTAGTTTAGAAAGTTAGGACAGGTATTGAGGTAAAACTTGGATATCTTGTCACTGGCATAGCAACTTTATCTAACTGTAAAGTCTCTGTGAAAAGATATAATGCAAATTTATATAGTGAATTCAGAAGATGTTCAAATGAGTAATTAATGTTACAGAATATCTTGATCAATGACCAAAATTGAGCAACAGAAGTTCAAAAGCATATCTGAAAAAGAGAAATATTATAATATTATCTCATTGTTGTTTGTGTAAAGCATTTATTCAACCTGGACATATAAGAAGAGCTGTCTCAGGACAGCAAAGCGCGACTAACAAGCGCTTGATAGTGAAAAATTCCAAGTCCAAAAAGGATAAAAATTCCACCCAATTACATGTCAGAGTAACAAATATTTGCCTAGAGGCTGATAGTATGGTCAATTTCAGAGCAATAGCATTAAAGTAAAAACAGAGAATTGAGAAAGTTGGACATGAAAACTTAACTAAAGCATAACATTGATGCCACTCTGACTAGAATAGCCCCCCCTCCATTCTATTAATAGTCGCTGTAAAATGGTCATTGTTAACCCTTTGCCCTTTTCCAGATTTTGGTAGTGATGCAGCTAATCTATCTCTATCTACCAAGAAGAAGGGAGATTACTTTATATTGAATGGATCAAAGGTAAGATAACACTGGTCTCAAAAGCAAACATATAAATCTTGTATGAATGGAAAATCATGGTTCAGCATTGATGTACTACATGTATTGTTTTGCATTACTGTTGTCATGATTCGTTGTTAGTCCTTCTGAAAAAAAACACATGTAACCAAGCATTAGGTTTCAATTCTATTGATTTAACTAGGGATGGGAACGAGTACCCGATTAATCAAGTACTCGATCAAACGTCCGAGTATCGATTACCAATATCACTAATCGAGTAATCGGAAAGAAAAAATAATATCAACAGAAAAAAAGAAAATTTGTTTCCAAACTCAAGTTGATGAAAATATTGATCGCACTTTTCCAACACTGTACCGTGCAAAGGGTAGCGTATGTAATACCTGGTCGTCTGCCGATTATCTAATCCCTCTATATTGTCCTAATTTGCAATCAAGTGCCAACAGCTATTGTTCTCGCTGTCAAACAATGTCATAAATTTTCGCACCTTAGCCGCTTTTTTTTCTGATTTCGGATGATGCATTTCAATTGGACGTCCACAAGATTTACCTAAGAGTTGATTGGTTAATGCAATGTTCGATCAGCCGACTATTGGATTATCAGTAAGATTTAATTCTACATGTATAGCTGTTTGTTTCTCGAAGAAGAAGCACCTCGTTCCTGATTACACACAAATGAATTCAAGAAAGTCTAACAATGCCTCCCTATTACGAACGCTTTGGAGATGGATAACAACAACAACTTTTTATTTTTTTACATGAGTTTCATGGAAAGGTTTTGACACTTTCTGTAATTTTCATCACGTATCTGACAATTGTCCATTTTTCTCAAATAAAGTACTGATCAAAAGTAATCTAAAGAAATATGTATACCGAAGATATGCTGCATAAATCGCATATGAACATGTTGGAAAACACCGATACTATAACCAAAATACGACGTTTCTATCCGAGTACTCGAGTACTCGATCGGAAGGGTGACCGAGTACTCGATTAGTAAAATTGGTACTCGTTACCATCCCTAGATTTAACCCATTCAAACACAATGGCACTTTTTGATGCCTCACAAGAGGAAGGCTTTAGAAACCATTGTGGAAAATGAAGAAATTGTTTTGACAAGCAATTTCTTCATTTCCGACAATGTTTTCCACACAGAAAGATGTGAAAACATAAAATTTCATTCATTGAATTTGTTGTCTGTGACATCTCTGAATTTGGATTAGTCTAAAATATTGCCGTTTGGTTATGGGTAATGGGTTTGGAGAAGCACAAAAGTTCCTTTTTTAAGGCCTGGTCACATACACCACCCTATGGCCGGAGCATGCCTAAAATATAGGATCTGTGAATTATGATTTTGGACGTGATGACATGTGGATGTGATAAAGATGCGAAATCATGTTTGACCCAGGCCTTAAAGTTGTTTGAATAATTTGCAAAATGTTTCTGTGTAAGCTGATACATTAATCACCAGTACAAGCTACATGTTCAATTTGTAGATGTTTGCGGAAGAGGGGATGCAGATGTTTTTTTAGTTATTTGTAGAACATGTGATCCCAGACATTATATTGTCGATGGGAACAAAAAACCTCCTAAGTACAGCTTGAAAAAGCTGGAGTTACAAGGTTTTGAGCTTCCACCAACAAATTGTATTTCCATCTATCCACCATCTATTAATTTATCTGTCCATCTGTCTGTTCTTTAATTTGCAGATGTTTATAAGTGGTGGTGGAGACACAGATGTTTATGTTGTAATGTGTAGGACGGGCGATCCGGGACCTAGAGGAATAACATGTTTGGTTGTGGAAAAAGGATCACCAGGGCTTGCCTTTGGTAAAAAGGAGAAAAAGGTTAGAGTTATTTTGTTCTTTTTGTCAACACATATCATTCCTGTTCAATTGTCCTTTTCCTTTTAAGGTATATGACCCATCATTAAAAACACTACTTTCTAGCCATAGGACATGCATCAAATTGCACACAATTGTAAATACACTTCAAATAAGTTGATTCACCGTGCCGGATTTCAAGATTATGCTTCAATAAGAAAATAATTTACAAATATTATTTTTACTCTATATTCATATGGGTAATTAATTAAATATGGCGGACATCGGACATGTTTTATGCGCTGGTCAGCAAAAATATTTTTATTGAGAGGTTTAGAGAAGTATTTGGCACCATTAGATTAATACATCTACTTTATCAACATCGAGAGCATACGTCAGATTTATTTTGGTGACTTTGATGCCATATTTTGCTGCAAATGATGTATCAACCGGTGACAACCCACAACCGGTTTGAAATTTTCCAAGGGCGGGAATCTCGATCCGATGGCGAAAACACAAACAACCATCAACAATATGGGCAAATTGACAATATAAGGCAAGGTTTTATTCATTCCTCTCCTGATGAGAAGCTAGTAATGTTATTTGACGAACTACGATGCATTTGCATGGAGCAAATGAACTCTAGTTAGCTCCACTGGCCGAAGGCCAGCGGGGCTTATGTCATGGCCCTGTGTCCGTCGTGCGTCCGTCCGTCCGTGCGTGCGTCAACTTTTTCTTTAAACATCTTCTTCTCCAAAACTACTGGACCAATTTCAATCAAACTTCACAGGAATCTTCCTTGCATGAACCTTCTTCAAATTCCTTCAAAAAATCAAATTCCGTGTAGAACTTGAATTTTAATTAAATTAATTAATTTAAATTTTCAAAAAATCTTTAAAAAATTTCCTTCTCCAAAACTACTGGACCAATTTCAACCAAACTTCACAGAAATCTTCCTTGCATGAATCTCTACCAAATTCCTTCAAAAGAATAAAGTCCATGCAGAACTTGAATTTTAATTAATTTAATTGAATTCAATTTTCGAAAAATCGTTAAAATTTCTTCTCCTCCAAAACTACTGGACCAATTTCAACCAAACTTCACAGAAATCTTCCTTGCATGAATCTCTGCTAAATTCCTTCAAAAGAATAAAATCCGTGCAGAACTTGAATTTTAAATAATTTAATTGATTTAAATTTTTGAAAAATCTTTAAAAAATTTTCTTCTCCAAAACAACAGGACCAATTTCAACTAAACTTTACAGAAATGTTCCTTGCATTAATCTCTTCTTAATTCCTTCAAAAAAATAAATTCTATGTAGAACTTAAATTTTAATTAATTTAATTAACCCCTTCGCTGCCCCGTGATGGCCTGAGTCGTCATGCGAAAATGTCGCTATAATGCCCCGTGACGGCCTTAGCCGTCATGAGGGGAGAGCGATGTTTATTTTTTCAAAGTTTAAGAATGAAAAATGTAAAATGCAAAATGAATAAAAATATATTCACTGAATAGCATTTTCAATTATCTTTCAGAAAATATAAGGTTTTATTTAGTTTTATTGAATAGTTTTTAGTTATAAGTTGATTTCTTACACTACCGTCAATTTCTTGGAAAATAGGCTGGCAAATAGGAACCAAATTTCCAATATTTGTCTGGCAGTGTATGGGTTAAATCAAATTTTCGAAAAATCTTTAAAAATTCTTCTTCTCCAAAATCACTGGACCAATTTCAACCAAACTTTACAGAAATGTTCCTTGTATTATTCTCTTCTTAATTCCTGAAAAGAAAATAAATTTTTTGTAGAACTTAAATTTTGAATAATTAAATGAGATTAAATTTTGTTAAACAATCTTCTTCTCCAAAACTACAGGACCAATTTCAACCGAACTTCACAAGAATCTTCCTTGCATGAATCTCTTCCAAATTCCTTCACGATTGGATGAAAAGCTTGGCCGTTGTGGGCTAGGCTTTTTTTCGCTATATGAAACAGTGTAATTTTAAGAAAATTTTAAAAACATTTCTGCTCCTTAATCGCTTATTGGATTTCATTCTGGTGTAGCATGAATCTTCTTTGAATAGACCTCTATTGTGTTCCTTGAAGAAGTTTGTAGTCTAAATGTCTAAAAGCCAGTGGAGCGATACAGGGCCATCTTGGCCCTCTTGTTTTAGACTCAATAAATTGGAGCAAGCGTTAACGGGCGTGGGTCAAAAGCTAGGCCATATTGACCAAACGTCTGGTGGACAAAATTAGTGGTCATGCAAAGCATCAACAAAGTGACAATCGAAATAGGTACGTACCGGCCTCACAGGAAGTACACACGTATTCAGATCCGATCCGATCACAGTCTAATCCACAGAGATTCACAAATGAACATTTATTTACTCCAATGTCAGTAGATCCTATCCCAACATCCACACAGGTCCACAGTAATCAATATGAACACGTACATGAACAAGTTCTCACAAATCAGAGTGAACAAGTGCGATCTGATCCGGATTCATGTCCCAATCCTCTGTTACATTTCAGGAGTATGATGCAAGGTGTAGTGGATGATACTCAATTTGTCGGTCCGTCTGGGCTGTTGGAGTCGTTGCCATTCAGTAAAATTGATGATATTCAATTTGCCGGTCCGTCTGTGCAGTCAGTTTCATTGCCGCCCAGTGAATTTACAGTCAGTAAAAAGAGTGATACACCATTAGTCGGTCCGTCTATGCAGTCGGTGTTGTTGCCACCTGGTGAAATTACAGTTAGCACTAGTGATAATACACCATTCGTCGGCCCGTCTGTTCAGTCGGTGTCGTCTGTTCCGTCTGTGTCGTTAATATCCAGTGAAATTACAGTCAGTGCCAAGTTAAATGAAATAAGCGATACGATCTCAGTCCAATCCGAACCGGCTCATTTACCACACGAAAACAGTCAGTCATTCTCCTCAACTCTAGTTAGTGAAATAGGCACAAACACAGGTACTGCTTCTAGTTCACACAAAAATCCCACACAAACCAGGGACTCGAATACTACAGACACTACATGTACAACTGATAAATCCCCCGTGCGTGGCAGGGCACGTACTTCTCGTGCAGTAGCTCGGTCAGAAAGAAGGTCGGAATCCGCTCGTCCGTACAAACGTAATGCGAGCGTTACTAAAAATAAACATTGTGTTTTTCCTGAAGCCCAAAATACACCACTGAATGCTGAGGGATTTCCAAAATCTATAAATAGCGCAAACGGTGTCTCGGTTGAGCAGACCGTTAACCCTTAGTCAAACACCCAGAAGGTCGCGCTACGTTGTGCTCTCTTGAACGTACAAGGTTTAAGTACAAAACGTATGAATAAACTATCCTCTCCTGAGTTGAAAAACGTTTTTGAAAACCATGACATTGTGCTTTTCACAGAAACTTGGTCCAATGAGTTTTCTGATTTATATGTTGAAAATTTTGAATTTTTTGCTTTGCACAGGTCCAAAAATAAGCAAGGGAGTAAACGATCATCTGGTGGTGTTATCGTATATGTTCGAAACGAGTTTGTAACTGAAGACACTTTAGTGTTTGAGAGCTCCGATGATATATTGTGCATTAAAATTAGTAAAACTGTTTTAGGTCTATCTGATGACTTATTTGTATGTCTATGCTATGTTATTCCAGAAAACAGCAGTAGACAAGATCTTATGGATGTCCATACATATGACAGATTTCTCGAATTCATTTCTTCACTTGTAGATGTTGATGATAATAATGGTTTAAATTTTGTTCTGTGTGGTGATTTTAATTCACACACTTCTGAATTACCAGATTTTGTCCCAGATGACAATTTTTCAATTTACAGTGTTTTGCCTGACAATTATTCTGTCGATAGTAGCTTAGTTCGCATATCGCAGGATAAGGGTCGTTTAAACAGTAACGGTACCATGTTACTAGAGCTATGCAAACAGACTGGTTTTCGCATTCTTAACAGTCGAACTGGCAGTGACAAAGGTATAGGGCGTTACACGTTTGTCGGTGCCAGGGGTTCGAGCGTAGTCGATTATGTTATAACAACACAGAATATTATGTCTCGGATAGATTCTTTATATATCAATTATTAAATTTTGGTTAAAAATTATAAATACAAAACCCCAAAAATACATATATATCGTATATCAGGTTTTGCTTAGGGACTTACAAAACAACCCTCGATGTAAAAACTGGTGCTCACTTTTAAGGGATACATTGTTCACTCTAGGTTTTCCGGACGTATGGCATTCCCAAACTGTTGGTGACGGGAAAATATTTTTTGCTTTGGTTAAACAAAGGATCAGTGATCAATTTTTGCAGGGTTGGCGTGGACGTCTAAACGATTCCAGTCGAGCAACATTCTATAGAACAATAGCCGATTTTCGTTTCCAA
This sequence comes from Fragum sueziense, assembly GCA_963680895.1. Classification (NCBI taxonomy): domain Eukaryota; kingdom Metazoa; phylum Mollusca; class Bivalvia; order Cardiida; family Cardiidae; genus Fragum; species Fragum sueziense. Next base: position 61,867,856 of record OY804595.1, read on the forward strand.
CCATATCTTAATATATTACATGTAACAAAATTTAGGAAAAGTTTGTCTCGTCTTCGTGTTTCCTCACATAGACTTTGTGTGGAAACAGGAAGATGGAACAAGCCGACACAAACCCCATTAAACGAACGCAAATGTTCAATATGTAGTAAATTGGAAGATGAGTATCATTTTGTCATGGAATGTGAACTAAATAAACATCTGAGAAAAGAGTTTTTGCCAAGATTCTACTGGAATAAGCCAAATATGTTTAAATTCATAGAACTTGTTAGCAGGACAGATAAATCAATGGTGCAAAAACTTAGTTATTTTGTTCTAAAATCATTTGAACTAAGAAATGATGTACTCTATAACAGGAATTGAATTACATAATTACATTTATTTTTGTATCAAACATTATTAGATTTCACGTAAATGTCATATTATTATGTGTCGTACTATTAGTATGTAATTGTTTAATGTAGCCAGTTTTGTTTTGTTAACCAAAAATACCGAGAGAAAGGAGAAAAGTAAGCACATAGTTTTTCTCCCTTTCTCCCGTTGCTTTCTACAAGATATGAAATTATATTATTGTACACCATAAAGGCAGATATGTCCGAGATCATTACCTCTTATATCACTGTATATGTCGCAGAATGTCGTATCTGCAAGGAAAATCCCATTGCCTCACAGCTTTCCTAAACATACTACATTTATTTATTATTTTGCAGATTGTATTTTTTCTTGTTTATAAAAATCATTTCGTTTGGGTAACACGTTTGAGCAAATTATGAATTGGAATGGTCCCAATGAGAAGCTCCTTATCTACATGTTTTAAATAGAAAATGCTGGTTATCAGTTTGGAATGATCTATAAATTATACGGTTGATATTTTTTTTATTGTCAATGGAAGTGCTTTAACTAGACGCTTCTTACCTGAATGATTTAAATGGAAAATGCTGGTAATCCTTTTGGCATGATAATTTATACACCAATATTTCCTTTGTCTATTCATAAGCAAGTTTAAACGATGTATAATGTGTTTTCTTTCCTCAATGGTGTCAAAAATCAAAAGAGAATCCTGTTCATGCATCCTCAGTTATACTTGCCACTTTCGTTTTCGCATATGGCAAGTTTAAAAAAGGTGGATACAGTTTTGACAATGTCTAATTCCCTTCTATATATGTAATTTGTACACTTATCTATGTAATTACGTCCAAAATGTCCGTCATATTGTTTTGTTGTATGCTGTATTGTGTAATCCTCATGGGTCAACGACCTTCTGGATATTTGCTAATAAACTATGTTCTCTATGCAAGGGAGGTAATTTATAACATTTTTGTCAAATATTTCCATAATTATGCATTAATTCAAAATTCTAAACCGTTTAAAATGCTTATGTGTGTATTTGGAATGGAAATATAACACAGTTTAGGATTTACTGGCACTTTTCAAATTTCGCCTCAAGCTCTTTGGTACTAATGATGGGTTGTATACGTTAAAACAAATATGAACTGTAAGGTTTTTTGCAGAGAAGAAATGGCTTGTATCAAACAGCATAATTTCATTTTCCAATATTTGTTTCTCATTACAAAGAATCATATGTACTTTCACTGATTTTGAATTTTTAGGTGGTATACTTGATAAGTATTATGTACCTGAACAAATTCAGAAAAGAATTTGCTCAACAAGATTACAATTACATGACAATGATTATTCTGAAAGATACATATGCTGATTCCTAGTAGCTGATTCTTTGTCTATAGCTATGTTGGCTGATACAATTATATTTTATCTCTATTTTTAGATGGGTTGGAATTCTCAGCCAACCAGAGCTGTAATATTTGAAGATTGTGAGGTCCCAGTATCTAATGTAGTCGGTGAGATAGGTGATGGGTTTAAAATAGCTATGAGAGGCCTTAATGGTGGCAGGACAAATATAGGTATGCATTGAAAGTAAAGATGATTTTGCAAAACTTATCTTGTGTCCAACAATGTTGTTTAAACATGGTTTGACAGAAGTACAACATGAAATTGAAGAATTGTGCAATTTGCATCTGACAGTCTTAAGTCAATGTAATGATATTTCGTTGGTAGTCTAAGTGACGAGTTTAACTCTACCAGTGCCTTAATTTTGTAGGTTGGATTGTCCCTATCTTATAATAGTGTGACCATCATCTGATAAGGTAGCAGATTTGTTGTTAGATTCAAAGTTTATAGCAAACCTGTATCAAATGTACTCGGACTTGCAATCGCCTCTTTGAACATTTTATTCCATTAACAAAATTTAGATAGCCCATTACCTCACAATGACTCCTTTTGACTCCCCACAAGATAATGGCTTTGGAAAACATCGTCGAAAATGAAGAAATTGCTTGTGACAAGCAATTTCTTCATTTACCACAATGTTTTCTATGTAAAAAGTCCAAAAATTTCAAAATTTCATTCACTTGAAATTGTTGTCTGCATCATCTTTGAATTTGGAACAGTCCAAAATTATGCCATCTAGTAATGGGATAGTTCCTTATTTCATATGACTTGCCATTTTGGTCTTTGCAATCAATTTTAACCTTTTCAATAAACTTTATTTACCTTATCCAAAACCAAAAAGATGTTATGGTAGTGCAAATTGAAAAAAAAAATGCAGATGACAACATAACTTGTTTCAAAAGTAAAAAATGTGTATTATATTGTTGAAAACATTGAAGTAAAGGAGGAAATGTTGTTTTTCAATGTTTTCCTAGCTTTTCTTATTTGGAAGACCAAAAGCAGGAGTTGTTAAGGTTTATTCTGAATTTTTATATGGCAATATACATGTATCTTCTATTTTACAGCATCTTGTTCCCTGGGTGCTGCTCAATCTAGTGTAGAATTGTGTCGAGATTATCTAAAAGATAGAAAACAGTTCGGACAACCTTTAGAAAAATTTCAGGTACAGTCAGACTTTACTTTCAGTAAGGCAGTCTTATTCAGAGACTTTCATTAGTACGAGAATAAGATAATCATATAAGATACATAAATGATTTACATAATCCTTGGATTTTTAATTTGAAAGCCTAGGCAATGAAAAAATAAATTGAACTTGGCCAATTAAATCTCGGTATTAAGTTGAAGAAGGTATGAAAACTGATAATGGTCGTTTATTACGTATTTAACCCTTTCCCAAACGGCAAATTTCAATTGTGGTCCAATTAGAAACTTGCTGCAGACAACAAAATGGATGTTGTTAAAGATGGAATTTGTGTATTAGATAGCAGGGTTATAAGCAGTTTCATCTTTTGTCTCAATGTTTTCCCAAGCCAATTCTATTAGGGACGTCAAAACCAGGTCTTGTTTGGGAAAGGATTAATCCAACATGATTCTTGTTTGTCCAAGAACAAAGAGCACAAAGATTTGGCACTTGCACACAAGAACACCTGAGTTCTCATTCATATTTCCCTTTTCAGTATTTACAATTTCTGCTGGCAGAGATGGCAACCAAACTAGTCGTATCCAGAAACATGGTGAGAATGGCAGCTAGGTCACTGGATGAAAACTGGCCAGAAAAAGTCTCATTATGTTCCATGGCTAAATATTTTGCTACTGAAGAATGTTTTAATGTAAGTAGAATCTACAAATGAACAATATTTAAAGTTAAAGGCTACCAAGCTTGGCAGTTTATTGCACCGTATATTGGAAGAAAATCATTAAATTAACGTGTTTTATAAAAGATATGGCAAACTCGGTTGTTTTAAAAGTTTTATTTGCTTTTCTTTACATCGTTGAAAAACTCATTTTCGAGAAAATATAGATCGGCAATTTCCGTAAAATTGCCACGGATTGACGTCATCAATGGCTTGACTCCGCCCCCAATCTAGAGCATGAGGTGTCTGACAAAGATAATGTGTTCGACTTTTCTGTCATATAGCGAAGTCTCAGTTTTTATCCATTTCTCGATCGTAAGAGTAATACAGACAAACTTAAACCGTTCTTTGGCACATTCCTTAATTCACTTACGACCTATTCTTTGACTGTTTTAACATTATTTTCTAACATTTACTAAGGACGAATTCCGTGTTTTGAGTATCGATTGGGGAAGTCGCATTATGACAGAAAAGTCGGATATTTAACTTTTTCAGAAATTTCAGACTTTCCGGGAAATGACCCATGACTGCCCGTTTTTCCCGCCATGACGTCATTCAGTGGCAAGTATGACGTCATAATTTCAAGTCAGAAGTTTAGCGTATTTTCTTCGGCAAAGATCGGAAAAGACCAAAATATCCAATTTAAAAGACGAAATAAAAACACTTCTAATGTTGGAAAATTGTAGAAACTTTGATATTTGGTTAATAGTAAGGTGTTCTTTCGGCACAAGACTTTAATTTTGCCAATCATCGGACACTTTAACTCATTTTCAAACAATGCCTGTATTTGACATCTCTAATAGTAAAAGCTTAGGAAATTAGATATTTTCTTTGCTATGTGTACACAAATGTTATTTTGAATAACATCTATTTTGTTGTCTATACATAGCAGCTTGTACATGGGACAATCCTAAAATTTACCATTTGGGAAAGGGTAGAGCAAAATTTTGTTTCTTGTGTTAGGGAAGATCCAGTGAGCATTAAAAAGGAAGGGAATGAATTTGTTCATGTTTTCTTGAAATGCTTTCACGCCTGAATACTAACAGATCAGTGGAATATGAATTTAGCACTGTTGGCAAATTCATTACAACACTTTCTTTTTGAACATTTTAAATTCTACATTCAGTCTAAATCAATGGACAATTTCGTTTCATGCTTTTAGATTATTTTAAATTAATTATGATCTAATAATTACACTTGACAGCTCATTGAAGTTAGTAGGTAGAAATGTCTATAGGATATGTCTAACATATTGTTTTGTATGTTTGATTACCAAATATCAATGCTGCTGTGTTCAGGTTGCTGATTCATTCAGGCTATCTCTTTCAAATTTCAGGTTTGTAATAGTGCTATACAGATACATGGTGGTTATGGGTACCTTAAAGATTACGCTGTACAACAATATATGAGAGACTGTAGAGTACATCAAATATTAGAGGGTAAGCTATTTCTTTCATATAACAATACTAGTCAAAACAGTGATGGTCTAAAATGACTTAAACCCATTACCATACAGTAACGCATTTTGACTAGATATAAGATTAAGGCTTGGGAAAACATTGTGAAAGTTGAAGAAGAAATGCTTGTGACAAACAATTTCTTCATTTCCCACAATGTTTTCTACATGAAATGGCCAGAAAAAGTAAATTTTGATTCACTTGAAGTTGTCATCTGCAGCATCTTTACCAGGGGTTGAAAAATCCACTCGCCCGCTCGCATTGGCGAGTAGAAAATGCCGTAGGACGAGTAGATTTGGGGACGAACTAGTCCGACGGGGCGAGTGCAAATTTAGGACTTGAATCACGCTGATTTAGGGGAAAAAATAAAGGATCGAAAAGAAAGTATTTATTTTAAACTTCATATCGGAAACAATAATATTCGCTGTAAAATACGACCTTTCCCTGTTTATGTCGATCAATCCCGAAAGTGAAACTAAACAAGGAAACTAGAGTAAATCTGTGTTACTCATATGCGATTATTTGAGCGAGATCAAAGACGCCGCAAACACAGTCAATGGACGACGTAGTCGTTCCAGTTTCAATATAATCACGTGATTTTTCCGCACCCAAATAAGGTTACGTTTTACTATGATTTGTTTACAAAAGTCGTGCGTGCCACTCGGCGGGGGAAAATTGGATGAAGCAATGAAAACAAAACGCTATCTATGTAGTAAATACACTGACGTTAGATGGTTTTAACACAGACGCGTTGTCTCTTTCTGTTATGCCGCCTCGCGATTACACAAAGAAATTCTTTCACATTTACCGGATAGTTGTATATATTAAACTGGTGTGCTTACTCGACCATTTCGACTGCTAATCTATCTTTCGAATTAAATAAAAAGTAATGTTAATCGGTGATTGATTTATGGTAAAAGATGAAGTCAAGTCTGAGCCACATTCGATTTATTGACCATCTTTTTTAATAAAATTGTTGCCTTATTTGCCTATGACTTTTGAAGTGGCGATCGCCAGCGCGAGCCCTGTCTGTCATTTATACCGAAGAAACTTTATTTGTAGAGTCAAAGAGTTTTGTTATTTGCATTATAATGCATCCGTAAGAGCCAACAGTCTAATTTTTTTTCATCTTTAAGGGCGAGTTAGGTTGCCTTAAGGGCGAGTAGAAATTCAGAGCTACTAGTCCTACAGGACTAGTAGGTTTGAAGAAATTTTTCAACCCCTGTTTACATTTGGAAAATGTTGGTGTCTGGGTGAAATGAATAATACATCATGGTTGTGTACATAAATACTAGGATGTGTGATACCCAAATTATCTAGCATGTTTCCTTATAAATTAAATTTTAATGTTTTCATCACAAAGAAATAAAATGATTGAAAAAAATGGAGTGTCGGTCATCAGATACTTTCCAGGTTACATCATTAAATGATTTTACATGAAGAATGTTTAACCCTTCAACAAATGACAAAGGTGCAGTTAGATTAGTACAAATTGAATAATGTTCCAGACTACATAAGTAATGATACTAACAAAGAAATATTTGTAAGCTATGGATAGAAAGGATTTAGGAAATGGAGAAAATGCTATCATCAGCATCATGCTGTCATCAGCATTTTGTCCTTTTACCTAAATGAGTTTCAACAGTGTTTTGTTTATATAGATGCGTCAATACCATCACTTGAATTGAACAAGGTTATGACAAGCCCCTTGTTACGACTCATACATGATAACTTATAATTAACCTTTTCCCAAACAAGACCTGGTTTTGATGTCACTAATAGAAAAGGTTTGAGAAAACGTTAAGACAAAAAAACGAGAAATTGCTGAAATCTGCAATTTCTCCTTTTGCCTCAGTATTTTCTGTACCATATTGCACACAAATCCCATCTTTAGTAACTTTTGTTTCATTGTCTGCAGTTTCTTTGAATTTGGAACACCCTAAAATTCAGTTGTTTAGGAAAGCATTAAAATATCATCGCTTTCCAACAAAAACCTTGTATCTGCAGCTTAACCCTTTCCCAAACAAGACCTGGTTTTGACGTCCCTGACAGAAAAAAGGCTTGGGAAAACATTGAGACAAAAGAAGAAACTGCTGATTAACAGCAGTTTCTTCTTTCGCCTCAATGTTTTCTGTGCCATATTGCTCACAAACCCTTTCCTTTTTAACATGAATTGTGTCGTCTGGAGCAACTTTCCAATTGGATCACCCCAAGATTTTGCTGTTTGGGAAAGGGTTAAAACAAGCTGCAGTTACAAGGTTTTCGTGGAAAACCAGCGATATATTACTATTTTTCAGGAACCAATGAGGTTATGAGAATGCTCGTGTCTAGAGACATTTTGACAGATGGAGAGAGAAAATATTCATGATGAAGAAAATAAAGTAGATCGTCAAGATGGAGTCTTCCGTAAATGACGAGCATGTAGCCACTAGGAAAATAAGTTCAAGAAAGCATTTCTAGTTCTAGAACTGTTCTAGAATGTTAAATGGCACTTCTAGAACTGTTCTAGAACAGTTCTTGAAGTGCCATTTAATGTTCTAGAACAGTTCTAGAGGTGCCATTTAACATTCTAGAACAGTTCTAGAATATTAAGTTGCACTTCTAGAACTGTTCTAGAACAGTTCTAGAAGTGTCATGTAACCTTCTAGAACAGTTCTAGAAGTGCCTTGTAATGTTCTAGAATGTTCTAGAACAGTTCTTGAACTTAAATGAACTTTTCGCAAGGGTTTGGCTGTGCACCTGTTACTACCAATTTCTCCATAACCACATTCGGCCAAATTGGTTGAAACTTCATACTTTAATTCCTTTTGGTATTGTGCTTATGTTTTCTCATTGATTCTCAATTTGAAACCTCATCATAAAAAATGGGGAACTGGTAAAAATGTTATTTTGTCTGACCAGCATGTCATCATGGAGAAAAATTCATGTGTGATGTCTCTTCTTTTAGACTACCGGTAACCTTGTTAAAATTTTCTTTAGAACAATTCCTTTCTAAACCTTTCTTCCTTGGTTTTGATAGAGCATAAACAGCTAAGGAATCATTGTGGGGAAAGATAAAAGGGTCAGATGTTTTCCTTTAAAATTTGTACACTACTCCAATTTTATTCTACAAGGGAAAGTATGCAAGTATTTTCAGCTTTAGAAATTGTCTGGATTGCTTGTATTGTGTCTTTGCATTTGCAAATGTTTATCAGCTCAGGTTAACATATAGACAATTAGTTTCTCTTTTCATGGGAAAATGCTTTAGTATTTTTTCTTGCATTATTTACACTATTCTGTAAGCCTTTTTTTTAAGGTTTTAAGATGGGCTATTATCGAAGTGTTTTTAATCAAGTATTATTTTTCTCTGTCCTTGTTTTAGTTTAAGTATTATTTACTTATTTTGTCTCTATTTTAGTTCGATTTTTTTTTTCATTTGCATTTACCAGTATTATTTTTCTTTCAGTATGTAAAAAAAATGGTTTATTATGCTCCCCGAAAAAATTTCGGGGGAGCATATAGTCGCCATGCTGTCCGTCCGTGTGTCCGTCCGTGTTTCCGTCCGTCCACAGCCAGATCTCAGCAACTCTTGGGCCAAATTCAATGAAACTTGACATGTGAACTCCTTGGGATAATCTCTAGGGACCTAATTTTCCGTTTCTTGATTTGAGGCTGCGTCATGGAAAAAGGGGCCTGAATGTAAAAATTAGTTTTTCTCTAATTTCTCTTCATCTAATGGGCAGAATGTAATGAAATTTTGCAATTATGTGATAAATGAGATGTCCTAGACCATATTCTAAAAATAATGTGTGTACAAAAAATCTGTCATGGGAAAAGGGGGCTTAATGTTTGATAGTTTTTATTTTGTGACAAACACTTATTCGGGGAGCATAACCCGTCTGTGACGGCTCTTGTTGAAATTGTATTGAGCCTTAACCCTTTCCCAAACGATGACAATTAAAGATGGTCCAATTTGAATGCTGATGCTGACGACTAAGTATATGATACTTAAGGTAATATTTGTGAATAATACAGCAAAGAAAATATTGAGACAAAAAGAGAATATCTGATTACAAACATTTCCTTCTTTTGCCTTTATGCTTTCCCAACTTTATAGACACATCAAAACCAGGTCTGGTTTGGGAAAGGGTAGCCAATATGGTTCAGTTTAGACCTTCTTCAAAGGAGACAGGATAGATGGATGTTTTACATTTGTTCCCAAACAATGGATGGTTTTAACTTTTCCAAAAAGAAATGGTTTTGGAAAGCATGTTTTTGATTCTTTGAATCAAAATGTCAATTTTGATTTCATGTTCTTTTACAATTTGTCAATGAACTCGTATGAATTGGTATCAGTCTAAAACCATTTTGTTTTGTTATGGGTTCATGGAATGTTTTTGTTGTTACTGCATTTACATGATTTTACTGTGAATCACTTGTCAAAGATAAACATGTTATTACATGTAATGCAATAAGTAAATAAAATGTACTTTGTTTTAGAATAATGTTTGTTTTAACTCTTTCCCAAACAAGACCTTTTTTGACGTCCTTAGTAGAACTTGTTTGGGAAAACATAGAAGCTAAAGAAGAAAATGCTGATTACCAGCACTTTCTCCTTTTGCCTCAATATTTTCGGAGCTATATAATACACAAATCTAATCATTATCAACACACACATTTTTTGTCTGCAGCAGCGTTTAAATGAGAACACCCTATGTTTTGCCTTTTGGGAAAGGGTTAACATGTGTTGTTCTTTTTGGATACTAGTAACCAAGCATGTATTTTTTGTGTTGTCTGTCTGCCCTATACATATGACAAAAATTAAATGGCAGTCACTGGGCATTGTATGCTTCACAAGAAGCGTATTTGCAAGCAATATCTGATTTTGAAATGCGTAATAGAAATTGCTGTGGATAACATTGAAGGAAAAGAATACACAAAAGCTTATTGAATTTCTTTTTCTTCAAAAATTACTATTTGTTAACCCATTACCACACAGTAACTCTTTTTGACTCCCTACAAAATAATGGCATTGACTCCCTACAAAATAATGGCATTGGAAAACATTGTGGAAAATGAAGAAATTGCTTGTGACAAGCAATTTCTTCATTTCCCACAATATTTTCTACACAAAAAGACCAGAAGAATTTAAATTTCATTCACTTGAAATTGTCGTCTGCAACATCTTTGAATTTGGACTAGTCTAAAATTTGCCGTTTGGCAATGGGTTAAAGTATGTTTTCCATTTCAATAAGAAATACTTTGTCATCTAATCCTTGACCTTCACTTCTCGAAAAGAAAACACCTGATAAAACATTGATTGAAAAGAAAAAATGTGGATATCAGTATTTGCTCCTTTGATGTCAATAATTGACCAAACGCTGACTGTCTATCAAAAACATTGATTAGCCAATTGATGATTAGAAAAATGTCATGCCCCAACTGTTCTTCGTTGCACATGTTATTGTATCGATTTATCGACTGACAATCAAAACAATCGACATACCAATGGCAAAGAATTTTGTGCTAACAATAGTTTAGGATTACTGTTATGTTTTGATAAACCATCGGTGTTGTTATAAAATCTCGTAACTACGGCTTAAATCAAGCTGTAGTTACGAGATTTTATAACAACACCTAAAAAATACTATTTTGTTTGTCCAAATTTACGTAACGATTAACTGGATAAAATTGTTCCCTATTAATGATCACATCCCCATTGTTTGGCTTAAATTCTATGTTGGGTGGAGCGATCTGTCGATTGGCGTTTGGTCAATTCCTTTGCTGTGTTGACAAGTTCTCCATTTTCAGTATCGTGTCATCTGCAATGGCTTTCAATTTGGGCTTTAACCCATTCTGACACATTTATTCCTTTTGACTGCCAAAAAGACAATAACTTCTGAAAACATTGTGGAGAATTAAGACAAGCAAGTACCTTCATTTCCCACAGTTTTTTCGGCCCCAAAGACAAAAAATCTAGACTTTCATTTGAAATTGTTTTCTGCAATATCTTTAAATTTTGGCCTATCTGAAAAAAAATGTCTGGTAATATGTTAATGTTGTCTTTGGAAGGGTTGAGGATGTTGTCATGGATGCAGCGGCGGATCCAGGATTTCTGTGAGGGGGGTTCGAATGTACAAATAGGGGGGTTCGTTTTTAGCTCCACTGGCCGAAGGCCAGCGAGCTATTGTCATGGCGTTGTGTCTGTCATGCGTCCGTCCGTCCGTCCGTCCGTCCGTTAACTTTTTCTTTAAACATCTTCTCCTCTTATACCAGTGGGCCAATTTTGACCAAACTTCAAAACTTGTTCATGAATTTTTGATTCTTCAAAAAATGTAGGCATGGCATGGCGGGGCTTATCAGACTTAGAGAAATCATAAGAAAATTCCTTAAAAATCAACCATTGGGCCAATTTTAACCAAACGTGGCAGGAATATGCCTTGAGTCATTCTTTTCAAAATTTGTTCACAAATTTTTACATTTGTCAAAAAATGTGGCCGTGGCAGGGAGAAAGGGGCTTATCAGACTTAAAGAAATCATAAGAAAATTCTTTAAAAATCAACCATTGCACCAATTTTAACCAAACCTGGCAGGAATGTGCCTTGAGTCATTCTTTTCAAAATGTGTTCACAAATTTTTACATTTGTCAAAAAATGTGGCCGTGGCATGGAGAAAGGGGCTTATCAGACTTAAAGAAATCATAAGAAAATTCTTTAAAAATTAACCATTGGGCCATTTTGAACCAAACCTGGCAGGAATGTGCCTTGAGTCATTCTTTTCAAAATGTGTTCACAAATTTTTACATTTGTCAAAAAATGTGGCTGTGGCAGGGAGAAAGGGGCTTATCAGACTTTTAAAATCTTAAGAAAATTCTTTAAAAATCAACCATTGGGCCAATTTGAACCAGACTTTGCAGGAATGTTCTTTGAGTCTCTCTTTTCAAAATTTATTCACAATTTTTTACATTTGTCAAAAAAAGTGGGCGTGGCAGGGAAGAAGGGGCTTATCGGACTTAGAGAAATCATAAGAAAATGCTTTAAAAATCAACCATTGGGCCAATTTGAACCAGACTTTGCAAGAATGTTCTTTGAGTCTCTCTTCAAAATTTATTCACAAATTTCAAGATTTGGCTGTGTAAGGCTTACAAGAAATCATGAGATAATTCTTCCACTTTAGCCAGTGGAGCGATTCAGGCCCTCCTAGTATTACACAATTTTGACTGAATTTCTTCATGAAAAGGAAATACTCTGGCTACAAAGGGGGGTTCGTTGGAACCCCCCGAAACCCCTCTGGATCCGCCACTGGGATGGCATAATGATGCTTTAAAGAAAATCGAGATCACGGTGGATAATCACTGACTCAGAATTTTAGATAATCTTTAATATTTTTGTTGATACTTGACTTCGGTTTGACGCAGAGAAGATGGGAAAATGCCGGAAATCAGCTGGTTGTGGTAGATTTTTGAAAAATCATCAGACAAAAAGTTATTGAAGATCAACCAAAAATTGGGTTAATCTTCATTACCTTTTTTATCAGATGATTTTTTAAAAATCCATCACGTCCATCTAATGCTTGGCGTCTGTCCACCTTCTCTGCCTCATACTGAGTTCAAATCGGTCTAGTATTAAAGATATTGAAGATATTCTGAAATTGTTGTATCACGATTACGCACTATGAAGATAGAAAGTTACTAATTGTTCCAATAATCTGCTCCAAAGGCTCTCTTCGTGACTGACGCCCTTCTTTTACCGAAAATATCCAAACTGCATGATATGGTTTGGGAAATCATTGAGAGAAAAGAAGAAATTAAAAATAAGCCATTAATTTTCTTTTCTCTCAATTTTTTTCTGCACAATTAAATACCAAAGTTCTACTTTTGACGTGAATTATTTTGTCATCAGCAACTCCTTTCAAAGTGGATTAATGTGAAATGTTGTTGTTTAAAAAACTCCAAGCGTTTGATCTGATGAAGAGCACAGATGCCTCCAGTGTCTTAAGACAGTCAACCCCTGAGATTCGCGCGACGTCGGAATTATTTTGGCGAAGTCGAAAGCATTCGGCGGTGGACCGCGTTCTTTGAAAATGAAATAATAAGGCTACAAAGTTCGTTTGAACCCCCGAATTTCCTCTGGATCAGCCACTGCTGATACACTTTGATTTTCCCGACCAAAGATAGTTAAAGTGAGAAGAAATCTAGACTTACCCTTGAGCGTATCAGTGCTTAAAATACCACCTAATGAGATTCGTGCGACGTCGGAATTTTTCGGGGGATGTCGAAAACATTCGGCGGTGAACCTTTCGACCGACGAATGTTTACGAACCCGCCCGAGTAGGTTCGGATACGTAAAGATGACGCTCGAAAATTCGGATGTTTTATGAATCTCAAAATGGCGTCATTGCGGTTATTCTACCTAAACCACTTTCCAAAAACAACCCATGGATTTGGTGAAACGCGTTAGAAAACATCCAGAGAAAAGTAGGCAATGCTGGAAAAGAGAATTTGTTCTTTGAATATTTTCCATAGAAAACACTAAAAACACACAAAAAAAATCAGTGCTTCGAGCTGGAGTAGGCCTAGTCTAAAAGTTAATAGTTTGAAAAGGGATTAAAGAAGAAGAGCGAATCGCTGCTTTTTAACAAAAAATCTCGTAACTTGTCCTTTAAACAAGCTGCATTTGCGAGGCCTTTGTATAAAAGTGCACAGAGCATAGTCGATTCTTTCTCACTGTGGTTCGGAATCCAAATAAGCATAGAACACGTAATGGCCTCAGTCTTAAAATAATTATTGTCTCACACAAAGAACAAACGCATAGTACTTAGTCGTGCGTAAGCCATAAACTTGAAGCATGGACTTTAACCCATTCCCAAACATCGACGCTTTTTAATTGACGCCCTTCAAAATAAAGGCGTTGGAAAACTTAGTGGAAACTGAAAAGAAAATCCTTGTGACACACAATTTCTTCATTTCCCACTATGTTTTCTACAAGGAAAGACCAAAAAATGTAAAATTTAAGTCATTTGAAATTGTCGTCTGCAACATCTTTGAATTTAGACGGTGTTGGGTTAAAACACGATACCAACGTGCAATTATGAGAGGGACAGAAAAGCAGTCAGAGATGACAGAAGGTTCATCATCATCATCATCATCATCATCATATTACAGCCCCAGCCGAGATCTTCTTCAGACGTTCCTTTGAATGAATTTATTTTACATAGATTGGGAAGCATGTTTCTTCAACATATTTTAATCCCTTTCGATTCAGCTTCCTGAAAATTCATCAGTACTTGTGCCGAATGTGTTAGCCAATGAGAAGCCTCGAACAACCTCCGCTACCGGGGATCGAACTCGGAACCTCTTAGTCGCAAGGCTGACGCTCTACCTCTCGACTACGCTCCGCGACACTGCTTATCGGGAAGATAAAAAGCGGAGAAATGATGCACAGAAAACATTGTGGTTATGAAGAAAGTGCTGTTTAACCAGTATTTTGTTCCTTTTCCACGATATTTTCAAAATGCAGTAGCCTATGCCGGTATGTTACTAAATTGTCTTCCTAAGAGTTGACTTCTATGCCGAATTTCCCTGGCTACTTCCATTAATACTTATTATAACGTCGCTTTAGTTCGAAAACTTCTTAACTGCAGCTTGTATTAAGTTGCAGTCACGAGGTTTTTGTTGAAGAGTGACGGTATGCCTGTAAAGGCCGAGCTTGTTACTATAGTGGCGGATCCAGAGGGGGTTCAAACGAACCTCCTCTGTGGCCTGGTTATTTAATTTTCATGAAGAAATTCAGTCAAAATTGTGCAATACTAGGAAAACGAACCCCCTGATTTGCATATTCGAATCCCCTTACTGATATCCTGGATCCGCCGCTGATTACAGACAGTCCTGACCAGAGCAACAGGTGAGAGGGGGTACTGGCATTCTAGATTTGTTATTTTTAATTAAAACCCTATGTTGTAGACCTGTAATCATTTGAATCGTCCTGGTGACCAATCTCCTTCGCAGTTATCTCCCCTGAACTTGGATTGGGGAGATCTCTGCCGGTGTAACGTAGTAAAGTGACCCCCATAGAATACTGACCCCCCGGTCACTTTACTATATAGAATACTGACCCCTTTCTATAAAATACTGACCCCCCATGTAAAATAACGACCCCCCTGATTTTATCTATAAAATACTGACCCCTACCTAGTTTATTGCTAATTTAACATACACTACATGTATACATATCGTTTCAAATCACATCCGTGTTTATCATTTTTTTATGGCATTTAGTCGCCATGCTATCCTTCCGTTCGTTCGTCTGTCCGTCCTTCTGTCCGTCTGTCTGTCCGTCTGTTTATATACAGTCAGATGTCAGCAGCCTTTAGGCCAAATTCAATGAAACTTCACATGTGTAATACCTGAATACCTTTTGAGTCTGTGTTCTCGGTTGTTGGTTTTTTTTTTCCAAATTGAGGCTGCGTCATAGAAAAAGGGGCCTTAATGTAGAAATTAGTGTTTCTCTTATTTCTCTTCATTCAATGAACATAATTTAATGAAATTTTGTTCTTCAGTGACGAATGAGATATTCTGTAGCTTATATAGGCTAATTAAAATTCATATACAAAAATCCTGTCATGTGAAAAGGGGACTAAATGTATAATAACATTGCGTCTAGATCTTTAAGTCTGCCCGAAGCAAAATCTCCACAACTCTTGCACCAAATTGAACGAAACTTCAATATGAACTTCGTTAAATTCTGTCAAGAACTTTTTCTCTCTGTTTTTCAATTTGATGCTGTGTTATAGAAAAGGGGGCCTAATTGTAGAAATTTATCTCATACTTCTTTTAATCTAAATAGAATTTAATAAAATTCTATATTCGATTAATTATTTTTTTCATATCTTACATCTTTATTTTCCAATTGCGACAGCTGCTTGACGCCTAATTAGTCTGACTTATTTCTCTAAATTAAGTTTTATGGACTTCCTATTATGTCCCCTTTAGCATGGCGGGTTACTTATACCTTCCCATGACAAACACATGGTTCTACACTGAAATGTGACATCATCGTGACCTAGTTTTCGGATTACATCGCTTCGCCAATCGTTGAAGCGTTTATTTGATTGGTCAGAAAAAGAGTCACAGAAGATGACCCCCTGCTGGTGCCTGTCAGATTTACTGTCAAGTCAACACAGGATTTTAATCAGATTGAGAAGCCTAGATAACTATCTCGCTATTTAAAGTGACTATTGTTAACATAATCACTCTCATATGCAACCGCCAGGTAGGAAAGTGCGTATGGCAGACACACATACATACCTCTGGTAGGCTTCGAACTCACAACGCTGAGGGACAAGTGATTTTTTGGTCAGAAACCTTTTAAAACCATTTACCCTTTCTACACAAATATACATCGGTAGTAGTCCGATTCATGAACATACTGTACGCCGACTGTGCAAACGATAAAGAACCAATACAGCTGCTCCGAGACCGGATAGTTTAGTTGGTAACGTCGGTGTCTGTCAATCAAGGGGTCGTGAGTTCGAACCTGGCTTGGCATGTAGCCATTCTGACATTTGACAAAAGTCATTTGTCTCTCACCAATGGGTGTTAATCATCTATATGAGAGAGCAGCAGGAGGGTTTGTTTCTATTTTTTGATAGTACGGGTGCGAGAAATATCAGGAATCCATAGTAGGTGCTCCAGTCGCTGCAATATGACCATAACAGTTGAAAACAGCGTGGGGTTTAAATCAAATCAATTCAGATGCGGTGGAAGCGTCTAACCAGCTAGTTTGAAGCGGGTTCTCCCAATAATGAATGAAAAGTTGCGGTCAAAACACTCTGTATACATGTACGGACAGACGCATGCACGGACGAGTGCCATCGCACCTCTGATGTCTATCGATGAAGATAATTATGTTGTACGTCTACCATAGTTGTGTCTATATTAGAGTAAGACTTTTGGTGTGTATGTGGATAAGGGGGTCAGTATTTTATGGGGGGTCACAATTCTACGTAAGGGGTCACTTTTCTACGTGTGGGTAGGTCATAATACTATGACCCCCCTGTCATAATATTATGACCGGGGGGTCAGTATTCTATATAAAATAGTGACCGGGGGTCAGTATTCTATGGGGGTCACTTTACTACGTTACACCGGCACAGCTTGGAGTTACCAGGATTTCAGGTAATTGAATTTTTTTATTTTGATTTTTATTTAAAAAAGTAAACATGCTTTAGATGATGTTTTAAGAATATGAGGTGTCAGATATGAATCCAAATGAAAAATATAATTGGATTTCAAAATGATTTCAGAAATATAAATAAATTTTACGATATCACGTGACATTCTGCATGGTCACGTGATTTATATGCCTGCAGTGATAATGTATGGCATTGTCGCTGTGTGGAGTTTGCCTGGTGACCTGGCCTTTGTCTTCATACATTTAGCAGATTCTTCATATTCTCCATTTTTCGCTTTTAAGCAGAAAAAGAAAATTATTGGACGACAATTTGGAAAAATGCAATTTAAAAATCGTGCCTACATAGACATGACGAAAAGTTCTACAGGGATTAATCCATACATGTAATCTGTCCATAGCCATTGGTTCGGTCTCTGTATTAAAATGTTTCCGTACTGTGCAGTTACTTCATTCTACAACACAATGACGGTCTAAGAGTAAGGTATCCCTTCATGTAAAAGGCTTTGAAGTAAATATAGAACTGAAGGGACTGTTTAGCTTTTTTTTTTCAAAATCAAGCATCTCCCTAAATAGGTTACTTGTAAGGCGCAGACCCGTAGGAAGCAATGCGATAAGGGGGAGGGGGCTGAAGTCCAAGTGTCTAGGCCTCTAAATACTAGGGGATAAATGGGATTTTCACTGAATTTTCAGTGTAAAATAAGGAATATTCGGCAATTTTGGACAACGTTAGGGGGTTAGGGGGGGGGGGGCTTAGCCCCTCTGTCCTGATCCTACGGGTCTGAGGCGTTAGGATATATAATAGGCCTACCGGTAGGCCTATATCTATTTTTGTTAGATCTGGGACCGCATCTATTTACAAGTATTTTCTGCTATATTGTCATGGAAATTATTAAGAAATTGGTTCAATATCCTAGATTCTTTGATAAAGGTTTCGTTGCTATCTAAAGCCCGATAGGCCTAAATCCAGTCTAAATTTCAGAAAGAGACCACGTGCTTTTTCCGTGCAACTTGAACCCGGCTACAGACATTGGTGCAGTCTTAGCGCAAAAAAGAGAACCAAATTCATGCGCACGCTCATAGGCAGATTGGAAAATGGCCGACAAAGAAAACATGAAAAATATAAACATAACCGCTGTCGTATGATGAATAGAAAGTCCTAGAGACTGAGGTAAATTAAAAAGCATAGTCTTTCCTTTGGCTTTGAAGTACATCAGGCCTGTAGTAGGCGTATAAGCATTTTCATATTGGGTGGGCTCAAATCACTGTGTCTGAATGGAAGGGGGGGGGGGTATTGGTGGGGGAGGGGGCGCTAAATTGAATTTTACCTAAGTTTTCAGTTTACAAATAAGGAAAATTTGGCTCTTTGGCCAACTTGGAGACGGGGCTGTTCCTACGGGCCTGCAAATAAATATCTAGCTAGAATTTTTGAATTAGTAGAGTCAATGTGCAAGTTATTCGCTGATGACTGTAAAATCTACAGTGCCGTTACATCCATTGGTAACCAAACAAGAATCCAGAATGATTTAGACCAACTGAGTGATTGGAGCAAAGACTGGCTATTGGAATTTTCTGTACCAAAGTGTAAAAGTATGCAGATTGGAAATGTGAAGTACCCACATGAATATTCCATGAATTATAACAATGACATTAAGCATAAACTTCCCAACGTTGATAGTGAGAAAGACCTTGGTATAACATTTCAAGAAAATCTTAAATTTGACACACACATCACCACGGTAGTGAACAGAGCTAACCGACTCCTAGGAATGATTAAACATACTTTTAGATGTTTAAACCGTCAAATGTTTATTGTATTGTACAAAAGCCTAGTTCGGTCAATTTTAGACTATGGAGGAACAGTATGGAGCCCAATGTCAAAGAAGAATATACAACTTATCGAAAATGTACAGAGACGTGCGACCAAGCTGGTTCCTGAACTTCGTGAGAGATCCTACCAAGAGCGTCTTGAGATTTTGAATTTACCATCACTATACTACAGAAGGAACAGATATGACTTAATAGAAATTTACAAGATAATTCACAGACTCGATGATGTTGACTATCAAAAGTTCTTTGAGTTCAATGAGAATTCAACAAGGGGTCACATCTACAAAATAGAGAAGAAACGATGTAATAAGACAATGAAAATGCATGGATTTCCGGCAAGATCTATAGACGACTGGAATAACCTGAAAGAAGATACAGTTTGCAGCAAGACTATTTTAAGTTTTAAGTCCAGATTAGACGATGAATGGAAACATAGAAGATTTTGTACTGAAATTGTTTATAAACCAGACAGTATAGGAAGACAATTTTATAGGGGGAGTTCACAAGTTGACAATCAACTTTAATACTCAGAAGATTCAAGTAAGATTCAAGTAAGTAAGTAAGTAGGCTTACATTTGTAGTTTAAATTCTAGGGAAAGGGTAGTCCTACTTATAAGCCCTGACATATTTATTCCTTTGACGTGATGTCAGGTCTTATCAGATACGCCATTTTGTCTATAGCACTTCCGCCTTGCGGAAAACATCGGATGTTTAGGCCTCAAACTACTATCTCTGAAATCAAAATTTCGATCTAAAAATGGCATGGATAGAAAGATGAATCAATTGTTTTTCACTTCAGTATAATTTGAAAATAAAATATTACCTTGTTTTATTTAAATCAAACCAAATTTCCAACAACCGTAAACAAAAGTAAGATGGCCGACTCGCTTGCCAATTGAAATAAAAACATATTTCAAAGGCATGATTTAGAAATTAGAAGACAAAGCAATATTTGAGTAACATTAAGATGGTTTTAAACATTATGTAATTATTTTCCATTGTTTATGCTACACTTTACCTTGGATCTATAGGCACTTTGAATGATTTTACATTTGCTACACAGAACAATGGCAACCAGCCTGGTCCTAGGGAAAGGGAAAAAGAATGATGAGGTTTGTCAGCATTATCCTCTTTTTGCCTCATTTTCCCTACAGCTGCTAATAGATCTAGTTGTTTGAGAAAAACAGACGACTTACTCTCCAAAGGGAAAATAGACTTTGTTGCAGATTATGGGTCAAAATCATTTATTGAAGTAGAACCGGATACTTTTAAAACTTCAAGCTACGGTCGAAGAATTGGTATCTTTGGAAACTAGAAGCTATTTCCGGTTCAAATCCGGTGTTCATTTCCTCGTTCATGTCGTCATGACGTTACCAGGGGTTGAAAAATTTCTTCAAACCTACTGGTCCTGTAGGACTAGTAGCTCTGAATTTCTACTCGCCCTTAGGGCAACCCAACTCGCCCTTAAAGATGAAGACATTTTTAGACTGTTGGCTCTTACGGATGCATTATTATGCAAATAACATCTTTGACTCTTTGACTCTACAAATAAAGTTTCTTCGTTATAAATGACAGACAGGGCTCGCGCTGGCGATCGCCACTTCAAAAGTCATAGGCAAATAAGGCAACAATTTTATTAAAAAAGATGGTCAATAAATCGAATGTGGCTCAGACTTGACTTCATCTTTTACCATAAATCAATCGCCGATTAACATTACTGTAAACACTTACTTTTTATTTAATTCGAAAGATAGATTAGATTTAGCTGTCGAAATGGTCGAGTAAGCACACCACAATATGTACAACTACCCGGTAAATGTGAAAGAATTTCTTTCTGTAATCACGAGGCGGCATAACAGAAAGAGACAACGCGTCTGTGTTAAAACCATCTAACGTCAGTGTATTTACTACGTAGATAGCGTTTTGTTTTCATTGCTTCATCCAATTTTCCCGCGCTTTGTGGCACGCGCGACTTTTGTTAACAAATCATAGTAAAACGTAACCTTATTTGGGTGCGGAAAAATCATGTGATTATATTGAAACTGGAATTACTACGTCATCAATTGACTGTGTTTGCGGCGTCTTTGATCTCGCTCAAATCATCGCATATGAGTAACACAGATTTAGTCTAGTTTCCTTGTTTAGTTTCACTTTCTTCTTCCTCTTCTTCTTCCCGTAATGGAGTGGGCTCAATCTGAGTGATAATACTCCAGCGATTTCGGAATTGATCGACATAAACGGAAAGGTTGTATTTTACAGCGAATATTATTGTTTCCGATATGAAGTTTTAAAAAAATACTTTCTTTTTTATCCTTTATTTTTTCCCCTCAATCAGCGTGATTCAAGTCCTAAATTTGCACTCGCCCTGTCGGACTAGTTCGTCCCCAAATCTACTTGTCCTATGGCATTTTCTACTCGCCAATGCGAGCGGGCGAGTGGATTTTTCAACCCCTGCCACGACGACGTCAACATGGGCACCTCGCACGTTTTTTACGTCAAATTTCTATAGCCCGAAAATGTACAAAATGGTGTTTGAGGAATATTAATTTCCGTCGGACAAACAGTCATTTTACAGCATACTTGCACCCCCTCTATATGAGACATAGAAGCTGCCTGCAAAAATTGGGGGTGCAAGATTCAATTTTGGGGGTGCAAAACCCCCATTTGGGTTTATTTGGGAACCCTGGAGAGAGACACTCCTGTGAGACTCTATTAACTTCCCTAATAGAGGATTCTGCTAGACTTCTCGAAAGCCTTTGATAAGGTTAACCACTCCAAGCTGATGCAACAACAGTTACTGCAATCCTCATAATGGAATTCTAAAAAACACACTAGATCTACCATGGATCAAAGCCTTTTTTTAGAAATCGTCAACAGAGAGTGGTTATAGATGGTAAGGAGTTGGATTTTGGATTTTGTCCATTCCAGGGTTCCACAGGGATCAGTCCTGGGCCTGATCCTATTCCTGGCCTATATAAATGATCTCCCCCAGGATGTTGTCTCTTAGGTGCGCCTCTTAGCTGACGATACAGCCATCTACCTATAGACAATATACAGGACAGTGACAAACTGCAGAGGGACCTGGACAAATTGCAAACATGGGAGACAAAATGGGACATGGAATTTAACCCATCCAAGTGCCAGGTGATATGAGTGACAACCTCCAGGACACCTCTCCAAACACAGTACATTCTGCTCCAAACACAGTACATTCTGCTCCAAACACAGTACATTCTGCTCCAAACACAGTACATTCTGCTCCAAACACAGTATATTCTGCTCCAAACACAGTACATTCTGCTCCAAACACAGTATATTCTGCTCCAAACTCAGTATATTCTGCTCCAAACACAGTATATTCTGCTCCAAACACAGTATATTCTGCTCCAAACACAGTACATTCTGCTCCAAACACAGTACATTCTGCTCCAAACACAGTACATTCTGCTCCAAACACAGTACATTCTGCTCCAAACACAGTACATTCTGCTCCAAACACAGTACATTCTGCTCCAAACACAGTACATTCTGCTCCAAACACAGTACATTCTGCTCCAAACACAGTACATTCTGCTCCAAACACAGTACATTCTGCTCCAAACACAGTACATTCTGCTCCAAACACAGTTCATTCTGCTCCAAACACAGTACATTCTGCTCCAAACACAGTACATTCTGCTCCAAACACAGTACATTCTGCTCCAAACACAGTACATTCTGCTCCAAACACAGTACATTCTGCTCCAAACACAGTACATTCTGCTCCGAACACAGTACATTCTGCTCCGAACACAGTACATTCTGCTCCGAACACAGTACATTCTGCTCCGAACACAGTACATTCTGCTCCGAACACAGTACATTCTGCTCCGAACACAGTACATTCTGCTCCAAACACAGTACATTCTGCTCCAAACACAGTACATTCTGCTCCGAACACAGTACATTCTGCTCCGAACACAGTACATTCTGCTCCAAACACAGTTCATTCTGCTCCAAACACAGTACATTCTGCTCCAAACACAGTACATTCTGCTCCGAACACAGTACATTCTGCTCCAAACACAGTTCATTCTGCTCCAAACACAGTTCATTCTGCTCCAAACACAGTACATTCTGCTCCAAACACAGTACATTCTGCTCCGAACACAGTACATTCTGCTCCAAACACAGTTCATTCTGCTCCAAACACAGTACATTCTGCTCCGAACACAGTTCATTCTGCTCCAAACACAGTACATTCTGCTCCAAACACAGTTCATTCTGCTCCAAACACAGTTCATTCTGCTCCAAACACAGTACATTCTGCTCCGAACACAGTTCATTCTGCTCCAAACACAGTTCATTCTGCTCCAAACACAGTACATTCTGCTCCAAACACAGTACATTCTGCTCCAAACACAGTACATTCTGCTCCAAACACAGTACATTCTGCTCCAAACACAGTACATTCTGCTCCAAACACAGTACATTCTGCTCCAAACACAGTGCATTCTGCTCCGAACACAGTGCATTCTGCTCCAAACACAGTACATTCTGCTCCAAACACAGTACATTCTGCTCCAAACACAGTACATTCTGCTCCAAACACAGTACATTCTGCTCCAAACACAGTACATTCTGCTTCAAACACAGTACATTCTGCTCCAAACACAGTACATTCTGCTCCGAACACAGTACATTCTGCTCCGAACACAGTTCATTCTGCTCCGAACACAGTTCATTCTGCTCCAAACACAGTACATTCTGCTCCAAACACAGTACATTCTGCTCCGAACACAGTACATTCTGCTCCGAACACAGTACATTCTGCTCCGAACACAGTACATTCTGCTCCGAACACAGTACATTCTGCTCCGAACACAGTTCATTCTGCTCCGAACACAGTTCATTCTGCTCCAAACACAGTACATTCTGCTCCAAACACAGTACATTCTGCTCCAAACACAGTACATTCTGCTCCAAACACAGTACATTCTGCTCCAAACACAGTACATTCTGCTCCGAACACAGTACATTCTGCTCCGAACACAGTACATTCTGCTCCGAACACAGTACATTCTGCTCCGAACACAGTACATTCTGCTCCGAACACAGTACATTCTGCTCCGAACACAGTACATTCTGCTCCGAACACAGTACATTCTGCTCCGAACACAGTACATTCTGCAGGGACAGGTACTGGGGACTGCCACTTAGTGCCAGGTACTTGGGGGTAATGACATCTCAGTACGCATTTGCGGTGTTGGATGATCCCACACCAAAGACAGCAGTCATAAAAAAGAGATGGTCCAAAGATGAGCTGCCCACTGGACCCTTAATGACTTTTCAAAAATAACAAGTGTCTCGTCATCAGAGCTCCGGAAAACCGATCAAATATTGGTCTGGACTGGATTTTGACCTCTGAGACCGATTGAAATCATCAAATTAACTGAAAAAATCGGTCCAAAATATTTCCATAATTCATAAAAATCAACATGAAAAATAACAAAATCAAGGGTTTTACACCAGGGGTCTCGTTTGCCAAAATCTGGGGCCGTTATTGGGCCCCATTCCCAATGGCAAAAAGTATCTTTTTTTCCCAATTCTCTGGTGAAAATTCCCAATGAGGACCCAGAATGCCCCATGTTAAGACCTCATCTTCATTTACAAACATTTTGAAGACAGTTTTAGAGAATATTCTTAATATATGTATGTACAAATGCATTTTACATGACTACAGTCTAATTTGCAGCTGAAACTGAGTGACAATATGAATACAAACTTGTTTTAGTTTTTCCCAATTTAGGTAAAAATATCGCTATTTTTCCCAATTTCACTGGCCCCTGGCCTCAAACAAAAATTGGTAGCAAGACTCCTGTACACTTTACCCCGAGATAAGGAGGTGACAGAAACCGATAATTGACAGGCAGGCATGCTTACAGTTACCTGCAGTTTCACGGATGAATGATCTCGGATTTAGCTCTTACCATTAACACTAGACTTGTTCCCGTCTCTGATGCCACTATGTTGTATACATAGTTATTCGACGGGTACCATTTAAGCCAAACAAATGTGAATCCGTCCTTTTAAATTTCTATTCTCCCAACCACAGATTTTGGTTTCAAATTGATCATGTGAGCTTCACCCCTTTTTCCAAATAAGGCAACAATTATGATGGTTTGTTTACAAACTGCGCGCGAGACACCAAGCAGGTGCATGATTACGAGAGATGACGTATCAAGGCTTCAGTTGAAGTCTGCAAATATTTAAACCTTTCCGCATTTGTTGTTGAAGTTAAAAAAAATCATCCACAGAACATACGCCAATAGTCCACCAAGCATGTAGTCCACTAGATTTTATTATGCTCCCCGAAGGGAGAGCATATTGTCGCCGCTTTGTCTGTCCGCCGTCCGTCCGTCCTGTCCGTCCGTCATTCCGTCTGTCCGTCCATCCGTCCGTCCGAAGTGATTTCTCCATAACCCTTGGGCCAAATCAAATGAAACTTACCATGTGAACTCCCTATGACATAATGCCGATGTACTTTCCCCGGTTTTTGGATTTGAGGCCTCGTCATGGGAAAAGGGGACTTAAGGTAAAATATAGTTTTTCTCTAATTTCTCATTGTCTAATGGTCAGAATTTGATGAAATTTCATATTTGAGTAGTAAATCAGATGCCCTTGACAATAAACTATGTGAAATTTGGTTATAAAAATTATGTCATGCAAAAAGGGGGCTTAATATTTGCTAGCTTTATGTTAGCTATGCATAGCATACATTTATTGTGACAATGCCTTATTCGGGGAGCATTGTCCGTCTCTGATGGCTCTTGTTTATCCAGTGTCGATTGTACATTCACAAATACATAAAGAAAAAGAAAGATATGAAACACATCCGTAGATCTATCTACTTCAGCGAGGTTTCTGGCGATCGTAGCAGACGTACCTACTTGGTTTATTCCTTCGTTTCTTGCCTAATTAACCCTTTCCCAAACGGCAGAATTTTAGGGTGATCCAAATCAAAAGCTGCTCCAGATGACAAAAATAATGTTCATAAACATTAGATTTGTGTACAATAAAGCATGGGAAATATTGAGACAAAAGGAGAAACTGCTGGTTATCAGTAGTTTCTTCTTTTGTCTCAATGTTTTTCTTTAAGTCTTTATTAAAAAGGACGTCAAAACCTGGTCTTGTTTGGGAAAGGTTTAATATTTTTTTCTTCATTAGAACATAAAAATACTCATTCGAACTACAAAATAGCATGATGTAAATTTATACGATCTATGACGTAAATATGATTTACACAAGGGAGGTAGTTAGATCATGTGATGTTTTCTATCCTGTAGTGTATTGCATGTAACTTGGACATGAATACCAGATGGTTAATGAGATATACTTGATAGGACTCTTGCAGCGATTCTGAGAAAGTTGAAATAATGTTTCGATAGCAGATTAACGCTCTCCTTTATTTTGAAATTTATTGCTTGTTTAATTTTGCTTATTGTTTAGACTCTAATGCTGAAAATAAGATAGAAAATGTTGATAACAAGAATTTAGCTAAGAGATACTTCAGTCCAAGAAATAAAATGATTTTATTTTTATAAAAACCCGAGCAGAGATGTAGTGTATTGCATGTAGCATGAGTATCATTTTACAAGATGCTATGATATGCATGACCGGCGCGCAGAGCCGGGGAGTTCTAGTTTGACCATCATTGTAGCAACATGTAAATAAATGTAGTTATACACAGATTGGCATTGTCGTTTATTCTACCCATTTGTACCAGAGACACAACACATCCCCAATAAAAAAGGCTTAGGAAAACATTGAGACAAAAGAAAAAAATGCTGGTGACCACCATTTTATCCTTTTGTCTCAATATTTTCCATGTTATAGTTAACACCTATTCTGTCTTTATCAACATATATTTCGTCATCAGTAGCTTTAAAATAAAATTGGGCCACGGTAAAATTTTGTCATTTAGGAAAGTATTATTTGAAAATGATTGTTCATGCTCTGATCTATAGATGGTGTACCATTTGTGTCAAAACTGTTATCCCATTACCACACAGTGACCCCTTTTGACTCCCAACAAGATAATGGCTTTGGAAACATCATGGAAAATGAAGAAATTGCTTGTGACAAGCAATTTCTTCATTTTCCACTATGTTTTCAACTTAAAAAGACCAAAATATTCAAAATTGTATTCACTTGAAATTGTCGTCTGCATCATCTTTGATTTTGGACTAGTCTAAAATTTTGCTGTTTGGAAATGGGTTATTCATATTCATACAAATATTATTTTTAGAAAGACAAATATCAAATTTTGTTTTACGATTCATATCAATTTTTGTTTGACAAATATTAATTTTCATCCAACCAATAACAAGTACTTTTGACCCTCTAGGAATGTTTTAAGAAATAAATTGTTTGCAAAAACACATCCACCTGAAAGACTGATTTATAATGCCAGTTTGGTCAAGTTATAAATATCATGGGTCAAAAATAGATAATGGTCAGACAAAATAAATAATTGTTAGACTAAAAATATTTTGTATGGTGAAAAATTCTATTTATTGGACAAACAATGATATTTTGACACAAATGGTACACCATACTAAGTCTTATCTTTGTATTTTTCAGGAAAACTACTGTGACTGGGTAACTTTGTACATAATAACTGAAGATGGCAGACAGGAAAACCTGATCAAATTTTAGAAACATGGATTACAATAAGGTATGTAGACAGTAGACATTACATTTTAACCTATTACTAAACGGCAACATTTTAGACTCAGGCCCAAGTTCAAAGATGTTGCAGACAATAAATTCAAATTGATGAAAATATAAGAATATTTCCATTTTGGGTTAATAAACATTTTGGAAAATGAAGAATTGCTTGTCACAAGCAATTTCTTCGTTTTTCTCAATGTTTTCTCAAGCTTAATCTTGTGATGGAGTCAAAAGGCATCAATGTGCAGTAATATGGGTTAACCTTTTTCCACATGGCAACATTTTAGACTGGCGGTAATTCAAAGATATTGCAGACAACATTTTCAAGTTCAAATTCTACAACTTTCTAGGTAGAAAATATTGTTTATAAAGAAATTGTTTGACACACATTTTCCAAAGCCTTTAATATGTGAGGTGCCATAAAGCGTCTTTATTTTGGAATGGGTTACATCCCGCATGATAGAGGCTTTCGGAAAAATTGTGGAAAATGAAAAAAAATATTTGTTACAAGCAATTTCTTCATTTCCCGCAATATTTTCTAGCAAGGTTTAGATAATGTACAATTTCATCAGGCTGCGGCCTTAGCGCAGTTGGTAGCGCATCTGACCCTCATACGAGAGGTCCCGGGTTCGATACCCGGCCGCGGCTAATACCCTTTCTGACAAAATTGTCACCCACCAATGGGTTTGAAATCGTTAACCTAAGTGGGCGAGCAGCTGGAGGCTCGGTAAGGGTGTTGTGGTAGTACTGGTTTGAGAAACAACAGGAATCCATGGGTAGGTGCTCCAGCCGCCGCGATATGACCCTGGTAGTTGAAAACGGCGTAAAACCCCAATAAACTCAAACAATTTCATCAACTTGAAATTGTCATCTGTAACATCTTCAAATTTGAACCAGTCTAAAATTTTGTCATCTGGTGATAGGTTAAGCCACAATCTGCAAAAAGGGTATTAGAGACCAACATAGACCAACATAGATACAGACTAGACTGTGCAATTACTCAATGTATGATCAGGATCAAATCAGGATTAACCATTTCCCAAACAAGACCCGGGTTTTGCCGTCCCTAAGAGGAATGGCTTGGGAAAACATTGAGACAAAAGAAGAAACTGCTGGTAACCAGCAGTTTCTCCTTTTGTCTCAATATTTTCTGTACTTTATTCTGCACAGATCCTGACTCAATCAGTGTCCGTGTTGATGTCTGCAGCGGTTTCAAATTGGACCACCCTAAAATTTTGTCGTCTAGGAAAGGGTTAAAGTGTTTACAGGTAATGAAAAGGCTATGAGTTATGAGAGTAACATGCATCTAGATCAGCCTGTGTGGATTCACAGGCTTATCTAGATCCATGTTGGTCTCAAATGTCATGAGGGGCCTTTTTAGAGCCTTCGTAGAATAGGCGGGGGCTATTCCGGACACCCAGGTGTCCACCTTGCATCGGTGTAATGTGCAAGTCTCTCAAATCTCTGTTTCTACTAATGCTATTGCTCTGCTTTGCACATGCCTCTGTGACCATAATATCAGCGTCTAGGCAAAAATGTGTTAATTAGACTAAATGGAGATTTTCGAATTTTTCATTATCCAGCACTCTATAGACGTGCTTTGCTGTCCTGAGACAGCTCTTGTTCAAGATTCCAACTCGTTTATTTATTAGCTCACCTGAGCACGAAGTGCTCAAGGTGAGCTATTGTGATCGCCTTTTGTCGGTCGTCCGTCCATCTGTATGTCCGTCCGTCTGTCAACAATTTGGTGTTTACACTCTAGCATCTACAAATATAAGCCAATCTTAACATAACTTGGTCAAAACATGTATGACTATGAGCTCTCGGATGAGTTTGAATTTGGGTCAGATCAGACTGGAAAGTCCGGAGTTATCTGCCCTTGAATGTAAAAAATAGCTACTTTTGACATTGTTTACACTCTAGCATCTACAAATATTGACCAGTCAATACAAAAGTTGGACACAATGTTGGTGACCATAAGATCTCGGATGAGTTTGATTTTGGGTCAGATCGGACCAGAAAGTCAAGAGTTATCTGCCCTCAAATTTGACAAAATTGTCGTTTTTGACCGTTTTTGACTTTGTTTACACTATAGCTTCTAGCATCTACAAATATTGACCAATCAATACAAAAGTTTGACACAATGTTGGTGACCATAAAATCTGGGATGAGTTTGAATTTTGGTTTGATCGGAATAGAAAGTCCTGAGTTATCTGCCCTTGAATTTGACAAAATTGTCGTTTTTGACCTTTTTCCACTTTGTTTACACTACAGCATCTGCAATTAGTGACCTATCAAGACAAAACTTGAACACAATATTAGTGATCATAAGATCTTGCATGAGTTGTATTTTGGGTGAGATCGGACCAGAGAGTCAGGAGTTATCTGCCATTGAAAGAAAAAAAGCTACTTTTGACATTGTTTACACTCTAGCATAGATCTACAAATATTGACCAATATATCGTCGGTGTAAATGCAAAACCTCGTATGTCGACTCCTGCGATTTTCAAAGTACAAACTTGTGTGCCCAGTTTAGACAATTCTTGCAGTTTTTGAGATAGTTTTACTGATCTGTATTAATGACACATTATTTGTGAACAACATGTCAAAATTTCAAGTAAAACATTTCAGTTTGGGAGAAGTTATTACACTTTTTCCCTCCCCTTTAAAATTTTCCAAAAACGAGATACGAGGTTTTGCATTTACAACGACGATATACAAAAAATGGACACAATGTTGGTGACCTTGTATAAGATTTTGGATGAGTTTTTGTTTTGGTTTGGTCGGACCAGAATGTCCTGAGTTATCTGCCCTTGAATTTGACAAAATTGCTGTTTTCGACTTTGTTTTTACTCTGACAACCACAAAATTAATGGTGACCAATCAAGACAAAACTTTGATCTTGGATATAATGGTTAATCACCATAAGATCATGGATGAGTTTGAACTTCAGCACAATTAGACAGTTGCTGAGTTATCTGCCTTTGAAATGGAAAAAATCTCGTTTTTGACTTTGTTTTCACTCTTTACAACCAGATATATTGACCTATAAAGAAGAAACAGGGACATAATGTTGATGACCATAAGTTTGTTTTCAGTCTAAATGTCACAAATATTTTGATTCAAACATAAATATGGCTCATATCATCTTGGTTCAGGTGAGCGATATAGGACCATCATGGTCCTCTTGTTACATGATTTGACCCTCCCCTAAGCAAAACAGTTTTTTGGACACTCTGAAAAGAGAATGCTTTGAAAAAAACATGGAGGCAACAGAAGAAAATACTGGTAACCAGAATATATCCCTGTATTCAATACCTTTAAAATAGACAAAACACCAATTGATAGATAGCTCCCCCCAACATGGAATCTAATACAAACAATGGAAGTGTGACATTATACTGATCGTTCATTGGTACGTCAATTGTTTTGATTGTCAGTCGATAGATCGATACAATATCACTTGTCGTAGCAACAAAGAATTTAAGACAAATAATGGGGATGTGGCATTTTTCTGATCGTTTTTGATTGACAGCTGACTGTCAATTAAAACCATCGATAAGCCAATGCACGATTAGAAAAATAAAATTCTTAAATTCTTCGTTGCATGTGATATTGTATTGATATATCAACTGACAATCAAAACAATCGACATGTGAATGTTGCCAATTGTTTGTCTTAGATTCTATGTTGGGAGGAGCAATCTATTGATTGGCGTTTGGTCAAATGTTACCAGAAATTTGTAACTTGAGAAAAGGTTAATTGAGACAAATGCAGAACATGTTGTTCCATGTAATTCCAGGATAGACACAGACGATGTGATGAAGGCTAAAAACTCAGGATTGATGATGATATGGTAACACTAAGTCTTGGTGTATCGGAGTTACTTGGGATGCAGAGAATGTGATGAAAGACGGGAAACGCAGGATTAATGATGGAGAGAGATGATATCATACACTTGCTGTAGCAAAATTACTGGGGACGCAGAAATTTGATAAAAGACGGGAAACGCAGGATCAATGAAAAGGAGAGCCGTCTCAGATAGAAAACCTTTTGTGTCAGAGTTACTGGGGACTGTCTGACACAGGGGATGTGTCACCAACAACTGGATATGCAGGGTCAATGAAGAAGAGAAATGAGATAGTGAACTTGTTGTGTCAGAGTTACTGGGGACTGTCGGACACAGGGGATGTGTCACCAACAACTGGACATGCAGGGTCAATGAAGAAGTGAAATGAGATAGTGAACTTGTTGTGTCAGAGTTACTGGGGACTGTCGGACACAGGGGATGTGTCACCAACAACTGGACATGCAGGGTCAATGAAGAAGTGAAATGAGATAGTGAACTTGTTGTGTCAGAGTTACTGGGGACTGTCTGACATAGGGGATGTGTCACCAACAACTGGACATGCAGGATCAATGAAGAAGAGAAATGAGATAGTGAACTTGTTGTGTCAGAGTTACTGGGGACTGTCTGACACAGTGGATGTGTCACCAACAACTGGACATGCAGGGTCAATGAAGAAGTGAAATGAGATAGTGAACTTGTTGTGTCAGAGTTACTGGGGACTGTCTGACACACAGGATGTGTCACCAACAACTGGACATGCAGGGTCAATGAAGAAGAGAAATGAGATAGTGAACTTGTTGTGTCAGAGTTACTGGGGACTGTCTGACACAGGGGATGTGTCACCAACAACTAGACTCCTCAAGGTCATCGTTTAACCCTTATCCACCCTTAACATGCAACTTAACGCGGCAACTTAACGCAACAACTTAACGTTGGCCTGTTCTCCAAAAGTATTCCACATACAAGGCTAAAATTTGGTAAGTCAACTTCTTTCAATGATATCTATCTGCCCCATACAATTTGACCTGCCTCAAGGTCATCGTTTAACCCTTATCCACCCTTAACATGCAACTTAACACGGCAACTTAACGCAACACTTAACATTGGCCTTTTCTCCAAAAGTATTCCACATACAAAGCTAAAATTTGGTAAGTAAACTTCTTTCAATGGTATCTATCTGATCCATGCAAATTGACCTTCCTCAAGGTCATCGTTTAACCCTTATCCACCCTTAACATGCAACTTAACGCGGCAACTTAACACACCAACTTAACGTTGGCCTTTTCTCCAAAAGTATTCCACATACAAGGCTAAAATTTGGTATGTAAACTTCTTTCAATGGTATCTATCTGCTCCATGCAAATTGACCTTCCTCAAGGTCATTGTTTAACCCTTATCCACCCTTAACATGCAACTTAACGCGGCAACTTAACGCAACACTTAACGTTGGCCTTTTCTCCAAAAGTATTCCACATACAAAGCTAAAATTTGGAATGTAAACTTTTTTCAATGGTATCTATCTGCTCCATGCAAATTGACCTTCCTCAAGGTGATCGTTTAACCCTTATCCACCCTTAACATACAACTTAATGCGGCAACTTAACGCGGCAACTTAACGCGGCAACTTAACGCAACACTTAACGTTGGCCTTTTCTCCAAAAGTATTCCACATACAAAGCTAAAATTTGGTATGTAAACTTCTTTCAATGTTATCTATCTGCTCCATGCAAATTGACATTCCTCAAGGTCATCATTTAACCCTTATCCACCCTTAACATGCAACTTAATGCGGCAACTTAACGCACCAACTTAACGTTGGCCTTTTCTACAAAAGTATTCCACATACAAGACTCAAATTTGGTATGTAAACTTTTTTCAATGGTATCTATCTGCTCCATGCAAATTTACCTTCCTCAAGGTGATCATTTAACCCTTATCCACCCTTAACATGCAACTTAACGCTACAACTTAACATTGGCCTTTTCTCCAAAAGTATTCCACATACAAAGCTCAAATTTGGTATGTAAACTTCTTTCAATGATATTAGGTTAGAGGGACAAGGTCATTTATGTAGGTCAAGGTCAAATATCAATTAAGGTCATAATTATAGAAAAATAGCCATTTCGGGGGCATTTGTGTTTCACAAACACATCTCATTTATTTATGCAAAATCGGTGTAATAGCCATGATATTTGACACAAGGAAACCTCTTGCCAAGACATATCTTTTGGGTCCATGACCTTTTACTGTGTAACCTTAACCCTTGATTTTGAGAAACTTTATAAACACTTTAATCTGGCATCTACTTGATACACTGCTGGAGATGGGGTCTTAATAATTCACACATGGATAGCTCCTGCAAACTCTTTACATATTGAACCATGTCCTTTGACCTTGTGACCTTGACACACCGGTTTGACCTTTTTTTGACAAGTTTAGGGCAAGCTGTATTGTTTGTGGACCATTCTAAGATCATCACATGGAAAAGTAATAAATTCTTTTGTCTTGTTGTAGGTTCCTACTATTACTTCAATGTGTTTACCATCAACGAACAATACACTTCAGTTGCTACAAGACTTAATCAGACATTTTGTCAAACTAGGGCAGGAAGTAAGTATTAACCCATTATCTCACATTGACTCTTTCTGAATCCCTGTAAGAGGCTTTAGAAAACATTGCAGAAAATGAAGAAATTGCTTGTCACAAGCAATTTCTTCATTTCCCACAATGTTTTCTACCCCGTAAGACCAACAAATTTCAACTTTCTTTCACTTGAAATTGTCGTTGTAATGTGTTTGATCTAGATAGACATGTTATAAATGATCTATTAAAGTGGCACTTTCCACCACAAAATGTTAAGGATGTGGCATTCATGAATCTCTTTAAGTGTGGACTAGTCCTTAATTCAATTCTAAACTGTCCTGACTTGTTTTGAGTTTTTGCAAACCAGGGCTCTATGGCTTTAAACAAAACTCTATCTATACTATTTTCGAAATGCTGCCCCCAAATCTCAAATAAGGTTTCTTTCTTAATAGATCTAGGACCAGATGTAATTATCATTGAATTTCAATGAATATTTTTGTGCTGTATAAGCAATTTTAAAGAATAAACAATTACCGTATAGCACTTTATTTCTGCGGGGACTTTATTTCTGCTATTTCTGCGGTAGTGGACGGCACCGCAGAAATAAAATCCGCAGAATATTAATCCTGAATGTAGAGGTTTTTGTCTGTAATTTTAGTCAGTACATGGACAAGTTAAACTGTTACCACCCGATGGATAGAACAATATTATAACGATGGAGTGCTTTCCTATTCAAAAATGGTGTAACTACGGCTTTAATTTAGGTGTAGATAAGACATTTTAGTTCATCAATAAACAAAGATTTAACAAGTTTGACTGATTGGTAACACTTTGACACGTTTTTCTTTTCACACCTATCTGTATACGGCATTGTTTTCCATTACTGGTAAATGAGTGGGATTATCCCTTTACCCTAACGGAATAATTAGATTATTTGGTAAGCATCGTCTTTCAAACTATGTCTGATACTGACTTTAACTGATTTGATAGCGCAGAAATAAAATCTTTGATTTTGCAAAATGAGAGACCGCAGAAATATGTTCCGCAGAAATTTAACCCGCCTGATTTCTGGAAAAACCGCAGAATTTGGACCCCGCAGAAATAAAGTGCTATACGGTATGAGGATTTTTACCGCATGATTCCCCCCATCTTGATTGTTTAAACCCTTTCACAAACCACAAATTTTTAGGATGGTCTAATTCAAAAGCTGATGCAGACCACAAAATGATAGATGTTGATAAAGAATGAATTTATGTGCAATAATATGTAATGGAAAATATCAAGGCAGAAGGAGTAAATGCTGATAATCAGCATTTTCTTCTTTTGCATTGATATTTTCGCTAGCATTTTCCAATAGGGACATCTAAACCAGATCTTGTTTGGGAAAGGGTTAATTAGGCATTAAATAGTCATTAATGTTTAAATTTCAGTGGCCGATGCTCCTAACAATCTCCAAGTAACTAACATAGAAAGTAGAAATATAAGTATATCTTGGACTAAACCGACCAACACATATGGCGAACATTTAGGTTATGTAGTACAGATCAGGTTGCTAGATGAAACATGTGTTACACAACTGGTTATATCCTGTACAGGTTGTACTGGGGCTGTAAGTACAGATGACACTTGTTATCTCAACATGGGATTAATTCACATTTTATGGTTTTTAGCTCGACTTTTCGAAGAAAATGAGAGCTTTTACTGTCACGTCGGCGTTGGCGTCGGCGTTGCAACAAAGGTTAAAGTTTTTTCAATACTATCAAAGTGATCAAAAGTCGAGCGCGCTGTCTGCAGACAGCTCTTGTTGATATTTGTAGAGGCCCAAAATAAAAAAAATGCCTAAAAATCATCAAATTTCAATGATTACTTATCCAATATCTTTTGAAAATTGTGAAGAAAGGAACTGTGGTGAAAGCAATAATGTTTGCTTTTGTTGTTTTTATGCCCTCTTTCGAAGAAGATTGGGGTATATTGTTTCGCAAGTGTCAGTCGGTCGGTGGGTCGGTCGGTCCATAGACCAAACCTTGTCTGGAGCATAGATTGAAAAGTATTAAAGGTAGAATCATGAAACTTCATAGGTGGATAGATCTCATTATGGAGAGGTGTAGTGCACAAGAACTGTAACACTGCCAATCAAAATGTTTGGAGTATTTGCCCTTTGTTGATTTTCAAACTTGATTCTTGTCCGGAGCATAACTCAAAAATTATGTAAGGTAAAATCATGAAATTTTACAGGTAAATAGATATTATTATGTAGAGGTGCAGTGCACAAGAACTATAACTCTGCCGATCAAATTTTTGAGTTATTGCCCTTTGTTGATTTTCAAACTGAATTCTTAACCTGGCCTATATCTCATGTCCTTTTACACAAACAGCCTTTATATCTCACACATGGATACCTCCTATCAACATTGTTCACATTTGACTATGACCTTGAACCTTGTGAACTTGACCTTGGAGTTTGACCTACTTTTGAAAAAATTAAGCTGGGCCTATATTTCATGACTTTTTACTTATACAGCCATGATATTTCACACATGGACAGCTCCTTTAAAGCTACTATTTCCCAGATTTGGACCCAAAAATTGTCAAATACAAACGAAATGTACACTTTTTAAGCTTTATATTACCTGATTAAATGATTACGACAAACTATTGAAGCAACGACTCATTTTTTCGCAATTTGATACCAAATTCATGAAGCGATGTCGAAAGTAGGTCAAAACAGTAGGACATGCGACTTTCTTAAATGACGTCACAACACACATGATGACGTCATATTGAAATTCAAGTATGAATCTCGTTTGAATCATGGTCCGCGCTGTATGCGCATGCGCAACAATTTAAAAATAATTCTAACCCCATCAGTGATGGGGTTGAATTTAGGTTTGGATTCTCCCTAAATTCAGCTATCTGTCTTGTAATTTCGGCTCATTCTCTGTCTGAATCGCATATTATTAACCATCCCGAGGTGGTCAACACAAAAGTTTTGCAATTAGACCATCTGTTACCGTCGCCCTTTAAAGACCTATAACATTTGACCATTACCTTGGACCTTGTGACATTGACCTTGGAGTTTGACCTACTTTTAAAAAACTTTAACCTGGTCTATATATCATGTCCTTTTACAGCCCCGATATTTCACACATGGACACATCCTACCAAGACCTTTCATATTTGACGATAACCTTGGACCTTGTGACCTTGACCTTGGTTTGAATTTGACATTAGTTGCAACTGTATAATGCAACAGCTATTTATGAGATTTGTTTAACACTTTTCGAAGCAAGACTTATTTGTAGACTTGTCTGATTCCATAGTTATGTCAAATGTCATCAGAACCCTTTTCCAGGTCCCAGTTTAATTTAATCTTTTGTTTTTGCCTTTTTCCCAAACCATAAAATTACAGTGTGATCTAAAGTGTATGTTGTTAAGGATAGAATTTGTGTAGTCTAGGGAACATTGATGCTAAAGAAGAAAACGATGGTTATCAGCATTTTCTTCTTTTGTGTCAATGTTTTCCGAAGCTTCAACTTTTATGGATGTCTAGTCGTTGTAATAAGCTGATACTCTATATAGAAATCTTTCTTTAGTACAGGTACATTTATCTGATAATTCTATTTTTACATCAGAATATTAACCTAACCCCAAGACCTGGTTGATGTTGATTGATTGTTTGGGGTTTAATGCCTCTTTTAACTGTTCTGGTCATTTTGCTGGGCTGGAGCACCTAACCAGTACTACAACATCCTTACTGTGCCTCCAGCTACTCACCCACATAGGTTAACAATTATAAAATCATTGGGTGGTGACAATGTTGTCAGAAAGGATATTTATGGCGGCCTGGGATAAAACCCAGGTCCTCACGAGTGAGAGTCTGATGCGCAACCAAATGGGCTATGGCGGATACCTAGTAGATGTCACTGTTAGTAATAGAAAAAACTTTTGAAAACATGGAAGCAAAAGAAGGTAATGCTGATAATCTGACCACAATTTTTTAGCTCACCTGAGCATGAAGTGCTTAAGGTGAGCTATTGTGGTCGCTTTTTGTCTGTCAGCGTCCATCTGGCCATCTTTCTGTCTGTCCGACCGTCTGTCCATATTTTGGTGTTACCACTCTAGTACCCACAAATATTGACTAACCTTAATCAAACATGGTCAAAACATGTATGACTTTGAGTTCTGGGATGACTTTGATTTTGGGTCAGATCGGACCAGGAAGTCCTGAGTTATGTGCCCTTGAACATTAAAAATGGCTAGTTTTGACTTTGTTACCTCTCTAGCATCTACAAATATAGACCAATCAAGAAAAAACTTTGCCACAATGTTAGTAACCATAAGATCTTGGATTAGTTTGATTTTCAGTGTGATCGGAGGAGGAAGACTGGAGTTATGTGTCCTTGAATTTGACAAAATTGCCGTTTTCAACTTTGTTTACACTCAAGCATCTACAAATATTGAGCAATCAAGACAAAATATAGCCACAATTTTGGTGACCATAAGATCCTGGATGAGTTAAATTTTCAGCTTTATTGGACCAGAAGAACTTGAATTTCACAAAATTACTGTTTTCAACTTTATTTTCACTCTAACAAACACAAATAACAACCAATCAAGACAAAACTTGGTCACAATGTTGGTGACCATAAGATCTTAAATGTTTCATTTTTCAGATTGATCATACTAGAAAAATAAGAGTTGTGTGCCCTTGATGGTGACAAAATTGCTGTTTTAGACTTTGGTCAAAGAAAAAACTTGGACATAATGTTGATGAGAATATCTTTATCAGAACAGAGTTAAGTGCCCTTGACTGTGAAAAAATTGTTGTTTTCTTCCACGTTG
This sequence comes from Fragum sueziense, assembly GCA_963680895.1. Taxonomy (NCBI): domain Eukaryota; kingdom Metazoa; phylum Mollusca; class Bivalvia; order Cardiida; family Cardiidae; genus Fragum; species Fragum sueziense. The sequence continues at coordinate 61,906,896 of OY804595.1, forward strand.
TATTTGCTGTAACAGCCTCAAATATTGATCATTCAAGATTATGAATTCAGTTTTCAGCTGGATCATAATCTTGCATCTTAAATTATGTGTTCTTTAACTTGACAACATTGGGACTTTCATTCTATCTAGGTTCAGGTGAGCGATTAAGGACCATCATGGTCCTCTTGTTTCTGTTCTGTTTTCTACACAAATCTTTTCTGCATCAACATCCATTTTGCTATCTACAACAGCTTTCAGAATGCAGCAATTTAACTTTTAGTCATTTCGGAAAGGTCTAAATGATGACTTTCATGGCTTACTCCTTTCTTTTTATCCATACAGGCCAAACCATTAGAGAATATGTGCGATCAGTCATTTTCGATGACAGAACAATTGACAAAACAAGACATTACCAGTGACACACCACTTTCTCGAACATTTACGGGATTAGATCCAGATGTGCATTATAATGTTATTGTCACAGCAGTGAACGCTGAGGGAAGAGGAAGAATTGCAAACCAAACATTGCAGACAGAGGAAGAAGGTATTTTGCTTGATAATTTAACTATTCCCACATGAAAGAAAGGCTTCCTAATCAGTGTTTTACCTGGGGCCTTTAAGTGTGCTTTTGATGCACATTTTACTGAAATGACCCACTAAAAATTATCAGCTGCACCAGCCGGATGCACTGTTACAAAGGCATCTCGTATAAATGAACTTATTTGAAGACCAGGGGGACATTTATTGTAATGACCATCTCTAGAAAAAAATTAAAGGAAAACACTGTGCTTTTCCATTTTATATCATTCTCTTTTTTTATCGAAAATCTAATTTAAAAAAACGACTGATACATCTTAAACAATTTCATAAATGGTGAAATTTAAGGCTTGTTAAGATTGATAGCGAGTTATGCACACTTAAATTTACAAAGCATTCATATTAGAGCGTTAGCGGATTCCAGTTTATTTATTTCTTATTTCTCATTACAGTACCACAGAAGCCTAAAGCAGTAACGATAACAAATCTGACAGCTACTTCTAGTGTTGTAACCTGGGATATTGATGGACCAAGGCCAGGTGATACTACATACACTGTGATTGTTAGTGCTGTAACCCCCGTCACTTACACTGATGCAACTGTTAGAGGTAAGTTTGACCTTTTTATACGCCGATGGAGGCGGTTGTATATTGGCGTCATCTTCTCCGTCCTTCCGTCCATGCACCTGTATGTACGTACGGACATCCGTACGCATGTACATCCAATTTTCTTGTCAACACAACTCATCCTTAGTTTCTTGCTGGATCTTTTTGAAACTTTGTCAATGATATCACCTTAATTGGTAGGTGTGCATGAAGTAAGAATTTTATGGTCCATTGATTTTTGTCTAAGTTATGCCCCCTCAAAACTTAGTCTCTGGGGCTTTTTGAAATTGCAGCCCTGCGGCGTATATTGTGACTATGGCACTATTGTTCATGCTTATATTTGAATAATCATTGTATGGAAGCTTTGAGATCAGCCTGTAATTACATATGGCCTGATCTTTGCATATAATACCTCCTTAACAGTTTTAGCTAGAACTTGTCATAAAATTTATTATTTAAAAATTTACAAAAATTTTCAAGTGTTTTAATGACCGCTGCGCTGTATGTCTGCATACAACTGTTACTTTGGTAGTAAATTATGAACCATTAGTCATAGGACTATATTCCTATTGACAAGACCATTTGTTTGATAGCACAGCCCTAAGTCAAGGTCATGCATGATTTTTGTAACATATCTTGTTTTGTATCTGTTACAGTCAGTTTAGCGTAACTTTTTACCTATTAGGTAGGGCTTTTATATTTCTTTTGTAATCATATTTGATCATGACTGTTCTATGTTAAAAAGGATCAGGTTAAAAATCATTGTCTTGTTGTTTTGGGTTATTTAAAAAAGATTTTAAAATTTTTATGTCCCCAAATCGAACGATTGGGGGCATATTGTTTAAAAATTACCATTATCTGTATGTCTGTCTGTCATTCAGAAACATGAAAACTTTCCGCCTTTTCTTCCAAAGAGCCATTGCGGCGGCATTGGTGTTTCACAAACACATTTTGGTGATTCTGTCCTAATGCATTATTTCCAGGTTTCACCAATCGTACATACGTCCTGTCTGGCCTACAAGAATACTGGGACTACACTGTTACAATACAAGCTACAACATCTAAAGGCAGCATGGACTCTGATTCAGTAACTTTCCAGACTCTTCCCGCAGGTATGTTGTAACCAATTACTAGACAGCAAAATTTTACACTCGTTTAACCCATTTCTGCACAGGGATGCCTTTTGACTGCTTCACAGGAAAAGGCTTGGGAAAACATTTTCCACAAAGTTTCCTAAGCCAAAATGGAAAGATTTTTAATATTTTATCACATTGAAAGTGTCGTCTGCAACACCTTTCAAATTGGAAAAGTCCAAAATCTTGTTGTCTGGTAATGGGTTAAATTGTAAGATATTGCAGATGAATAATCTATATCAAATTAATGAATGTTTATATTAATGCTTAGAAAATATTTAGGCAAAAGGAGAAAATACTGATCTTCAGCATTTTCTTCTTTTGCCTCAATGTTTTCCCAAGCTATTCCTATTAGGAGTATCAAATGGTGTTTCTCTTTGGGAATGGGTTTTCTGTAACTTATTTGTATGAACTGAATTTATAATTCAGAAAGCATTAACTTTACAAGTTGCCACAAAATATCTCTTTGATGATTAGCTGTGCTCCTTTGGCCTGTATTATCAACAGAAAAATATAATCGGGAATTTTTCTAACATTCATTCATAATACACAGCTGAGCCCTGATAGCTCTGTCGGTAACATCAGAGTCTGTCACTCCATGGGTCGCGAGTTTAAACCCTGGCTCAACCCTGGCTCGGCCAGTTTCCATTCTGACATTTGACAAGTCATTTGTCTCTCCTCAATGGGTGTGAATCATTTTTGTGAGAGAGCAGCTGGAGGCTCGGTTTGGATACTGTGGTGGTACTGGTTAGAGAAATACCAGGAATACACAGTTAGGTGCTCCAGCCACCACGATTTGACCTTAGTAGTTGAAAACGAATTAAACCCCAATAAATCAATTCATTGATAATACATGTTCTAAATTTGTGTATTTAGATCACTCTCTTCCATTTGTTCCATTTTTGTCACTTTTATAGCCCCTGGAATAGTGAGCGGTTTTTCAATAATTCAGCATCCTAATGAAGACTACAGAAAGATGGAAGTACAATGGCAGACACCAGTATTATTGGAAAGGAATGGTGTGATTGATAGATTTGTTCTGCAACACAATACTACCCAAGATATGGTAAGATTTTCTGTTAAGTACAACATTTTAATGAGCTTTGAAGTTTTCAATCGTAAAACTGTAAATGAAGTTGCTAGAAATGATGTTTTAGTGAGCCATGAATTTGGCAGTGTCATTTTCTATAATGATGAAAATTTGGCAAGATTGATTTTAGGGGACTGTTTTGAAAGAAGCATTAGTGAATTCTATATTTGTCCGAAAATGGGAGTGTGGAAGGGTTTGGCTCATTAGACTTTAAGAGATCATGAGATACATGTACTCTTTCAGTTGAGCCATTGGAGTGACACAGGCTCTCTTGGGCTTTTTGTTTGAATGTAAAATATAGTGCGAAAAAGAGTAAATGCTGTTTCCATAATGATTTCTCTTGAACTGGGAGGACCTGAACTAGCTGCATACAACAGTTTTGGTGCTATACACAGATGGCCACTAACACGGTGGGGATTGTGCATGCTGGGATGGATAACGAATACCGACAAAAATAATCTCGAATCTGGTCAACTATTTTGCAATAACTCCTTTATTTCTTTGTCGATTTTCCAAAGGTTTGTTGCATGTACCCCGCCTCGAAGATCTCTTTCCTCAGATACGTGGATTATTTGTGGTATCCTTTTTTTTCCAAAAATTGATCCTAACTGACCAGAAAACAGAATGATAACGACTATGGCAAAATAAGCCACGCTTCAGGTAGGAAATTGTGCAATATTTTTCTTATTTCTGTGTCAATTTTCAAGCGGTTTGTTGTATGTACCCTGCCTTACTGAGCGCTTTACTCATGTGTATTACTTATTTGAAAACTCCCCATACTTTTCCCAAAAGTTGATCCCAGCTGACCTGAAAAACGATCAGAATTCTTTGTCGTTTTTCTGGTCGGTTGGGATTAATTTTCGCTAAAAGTACACAAAGTTTTCGTGTAAGGCATACATCAGTGGAAAGATCTCAGTAAGGCGGGGTACATGCAACAAGCCGTTTTTAAATTGACGCAGAAATAAGAAAGTTATAGCAAAATGTCTTACCTGAAGTGAGGCAAATCTGTCCGTAGATTTACCCATCCCAGCATGCACAATCCCCACCGTGACTAACACAGTTTTGACTGTAAATGATACATTGACTACAAAATAAAACCTTAGCTATAAATAATTTACTGCTTTGATTTGTTAGTTTGCTAAATATTTTATTTCAGAACAATCAAATGATGACGTTAAACAAGAATGCTGATGATTCTTTCTCCTATGTACAAGTGTTCAATGTTACACCAGAGGTGTATTATAACTTTAAGGTATGTAGTACCGTATAGCACTTTATTTCTGCGGGGTCCAAATTCTGCGGTTTTTCCAGAAATCAGGCGGGTTAAATTTCTGCGGAACATATTTCTGCGGTCTCTCATTTTGCAAAATCAAAGATTTTATTTCTGCGCTATCAAATCAGTTTTAGTCAGTATCAGACATAGTTTGAAAGACGATGCTTACCAAATATTCTAATTATTCCGTTAGGGTAAATGGATAATCCCGCTCATTTACCAGTATCTATAAAGGCGTTATGGGAAACAATGTCGTATACAGATATGTGTGAAAAGAAAGACGTGTCAAACTGTTACCAATCAGTCAAACTTGTTAAATCTTTGTTTTTTGATGAACTAAATTGTCTTATCTACACCTAAGTTTAAGCCATAGTTACGCCATTTTTTAATGGGAAAGCACTCTATTGTTATGATATTGTTCTTTCCATCGGGTGGTAACAGTTTAACTTGTCCATGTACTGACTAAAATTACAGACAACAACCTCTACATTCAGGATTAATATTCTGCGGATTTTATTTCTGCGAGGCCGTCCACGACCGCAGAAATAGCAGAAATAAAGTCCCCGCAGAAATAAAGTGCTATACGGTATATTGTCATTATGTTGAATTCAAAAGCAATATTTGTAATGATAAATAAAGCTATTATAAGTGTCTTTATATTCTTTCAATTTTGGAAAATATGAATATCCTGTTATCTATAATGCTGTCCACTCCTAATGAGATTCAGGCGAAGTTGAAATTATACTGATGACATTCGTAAACATTTGGCAGTGAAACATTTCTGTCCAGAGACAGCTCTTGTTGTTTCTTTTTTTTGTAGGATTTACGAACTTTCATTATCAATGATCAGAAATATGGCCTTTTTAGAAAAAATTCTAATGCCATAACATTTATCAGAATGAAATTATTATTATGATTCCCATTTCTTTCATCAAATATTTCAGGTTTATGCTGTCAATACAGAAAATCAAAATGGAGCAGAAAAGGAAGAAACAGTTATGGCCCCAGCTGGAGGTATGTGTAGCTATTTACTATACATTCCTCTGTTTTGTAAACTTCAAGTGAAAATGAGAAAAAGAATAGTGATAGCCACCTGATTTCTACTTTTCCAACTATGTTTCATGTATTGAAGCAAGGAATAAACTCAGTAAAGCTTGCATGTTTTTAGCTCACCTGAGCACGATAGTGCTCATGGTGAGGTATTGTGATACCGCTGTGTCTGGCGTCCGGCGTCCGTCAACCTTTGGCTTGTGTGCACTCTAGAGGCCACATTTTTTGCCCAATCAACCTGAAAATTGATCAGAATGATTGTCTTGATGAAATCTCGGACAAGTTCGAAATTGGGTCATCTGGGGTCAAAAACTAGGTCATGGGGTCAAATCTTAGAAAAACCTTGTGTGCACTCTAGAGGCCACATTTTTTGCCCAATCAAGCTGAAATTTGCTCAGAATGATTGTCTTGATAAAATCTCGGACAAGTTCGAAAGTAGGTCAACTGGGGTCAAAAACTAGGTCACGGGGTCAAATCTTAGAAAAACCTTGTGTGCACTCTAGAGGCCACATTTTTTGCCCAATTAACCTGAAATTTGCTCAGAATGATTGTTTTTTTTTTTAAATCTCGGACAACTTCGAAATTGGGTCATCTGGGGTCAAAAACTAGGGTCACTGGGTCAAATCTTAGAAAAACCTTGTGTGCACTCTAGAGGCCACATTTTTTGCCCAATCAACCTGAAAATTTATCAGAATGATTGTCTTGATGAAATCTCAGACAAGTTCGAAATTGGCTCATCTGGGGTCATAAACTAGGTCATGAGGTCAAATCTTTGTAAAACCTTGTGTGCACTCTAGAGGCCATATTTTTTTGCCCGATCAACCTGAAATTTGCTCAGAATGATTGTCTTGATAAAATCTCGGACAAATTCGAAATTGGGTCATCTGGGGTCAAAAACTAGGTCAAGGGGTCAAATCTTAGAAAAACCTTGTGTGCACTCTAGAGGCCACATTTTTTGCCCAATTAACCTGAAATTTGCTCAGAATGATTGTTTTTTTTTTAAATCTCGGACAATTACGAAATTAGGTCATCTGGGATCAAAAACTAGGTCACGGGGTCAAATCTTAGAAAAACCTTGTGTGCACTCTAGAGGCCACATTTTTTGCCCAATGAACCTGAAAATTGATCAGAATGATTGTCTTGATGAAATCTAGGACAAGTTTGAAATTGGGTCATCTTGGGTCAAAAACTAGGCCACGGGGTCAAATCTTAGAAAAAACCTTGTGTGCACTCTAGAGGCCACATTTTTTGTCCAATCAACCTGAAATTTCTTCAGAATGATTGTCTTGATCAAATCTCGGACAAGGTTGAAATTGGGTCATCTGGGGTCAAAAACTATGTCAGGGGGTCAAATCTTAGAAAAACTTGTGGGCACTCTAGAGGCCACATTTTTTGCCCAATCAACCTGAAAATTGATCAGAATGATTGTCTTGATCAATTCTCGGACAAGATAGAAATTGGGTCATCTGGGGGTCATAAACTAGATCATGAGATAAAATCTTTGTAAAACCTTGTATGCACTCTAGAGGCCACATTTTTTGCCTAATCAACCTGAAAATTGATCAGAATGATTGTCTTGATCAATTTTAGGTCAAGAGGTCAAATCTTAGTTAAACCTTGTGTGCACCCTAGATTTCACATTTTTTGTCCAATCAACCTGAAAATTGGTATACAAAAAGTTATATCAGGTGAGCGCTTCAGGGCCAATGGCCATCTTGTTTTGTTTAAACACTCAGCTGCTGCGGACAAAAAAAATTCAGGTGGAAAATCGCCATGCTTTACCATGGCAAACACCGTGTTTTTCCACTCAAGATTTCCGAGCATCCGAGCAAGTCCTGGCATTGTCATCCTTCAAGGCATTTAGGGAAAGTTTTTTCTTTCTTACCAATGATTGAATCATTTACAAAATATCTTCATAGAATGAGCAGATTGTTGCTGTGAGTGCATGTTGTTTGTACTAGCTGCTTCGATAAGTGCAAGGAACATATCGCTGCTTTTCAACAAAAACCTTGTAACTGCAGCTTGCTTTAAGCTGCAGTTACGAGTTTTTCATTGAAAAGCAAGGATATGGTTTTGATTTACAAGCTACCACAAAAAAATTTCGACACCATTCAGACAATATTTTGAGAGAGTGACTGGAACACATTCTTTGATGATCCAGCCACTATGATATAATTTAGAAAATGCAACACGCAGCAGCATTGCTGCAGAAAAGGTTTGGAATTCTAAACAAAAAGTGGACACATTCTTTAATTCCAGTACCAAGAAATGACTTTGAGGAGACTGATAATAGATCTGTCATCAATGAGAGTTTAGCTACCTCAAGCCAAACTACATTGAGGCTTGCGTTTGGTACAGACTTTTTCACACAGGACAGAAACGGAGACATTACGTTGTCTGGTGTTATTATATGTGCTGAGAGCAAGTGCCCCAATAATGGTTTGTATACTTTAAACCCTTTTCGGAATATCAAGATTTTCCTATTTGAAAGCTGTTGCAGCTAAGATGAGAAAATTCTTATTAATTTAGATATAATATTTGAACAATACACAGGAAGTATTGAGGCAAAAGAAGAATATGTTATCAGCATAATACTTCTTTTGTATGGAGAAGTTTCTTTTATGGACTCATCAAGAGGCCTGGGTTTGGAATTAGGTTTTTTCTCAATATTTTTCAATCACATGCACATCCATTGATTGTCTTTGTGCCTTTGTCACTGTGTTTTTGCTTGACCTAGTTTGACCAAATCTTAATTTCTATAATGATATTTTCTAGAATTGCCCCTTTTCGCTGAATCAGTTTTTGAAATGGGCAGGTTTTCAGATTGGTAATGGATGATTGGAGTTTATTAGAACAATTTTTTGGGTAATATTAAAATAGTGTTTTCCAATTATGACATTAATTTAACAACTATGATTTCAGAGGTTCGAACATCCCTGTCTAAAGCCCAGTTTGAGACCTATCCTAATTGGCATGATGCCAGGCAAGATGGATCTAAATATAGATGTACCAGACCTGAGTGGAGGCAACAAGCAAACAATGGTGAGACTTCTTAAGTTTAACAGTTTACGTTAGACACATGTTTTTGGATTTTGTAGGTTTCTTTTGACAATTTTCCATCCTAATGCTTTTCCATTCAATTTTAACACTTTCCCTTAACAACAGGATTAGGCTACCTAAATTTGTAAGGTGTGGCAGGTGACTTAATTTTCTATTACAGACACTTTGAATAAGGTCTTTCACATTTTTTCCTAAACAGGGAAAGGTCCATTTTTAATTTGTGTCCAATATGATACAGAAAATATTGAGACAAAAAGAGATAATACTGGTTATCAGCATCTTCTTCTTTTGACAAAAGATTTTCCCAACATTTTTCTATTAGAGATATCAAAACGGTGTCTTGTTTGAGAAAGGGTTCAAACATAATGTACATTGTATTACACAGGTCGAAAGCGCAGACAGGTACAAACTACAGAAGAGTTTACTATTGGCGCAGAAAGCTGTAATGAAACAACACAGAATGAGTTTTGTAATGGACCACTTAGTCCAGGAACATCTTATGTGTAAGTATGGTTGATTTCGGGTTAACTTTGGAAGAGTTCACTATTGGTACAGAAAGTTGTAATGAAACAAAACAGAATGAGTTTTGTAATGGACCACTTAGTCCAGGAACATCTTATGTGTAAGTTAAGTTGATTTCTGACTAACTTTGGAAGAGTTCACTATTGGTACAGAAAGTTGTAATGAAACAAAACAGAATGAGTTTTGTAATGGACCACTTAGTCCAGGAACATCTTATGTGTAAGTTAAGTTGATTTCTGGTTAACTTTGGAAGAGTTCACTATTGGTGCAGAAAGTTGTAATGAAACAAAACAGAATGAGTTTTGTAATGGACCACTTAGTCCAGGAACATCTTATGTGTAAGTTAAGTTGATTTCTGACTAACTTTGGAAGAGTTCACTATTGGTACAGAAAGTTGTAATGAAACAAAACAGAATGAGTTTTGTAATGGACCACTTAGTCCAGGAACATCTTATGTGTAAGTTAAGTTGATTTCTGGTTAACTTTGGAAGAGTTCACTATTGGTGCAGAAAGTTGTAATGAAACAACACAGAATGAGTGTTGTAATGGACCACTTAGTCCAGGAACATCTTATGTGTAAGTTAAGTTGATTTCTGGTTAACTTTGGAAGAGTTCACTATTGGTACAGAAAGCTGCAATGAAACAACACAGAATGAGTTTTGTAATGGACCACTTAGTCCAGGAACATCTTATGTGTAAGTTAAGTTGATTTCTGACTAACTTTGGAAGAGTTCACTATTTGTACAGAAAGCTGCAATGAAACAACACAGAATGAGTTTTGTAATGGACCACTTAGTCCAGGAACATCTTATGTGTAAGTTAAGTTGATTTCTGACTAACTTTGGAAGAGTTCACTATTGGTGCAGAAAGTTGTAATGAAACAAAACAGAATGAGTTTTGTAATGGTCCTCTTAGTCCAGGAACATCTTATGTGTAAGTATGGTTGATTTCTGACTAACTTTGGAAGAGTTCACTATTGGTGCAGAAAGTTGTAATGAAACAAAACAGAATGAGTTTTGTAATGGTCCTCTTAGTCCAGGAACATCTTATGTGTAAGTTAAGTTGATTTCTGACTAACTTTGGAAGAGTTCACTATCGGTGCAGAAATTTGTAATGAAACAACACAGAATGAGTTTTGTAATGGTCCTCTTAGTCCAGGAACATCTTATGTGTAAGTATAGAGAAGTTCTGATTAACCATAGAAACATTCATTATTGATACAGAATGCATTCTTTAATGAAACAACCCAGAATGAGTTTTGTAATGGACCACTTAGTCCAGGAACATCTTATGTGTAAGTTAAATTGATTTCTGACTAACTTTGGAAGAGTTCATTATTGGTGCAGAAAGTTGTAATGAAACAACACAGAATGAGTTTTGTAATGGACCACTTAGTCCAGGAACATCTTATGTGTAAGTTAAGTTGATTTCTGGTTAACTTTGGAAGAGTTCACTATTGGTGCAGAAAGCTGTAACGATACAACACTGAATGAGTTTTGTAATGGACCACTTAGTCCAGGAACATCTTATGTGTAAGTTAAGTTGATTTCTGGTTAACTTTGGAAGAGTTCACTATTGGTGCAGAAAGCTGTAACGATACAACACTGAATGAGTTTTGTAATGGACCACTTAGTCCAGGAACATCTTATGTGTAAGTATGGTTGATTTCTGGTTAACTTTGGAAGAGTTCACTATTGGTGCAGAAAGCTGTAACGATACAACACTGAATGAGTTTTGTAATGGACCACTTAGTCCAGGAACATCTTATGTGTAAGTTAAGTTGATTTCTGACTAACTTTGGAAGAGTTCACTATTGGTACAGAAAGTTGTAATGAAACAACACAGAATGAGTTTTGTAATGGACCACTTAGTCCAGGAACATCTTATGTGTAAGTTAAGTTGATTTCTTACTAACTTTGGAAGAGTTCACTATTGGTGCAGAAAGTTGTAATGAAACAATGCAGAATGAGTTTTGTAATGGTCCTCTTAGTCCAGGAACATCTTATGTGTAAGTTAAGTTGATTTCTGACTAACTTTGGAAGAGTTCACTATTGGTGCAGAAAGTTGTAATTAAACAACACAGAATGAGTTTTGTAATGGTCCACTTAGTCCAGGAACATCTTATGTGTAAGTTAAGTTGATTTCTGGTTAACTTTGGAAGAGTTCATTATTGGTGTAGAAAGTTGTAATGAAACAACACAGAATGAGTTTTGTAATGGAGCACTTAGTCCAGGAACATCTTATATGTAAGTTAAGTTGATTTCTGGTTAACTTTGGAAGAGTTCACTATTGATGCAGAAAGTTTTAATGAAACAACACAGAATGAGTTTTGTAATGGACCACTTAGTCCAGGAACATCTTATGTGTAAGTTAAGTTGATTTCTGGTTAACTTTGGAAGAGTTCATTATTGGTGCAGAAAGTTATAATGAAACAACACAGAATGAGTTTTGTAATGGACCACTTAGTCCAGGAACATCTTATGTGTAAGTATGGTTGATTTCGGACTAACTTTGGAAGAGTTCACTATTGGTGCAGAAATTTGTAATTAAACAACACAGAACGAGTTTTGTAATGGACCACTTAGTCCAGGAACATCTTATGTGTAAGTTAAGTTGATTTCTGACTAACTTTGGAAGAGTTCACTATTGATGCAGAAAGTTGTAATGAAACAACACAGAATGAGTTTTGTAATGGACCACTTAGTCCAGGAACATCTTATGTGTAAGTTAAGTTGATTTCTGACTAACTTTGGAAGAGTTCACTATTGGTACAGAAAGTTGTAATGAAACAACACAGAATGGGTTTTGTAATGGTCCACTTAGTCCAGGAACATCTTATATGTAAGTTAAGTTGATTTCTGGTTAACTTTGGAAGAGTTCACTATTGATGCAGAAAGTTTTAATGAAACAACACAGAATGAGTTTTGTAATGGACCACTTAGTCCAGGAACATCTTATGTGTAAGTTAAGTTGATTTCTGACTAACTTTGGAAGAGTTCATTATTGGTGCAGAAAGTTGTAATGAAACAACACAGAATGAGTGTTGTAATGGTCCACTTAGTCCAGGAACATCTTATGTGTAAGTATGGTTGATTTCTGACTAACTTTGGAAGAGTTCACTATTGGTGCAGAAAGTTGTAATGAAACAACACAGAATGAGTTTTGTAATGGACCACTTAGTCCAGGAACATCTTATGTGTAAGTTAAGTTGATTTCTGACTAACTTTGGAAGAGTTCATTATTGGTGCAGAAAGTTGTAATGAAACAACACAGAATGAGTGTTGTAATGGTCCACTTAGTCCAGGAACATCTTATGTGTAAGTATGGTTGATTTCTGACTAACTTTGGAAGAGTTCACTATTGGTGCAGAAAGTTGTAATGAAACAACACAGAATGAGTGTTGTAATGGACCACTTAGTCCAGGAACATCTTATGTGTAAGTTAAATTGATTTCTGACTAACTTTGGAAGAGTTCATTATTGGTGCAGAAAGTTGTAATGAAACAACACAGAATGAGTTTTGTAATGGACCACTTAGTCCAGGAACATCTTATGTGTAAGTTAAGTTGATTTCTGGTTAACTTTGGAAGAGTTCACTATTGGTGCAGAAAGCTGTAACGATACAACACTGAATGAGTTTTGTAATGGACCACTTAGTCCAGGAACATCTTATGTGTAAGTTAAGTTGATTTCTGGTTAACTTTGGAAGAGTTCACTATTGGTGCAGAAAGCTGTAACGATACAACACTGAATGAGTTTTGTAATGGACCACTTAGTCCAGGAACATCTTATGTGTAAGTATGGTTGATTTCTGGTTAACTTTGGAAGAGTTCACTATTGGTGCAGAAAGCTGTAACGATACAACACTGAATGAGTTTTGTAATGGACCACTTAGTCCAGGAACATCTTATGTGTAAGTTAAGTTGATTTCTTGTTAACTTTGGAAGAGTTCACTATTGATGCAGAAAGTTTTAATGAAACAACACAGAATGAGTTTTGTAATGGACCACTTAGTCCAGGAACATCTTATGTGTAAGTTAAGTTGATTTCTGGTTAACTTTGGAAGAGTTCACTATTGGTGCAGAAAGTTGTAATGAAACAACACAGAATGAGTGTTGTAATGGACCACTTAGTCCAGGAACATCTTATGTGTAAGTTAAGTTGATTTCTGGTTAACTTTGGAAGAGTTCACTATTGGTACAGAAAGCTGCAATGAAACAACACAGAATGAGTTTTGTAATGGACCACTTAGTCCAGGAACATCTTATGTGTAAGTTAAGTTGATTTCTGACTAACTTTGGAAGAGTTCACTATTTGTACAGAAAGCTGCAATGAAACAACACAGAATGAGTTTTGTAATGGGCCACTTAGTCCAGGAACATCTTATGTGTAAGTTAAGTTGATTTCTGACTAACTTTGGAAGAGTTCACTATTGGTGTAGAAATTTGTAATGAAACAACACAGAATGAGTTTTGTAATGGACCACTTAGTCCAGGAACATCTTATATGTAAGTTAAGTTGATTTCTTGTTAACTTTGGAAGAGTTCACTATTGATGCAGAAAGTTTTAATGAAACAACACAGAATGAGTTTTGTAATGGACCACTTAGTCCAGGAACATCTTATGTGTAAGTTAAGTTGATTTCTGGTTAACTTTGGAAGAGTTCATTATTGGTGCAGAAAGTTGTAATGAAACAACACAGAATGAGTTTTGTAATGGACCACTTAGTGCAGGAACATCTTATGTGTAAGTATGGTTGATTTCGGACAAATTACAGAAGACTTCACTATTGGTGCAGAAATTTGTAATGAAACAACACAGGACGAGTTTTGTAATGGACCACTTAGTCCGGGAACATCTTATGTGTAAGTTAAGTTGATTTCGGACTAACTTTGGAAGAGTTCACTATTGGTGCCAAAAGTTGTAATGAAACAACACAGGACGAGTTTTGTAATGGACCACTTAGTCCAGGAACATCTTATGTGTAAGTTAAGTTGATTTCGGACTAACTTTGGAAGAGTTCACTATTGGTGCAGAAATTTGTAATGAAACAACACAGAATGAGTTTTGTAATAGGCCACTTAGTCCAGGAACATCTTATGTGTAAGTTAAGTTGATTTCGGACTAACTTTGGAAGAGTTCACTATTGGTGCAGAAATTTGTAATGAAACAACACAGAATGAGTTTTGTAATGGGCCACTTAGTCCAGGAACATCTTATGTGTAAGCTTAATATACAGATGGATTTGAAATCATTTCAAACACCCAAAAGAAAATCGATGAACCAATGAGTCTATAGCCTCGGTTCAGTTTAACCCCTTCCCAAACGGCAAATTTTCCGGGCAATCCACTTCAAAAACTGCCACAAATGACAAAATGGAAGTTATTGAAGATAGAATTTGTGTAAAATATGACATAGAAAATATTTAGACAAAAGGAGAAACTGCTGGTTATCAGCAGTTTCTTCTTTTGCCTCAATGTTTTCCCTAGCCTTTTCTATTTGGGACGTCAAAACCAGGTCTTGTTATGGTCCTCACTGCTCTCCAAGGGTTGATCGATTAAAAAAGAAGCTATTTGAGTATAGGATTGATTTTGAACTGGCTGATCTGGATCCATGTTGATTATAAACCGGCTCTTTTTTCCAGGTCACTGCTCATCTATGTTCTTGAGTAATTTGATGAAGCTGTGTTATGCAAAAAGGGGGTTTGATGTCTTATTTGTGTTCAGAGCAAAGTCTATGGTCTTGTGATTTCCCATTGTATTCAAGTTTATCATTTTGCTATAGATTCTCATCAATCCTTTTCATTCATTTATCTGATTTCATAACCAATACATCTCATGGATAGGCATATTTTGGTCTTAAAGTTATCAAGATATAAAGATGTAAAAAGCTGTTGTGAGGGTAATCGTGCTCACAAACATATCTTGTATTTTTCAGTGTCCATGTTGTAATCTGCACCAATGGTGGATGTCTTATAAGTAACGAATATGGACCCTTTGTTACTCAGCAAGGTATGGTGCCTAACTTCAAAATTAACCCCATGTTGTACTCTCGTTTATGGGGTTCTGGGTTCAATACCATCATAGCACTTATATTCTGCGGGGACTGTATTTCTGCTATTTCTCTGGTCATGGATGGTACCACAGAAATAAAACCCGCAAAACTTTAACCCCAAATTAAATCAGTATATTGACAAGTAAAACAGATTAGGTTACCATCTAATGCAAAGAACAGTTTTGTAACAATGGAGTTTATAAAATGTTTGCCATTCAAAAATGGTGTAACTACTGCTTTAATCCACATGTTGTTAGGATAGGATATTTTTGTTTTTAGAATTATTTAACAAGGTTGACTGATTGGTAACAGTTTGACATATTTAACTTTTCACATGTGTCTGTACATGACATTGTTTCCCATAACCAAATTATGAATTAATGTATGGGATTATACCTTTACCATCAGAGTTATTGAAACATTCTTCTTCTTCTTCCAAATACTGTGCTGGGCTCCTCTGGAGCATTGTCGCACAACGGTGAACTATGTACATGCGTGATGAGAACAACAAAAATTAAAATCAGGCTAAAAACATCTTGCTCCAGAGTTACCAGCTTGACATGCCCATCCTGGTCTTGAATACCTCGAGGGACGGGGATGCGATGACAGTCTCAGGTAGGCTGTTCCAGAGGCGTATTCCAGATGGAAAAAAGGAGAATCTGTAGGCGTTGACGCTAGTAAAGGGTACTAGGAAGTGGCTTGCATGACCTCTGGTGTGGACTCCTGCTGGAATTAGGATGTTGGTAGAGTTGACATCGACGAGGCTGTTCACAATTCTGTACATCATTACAGTTTTGGCGTTTTGACGACGAGTATCTAGTGGTTCCCAGTTAAGATGATCCAGCATAGATGTTACGCTGCTGGTCTGTCTGTAGTCACTTTTACAGAATCGGGCTGCCCTGCGTTGAACCTTTTCCAGTTTGTTTATGTTGCTTTTGGTGTGAGGGTCCCAGATGGTACTAGCATACTCGAGCTGCGGTCTTACTAGGGTCTTGTAGGTTGTAGCCTTGATGTCAGTGGGACAGTGTGACAGGTTTCTTCGTAGAAAAGCTGTGGTTGTGTTTGCCTTCTTTGTTATGTTGTCGATATGTTTGTTCCATGTTAGGTTTTTGTCGATAGTAACTCCGAGGTATTTGGCATGGGATGTTTCTTGTAAGTCTTGGTTGTGGATGGAGTATGTGTGTTGGATCACTTTACGTTTATTAGTTATACGGATTGTCTCGCACTTGTCTGGATTAAATTGCATCAACCAATCTCTCTCCCATTCTTGTAAGTTGTCTAAATCTTCCTGGAGTGCCTTTGCGTCGTTTTCTGAATTAATAATCCTGTATAGTAGGCAGTCATCCGCAAAGAGGCGTGCCGTAGATCTGACTTTGTTAGGTAGGTTGTTTATGTAAACGAGGAATAGAAGAGGACCTAGGACAGTACCTTGAGGAACTCCTGATGTTACTGGGGCGGCTGATGATGTCTTGCCATCGAGAACCACTTGCTGTCTACGGTCTGATAGGAAGCTGTTGATCCAACCTAGTGTTTTTCCTCTTATACCGTAATGATGTAGTTTAGCTGCGAGGCGTTGGTGAGGGACCTTGTCGAAGGCCTTGGAAAAATCTAACAATATACCGTCTATCTGCTGTTTGTTGCTCAGTCCTAAGGAGAGGTCTTGGATGGTACTGATGAGTTGGGTCCCGCAAGATCTCCGTTTTCTAAAACCGTGTTGTTGGTCGGATAATAGGTTATTTTGATCCAGGAACTTCATCACGTGGCTATGGATAACATGTTCCATAATCTTACAACAGATTGATGTTAGCGATACTGGGCGGTAGTTGGCAGGCTTACTCTTGTCACCTTTTTAGCTCGCCCGGGACGATAGTCTCGGAAGAGCTATTGTCATACCCCCGGATGTCGGCGTCGGCGTCAGCGTCAGCGTCGGCGTCAGCGTCGGCGTCAGCGTCCGCAAAAACTTTAACCTGGCCTATATCTCATGCCCTGTTAGAGATACAGCCTTCATATTTCACCTGTGGGTACCTCTAACCAAGACCTTTAATTTGAGACCATGACCTTTGACCTTGTGACCTTGACCTTGGAGTTTGACCCACTTTTTGACCGTTTTAAAAAAACTTTAACCTGGCCTATATCTCATGCCATATTACACCTACAGCCTTCATATCTCACATGTTGATACCTCTCACCAAGACTTTTCATTTGAGACCATGACCTTTGACCTTGTGACCTTGACCTTGGAGTTTGACCTACTTTTAAAAACTTTAACCTGGCCTAAAAAAAAACTTTAACCTGGCCTATATCTTATGCCCTATTGCACATACAGCCTTGATATTTCACATATGGACACCTCCTACCAACACCATTCACATTTGACCATGACCTTTGACCTCATGACCTTGACCTTGGAGTTTGACCTACTTTTAAAAAACTTTAACCTGGCCTATATCTCATGTCTTTTTACACCTAGAGCCTTGATATTTCACATATGGACACCTCCTACCAACACCATTCACATTTGACCATGACCTTGGACCTTGTGACCTTGACCTTTGAGTTTGACCTACTTTTAAAAAACTTTAACCTGGCCTATATTTCATGTCTGTTTACACCTACAACCTTGATATTTCACACATGGACACCTACCAATATGATTCACATTTGACCATGACCATGGACCTTGTGACCTTGACCTTGGAGTTTGACCTACTTTTAAAAGACTTTAACCTTGCCTATAGCTCATGTCCTTTTACACCTACAGCCTTCATATTTCACATATGGACACCTCCCACCAAGACCTTTCATATTTGACCATGACCTTGGACCTGGTGACCTTGACCTTGAAGTTTGACCTACTTTTAAAAAACTTTAACCTGGCCTTTATCTCATGTCTTTTTACACCTACAGCCTTGATATTTCACACAATGACACCTCCTACCAACACTTTTCACATTTGACCATGACCTTGGACCTGGTGACCTTGACCTTGGAGTTTGACCTACTTTTAAAAAACTTTCACCTGGCCTATATCTCATGTCCTTTTGCACCTACAGCCTTGATATTTCACACATGGAGGACACCTACCAACGCGATTCACATTTGACGGTGACCTTGTACCTTGTCCTTGGAGTTTGACCTACTTTCAAAAAAACTTTAACTTGGCCTATAACTCATGTCCTTTTACATACCTCATTCCAACACAGTTCACATTTGACCATGACCTGTGACCTTGTGACCTTGACCATGGAGCTTGACCTACTTTTACAAAATTTCATTTTGGGCTATGACCTTTTTACCTTGACCTAGGAAATGACTTTTCTTTGTGACAAGCTCTCGTTTGGGCGAGCTTTATTGTCCGCGGACAATTCTTGTTTGAAGAGTGGGGTAACTAATGCATTTCTCCAGTCGCTTGGTACCTGGGTCTGAGAGTGTGAAGCCTGGAAAATCAATGTCAGTGCAGGTGCAAGGACAGATGCCATCTCTTTCAGGAACCTTGAAGGAATCTGATCAGGTCCGGTGGCCTTATGTGGGTGAAGGTTTTCCATGAGTTTTCTAACGCCTTCAGGATGTATGATCAAAGGTGGTGCCTCGGCTGAGATTTGTGGGCCTAGGTTGGGTAAAGGGGTGTTATCTTCTTTGGTGAAAACAGAGGAAAACTGTGCGTTGAGTATTTCTGCTTTGTCTGTAGGATCCGAGTAGCTGGTACCTTCTTTCTTGAGTGGGGCAACACCTGAGCTGTCGCTCTTCATGCTTTTGATGTAGGAGTATAGTTTCTTGTTGTTGGATCCAGGCTGGGTGACCATATTCCTCACATAATCCTTTCTGGATTTGCGGCATACTGTTTGTACTTCTTTCTGGATCTTTCTATAAGACGTCCAATCTTTCTGACGGTTAGTTTTCCTGGCTCTTATGTATGCAGGATTCTTTCTTCTAGCAAGTTTCTTAATTAGTCTATTGCACCATGGTTGGTTGAATCTGGGTGAGGTCGTTTTGGTCGGTATATGTTTATCCATAGAGTCTATGCACTGATCTTTAAAAAAACTTTCTGTAAGCATCGTCTTTAAAAACAGTAATTCAAAATATGTTTGATATTGGCCACAATTGATTTCATATCGCAGAAATAAAATTTTTATTCTAGGAAAGTAAAAGATTGTAGAAATATGTTAAACAAATTTAAATTGGTCAAATATGGGAAAAAACGCAGAATTTATACCCCACAGAAATAAAGTGCTATACGGTAACTGTCAATGGCTAATATCCTTTCTAGCATTTGTCTAGTCACCAATGGATGGATTATAGTAAACTGTCGTCGTATAGAAACTGAAGTCTCAGAGGGAAATTTGTGATAAACTGGTGAGAGAAATCACAAGAATTCATGTTTAGGTGCTCCAGCCACCGCAATATGACTGAAATGCTGTTTTGAAATGATGTCAAGACTCATTATACCCCCCAAATTCAATTTGGGGGGTATATAGGAGTCAGCTTGTCCGTTGGTCTGTCTGTCTGTTGGTCCGTCTGTTGGTTTTTTGTCCGCTCTATTTCTCCTAAACTGCTGGTCCAATTTAATTCAAACTTCACATGTGAACTCATTACCAAGTGGAGATAAGCATATTAAATTTTTGTTACCGTCCATTGATTTTTGACGGAGTTACGGCCCTTGAGTGAATTTTCTTGTCCGCTCAATTTCTCGGAAATTAATGGACAGATTTCAAAAAGAATGTACAGTCATGCTCACTGGCTCTCAAATATGTGCATATCAAATTCTGGTGATGTTTCATTGATTTTTGAATAATTTGATATCAGTTGAGTTCATTAAAATCCCAGCATTCTGATTGGTTAAAAATTATTTTTCATACCTCCATGAAAAAAAAATGCCGGAACTACTTTTTCCTGTCAAACATGGTATTACGCCGCGTTATCAACCTGCCATTTTTGTTGAAAATTAATAATGAAAAGTTGTCTTTTTATTGTTTTTTAAATCGCAGAATATTAAATTATAAGAAATGAATGTAATTTTATTTTTTTCATGCAGGTATGAAAAATAAAATCTAATCACACTTTTGTATGAACCGCTTCGCGGATTCATACAGTGTGATTAGATTTTATTTTTCATACCTGCATGAAAAAAATAAAATTGCATTCATTCCTTAAATGAGTTATGGCCCTTTGCTGAAAATTGCCATTTTACGCGAAATCAACGTGTGTTAATCGGTTTTCAATTTTTTGTCCGCTCTATTTCTCATAAACTACAGGACCAATTTTGTTTAAACTTCACATGTGAACTCATTACCAAGTGGAAATGTGCATAACATATTTTGGTCATGGTCCATAGATTTTTGACTGAGTTATGGCCCTTGAGTGAATTTTCTTGTCCGCTCAATTTCTTGAAAATTAATGAACGGATTCCAAAAAAAAACTTTACAGATTTGCTTAGTAGCTCTCAAATATATGCATATCAAATTCTGGTGATGTTTCATTGATTTTTGAATAATTTAATATTAGTTGATTTCATTGAAATCCAAGCGTTCTGATTGGTTGAAATTTTTTTTTCATAACTCCATGAAAAAAAAATTTGACGGGACTATTTTCGTGTAAAACAAACACACCACCTACCTTTCCTAAGAGTCTAGAAGTGAAACCCTGCATCTGAATATAAGATTTTACTTAATGTAATAGCTATAGAG
This sequence comes from Fragum sueziense, assembly GCA_963680895.1. Taxonomy (NCBI): domain Eukaryota; kingdom Metazoa; phylum Mollusca; class Bivalvia; order Cardiida; family Cardiidae; genus Fragum; species Fragum sueziense. The sequence goes on from OY804595.1 coordinate 61,927,882, forward strand.
AAATACACAAATATGAGAATTTGAAACAAACAAACAAACAAAAAACAACACCGACAACAAAAACCAATGAACCAACAAAACATGAATGAATCATGCACATTCATGGGATACACTTGAACAGTTGCACTCGCTGCTGGAACATACCTAGATCTATCTGTAAAAAAATAGATAAACATAAACAATCAACAGAGAACTAACCTTATCCTTTCATGATTTTCGTCCATTATCCATTGACGGAAGCATGAGATGTGAATGCTGAAGACGTTGAAATTGTATTTAGAGACATATTCAAGTCACTCGACACAGACTAATTTTTCCCGTCTGGTCAAAGCAACCCAAAGACACATCACAGAATACGATAAAGATGCGATCCGATCAATGGCGATTATCCTCCGTGCTTAAAACACCTGCAATTCATTCGTTTCTTCTGGTTGTTTCTGTTTTTTTGCTTGTTTGTTTTCTTTTCTTTCTGTCAGATCGCCTTACTACTTTGCAGTAATCTCCCTTGTTTTAGACTGGTCATTTGGAATTATCATAGACTAGAACATTTTAATTGTACTCACTTCGTTTCATACCTTTTATCATTTATTTGTCTCATTTGAAGATTTAAAGCCCAATTTTATGTTTGATTTTGTGCTCGCTTCAAAATTCAAACAAAATGGCTGCCATTTTTAGCTCACCTGAGCACAAAGTGCTCAAGGTGAGCTATTGTGATCACTTTTTGTCCGTCGTCCGTCTGTCCGTCCGTCTGTCCGTCTGTCTGTCCGTCCACAATTTGGTGTTTACGCTCTAGCATCCACAAATATTAATCAATCTTGATCAAACTTTGTCAAAACAAGTATGGTCATAAGTTCTCGGATGAGTTCGATTATGGGCCAGATCGGATCAGAATGTGCTGAGTTATCTGCCCTTGAATGTCAAAAAATGCTGTTTTTGACTTTGTTTACACTCTAGCATCTACAATTATTGATCAATCAAAACAAAACTTGGAGACAATGTTAGAGACCATAAGATCTCGGATGAGTTCCGTTTTCAGTATGATCTGATCAGGAAGATGAGAGTTATGTGCCCTTGAATTCGACAAAATTGCTATTTTCGGCTGTTTTTGACCTTGTTTACACTCTAGAATCTACAATTATACATCAATCAAAACAAAACTTGGACACCATAAGATCTTGGATGAGTTTGATTTTCAGTTTGATCTGGTCAGAAAGTCAAGAGTTATGTGCCCTTGAACTTGACAAATTGCCGTTTTTGGCTGTTATTGACCTTGTTTACACTATAGAAACTACAATTATCTATCAATCAAGACAAAACTTGGATATAATGTTGGGTACCATAAGATCTTGGACCAGTTCGATTTTCAGTCTGATCTGATCAGAAAGTCTAGAGTTATGTGCCCTTGAATTTGACAAAATTATCATTTTAGGCTGTTTTCGACCTTGTTTACACTATAGAATCTACAATTATATATCAATCAAGACAAAACTTGGACACAATATTGGGGACCATAACATCTCGAATGAGTTCGATTTTTTATTTGATCTTATGAGAAAGTCAAGAATTATGTGCCCTTGAATTTGACCAAATTGCCATTTTCGGCTGTTTTCAACCTTGTTTACACTCTAGAATCTACAATTATCAATCATTCAAGACAAAGCTTGGACACAATGTTGGAGACCATAAGATCTCGATCAGTTTGATTTCCAGTCTGATCTGATCAGAAAATCGAGAGTTACGTGCCCTTGAATTTGACAAAATTGCTGTTTTTGGCTGTTTTCGACCTTGATTACACTCTAGAATCTGCAATTATTTACCAATCAAGACAAATCTTGGACACATTGTTGGGGACCATAAGATTGGATGAGTTGGATTTTCAATTGGATCTGATCATAAAGTCGAGAGTTATGTGCCCTTGAATTTGATAAAATGCCGTTTTCGATGGTTTTCTACCTTGTTTATACTCTAGAATCTACAATTATTTATCATTCAAGACAAAACTTGGACACAATGTTGGGCACCGTTATATCTCTGATGAGTTTGATTTTCACAATGTTATTGATCATAGTTCGTTTTCAGTCTTAAAGTCATAAATATCAATTGAATTGAACAAAAATGTTGCTCATATCATTTTGGTTCAGGTGAGCGATATAGGACCATCATGGTCCTCTTGTTCTAAATACCCAAAAGAACATGTATTCATACGCAATGTAAAGGCTCAGATCAGATGGAAAATAAGAAGGATTTTTTTTTGTTTTTAACTCAAAATGGGGTTAAAAATCGTGTTTTTTTAAAATCCCAGAATATTAAATTATAAGGAATGAATGCAATTTCTTTTTTTTTCATGCAGGTATGAAAAAAAAAATCTAATCACTCTTTTGTATGAACCGCTTCGCGGATTCATACAGTGTGATTAGATTTTATTTTTCATACCTGCATGAAAAAAATAAAATTGCATTCATTCCTTAAATGAGTTATGGCCCTTTGCTGAAAATTGCCATTTTACGCGAAATCAACATGTGTTAATCGGTTTTTCAATTTTTTGTCCGCTCTATTTCTCATAAATTACTGGACCAATTTTGTTCAAACATCACATGAGAACTTATTACTAAGTTGAGATGTGCATACTAAATTTTTTGTTACGGTCCATTGATTTTTGACGGAATTACAACCCTTGAGTGAATTTTCTTGTCCGCTCAATTTCTCGGTAACTAATGGATGGATATCATAAAAACTTTACAAGTATGCTTACTGGCTCTCATATATGTGCATATTAAATTTTGGTCATGGTTCATTGATTTTTGACTGAATTATGGTCCTATGTTGAAAAGCAATGTTTACAACATTACCATGTGTTGGTCAGTCTGTTTTTTTATTTGCTCTTTTTCTCACTTGATCATTTCACAGTTCATAGGAAATGTACATCTCAAAATGCACAAACACAGCACTTTTGGGGGGTATGATCACTTTCAGTGATATTCTAGTTCGATCAAATTTTCCCAAACCTCAAGCTAATCCTAAGGTTATGCCTTTCAAGTGTTTCTGACTCATTACAGGAGAATTGTCAAGGTCACTTCCCAAGGTCATTTTATTATATTTCAGTGCCAGTACCACCTGAAGATGATGATCAAGTTATTATCATTGTTGCTGTGATTGTTCCAGTAGTCGTCATCATTATTGCAGTTATTGTTGTTGTTTTTATACTCAAACGTCGCCGTAAACCTAGCATGTGAGTATAGTTGAGCTGATATCTAGAAATATTGACCTTTTGATGGCAAGATTATGATCCAAGTGTTCCAAATGCTCTTTAACCCTTTCCCAAACAAGACCTGGTTTTGACATATCTAATAGAAAAGGCTTTGGAAAACATTGAGACAAAAGAAGAAACTGCTGATAAACAGCAGTTTCTCCTTTTGTCTCAATAATTTCTGTGCTAAAATATACACAAATCATGTGTTTATCCACAAGGGTTTTGTCGCCTGCAGCATCTTTGAATTTGGACCACCCTAAAATTTTGTCGTTTGGGAAAAGGATATAGAAATGGCATCATCAGTGTGCTTCTCTGGTTTCCATGTCCCTAATTGAATAGGCTTGGAAAAACATGATGCAAAAGAAGAAAATGTTAATAATCAGTGTTCTCTGTTTTTGCCTCAATATTTTCTTTGCCATTTAGTATTATAGATTATTGCATTAATATGGGAATAAATTGTGTTGTACGAGTTCTTTTGGCACAGTTGCCCAAGCTTGCAAGGGCTTCTACGCCAAAAGAATTGGCCAACACAATATATTCTAATATTACTTGTGTCTGTCCATCCGTCTGTCTGTCCAAAAACTTATTATTAGGACAATATCAAAGTATTTTATAAAAAGTATGATACACAAATTCTTTCCTTATCAACATCTATTTTGTCCTCTGCAGCAGCTTTCAAAATGGAACAGTCTATGTGTAACGTTTGCTGCTTTGGACAAGTTTTATTTGTCAATCCTGCAAAATGACTTGTTGGAAAAATTCTTAATTTGATATACTGGTATCAATCCTATCTATCATTTTAGGTCCAGAATGACAGAAACAAAAATGGAGGCTAATTTTGAGGACACCACTACATCAATGATTAAAAAGAAAAGGTGAGGTTCTGAATTCATAAATCCTATTATATAATTGAGCTTGGATCTGGGAAAACATCCCTTATAGCATTTTTCAAAATTGAGTTTCAAGATCAGTCAAATGCAGTCCAATATGCATCTTTAAGTTACTACAAGTCACGAAAAAGCTATTAGAGAATAATATGGATCCTGAATAGACTGTGCGTATGCACAGGCTGATCTTGATCTATGTTGGGCTCAAAGGCCTTAAGAGACGTTTTTCCAGATCCTGGATCGGTTATATAAATATATCTAGGGAAAAGGAGGATAGGATAGCTATCAGCGTTTTCTTCTTTACATGCTAGTTTGTAGAACTTACAAAAAGTTGAAAGGTATACTTGTATGTAACTCTTTACCAGACAAGACTAATTTTTGACATCCTTTATATGGAAAAGGAAAATATTGAGACCACAGCGGCGGATCCAGGATTTCTGTGAAGGGGGTTCGGACATTCTAAAGGGGGGTTCGGACATACGGAAGGGGGGTTCGTTTTCCTAGTTTTAACCCATTACCAGATGGCAAAATTTTGGACTTTTCCAAATTCAAAGATGTTGCAGAAGACAATTTCACATGGATGAAATTGTACATCTTTTGGTCTTTTTGGGTAGAAAACATTGTGGAAAATGAAGAAATTGCTTGTCACAAGCAATTTCTTCATTTTCCACCATGTTTTCCCAAGCATTTTCTCGTGAGGGAGTCAAAAGGCGTCACTGTGCAGTAATGGGATAATTATGCAATTTTGACTGAATTTCTGCATGTAAATGAAATAATCAGGCTACTTAGGGGGGTTCGTTCGAACCCCCCGAACCCCCTCCGGATCCGCCACTGGACCAGCATTTTCCCCTTTTACCATAATATTTTGTATGAATTGGCAAGGTAAACATGCATTAGTAGATAATTTCAGTTCATTTTTTTTTTTTTTGCCAACGTAAATATTTAGGCTTTATTCTATATTTGTTTGGATCATGTTTTTTCTCACTATTTGATTCTTTGTCCATATCTTTTGCAGACCAGTCAAGTTGAGTGAATTTGAGGATCACCTTACCAAGCTCCATAAAGATAGCAACTTGCTGTTTTCTGCAGAATATGATGTAAGTATTTAGCTTATTCATTTCCTTAACAACAAAACTGCATACATATAAGACTATTTATGCATACGAGGGGCATTCAATTAATATTGGAACTGGGGTTCTATAAGCCATAGTTATGTCGCAATTAAATTTTAAGTTTCTTCAATCCTTCAAAGTAATCCTCTTTGACAACCATACACTTCTGAAGTTTTGAGATCCATTACTTATATGCCAATAAATAGGCCTCTTTTGAAACACCCCGCAGACACTGGTAAATTGCACTGCATTTGGAACATGAAGGCCTCTACGGACGACCAGAGGCTTTTTTCGTCATCATGGGGAACTTAAAAAAGCTACATGGGCTTAAGCCAGACTATAATGGTGGATGAAGACGCTGTACAACATGTGTCTCTTCCAGGAAGTCTTGGACAATAGGACACCTGTGGACAGCTCCGTTGTCATGAATTTGCCACATGCCTCTTTAGTCGGTCCTAGACCTGCTCTTTTCGTGACATTTCTTTACTTTCGCCGGCATACATTTCTTGTATGAATGACCGGCAATAGTGGTACTATTTGAAACAGTAGTTTGAACAATACACCCGTTACATTTGAAAATTACCGCGTACAAAACTTTTGCCGCGCTTTTATTTTTTGGCTATTACAGACCCTGCCTGATCTTTTCCAGACCATTGCTTGCTAATGACACGCCATTGGTGCTCATAATAGTAGATTATTGTTGAATCATATGTATTTAGCTCAGAAAGCCCACATTTAATGCATTCATTGCATTATTTAAAAATTTAAAAATATATTTTGCCATCTTTACACGGGTGGCTCTCTGACCATTAGGCAGCAGGTGGGGGACCCAATGGGCATAAACCTGTCCGCATTCAACCCTTTCGTGGAAATCGTATAACATGCCCCCGATGAAAACCCATTTTTATCTGCTATTTTTTGCAGATTGAACCATGCGTCTTGTTCGGTCATGTCGGAATCTACAGCAACATTTGCTTTGGTACTAGCTCTACCCGGGTTGCCTGAGAGGGGGGCATCATTCAGGGCAGTTTTACCAATGTTTATTTTTATCAATTTCCTAAAATGTGACGTATGTTCAACGTTCGAATGTTCATGAATCTAATATGGTTCATTTTATACATGTGATGCAGATATGTCAAAGCCTATGCTACCTTTAATGTAGACCCGTACATCCTACTTCAGTTCGTTTTCCATTTTGCGCACAGTGAAATAGCCAGTGTATATGACTGAACCAACTTAAAAGTCCAATAATTTTTGAAAGAGTGAACGAATTTGCCTCAAATTTTTACCAAGTATAGACAGTAATTTTCCCGTCAAATAGCCGCAAGCACCACTATTTCCATAGAACCGTAAGGTATAGTGGACCATTAGTACCACTTTTAATTGAACGTCCCTCGTATACCTTTTCATCTTTTGGCATTGACAACATGAAGAATCCACATATTTGTGGAGTTATTGCCCTTTGCTGAATTTCATACTCATTTTTTGTCTGGAGCATTAATAAAAAAGTTATGTATGCTATGTGCAATAATTAACCCTTTCCCAAACAAGACCGGGTTTAACGTCCCTAATAGAATTAGCTTGGGAAAACATTGAGACAAAAGAAGAAACTGCTGATAACCAGCAGTTTCTCCTTTTGTCTCAATATTTTCTGTGCTATATTATACACAAATCCCTTCCTTTTTAACATCAATTTTGTTGTCTAAAACAGCTTTTGAAATGGATGACCCTAAAATTTTGTCGTTTGGGAATAGGTTAAGTAAAAGGTGGATAGATGTCATTACAGAGAAGTGCAATGCATAACTCTGCCAATCATATTTTTTTAGGTATTGCACTTCTTTAGTTTTCATTCTTGGTAAATACTGCCATTGGACTGCTTCAATTGTTAGATGGCTATGTTTAAGGCTGGCCCGTAAGGGGGTATATACTGACCACATAAAGTAACGCAACACTCATCAAATATCAAATATCTTAAAACTTGTAAATCGATTCAAGGATATTTTTGCTTTGACATCAAATGTGATATTTCATCAAACAGTAAACGAAAGATCATAAAATTGCTAAGACATTTACAGACAAAAATTTCAACCCAAAGACACATGGTGTAAAATCAAAAGTCACAAACAAATTGATGGTTATAATCATCCATTGTATTCATAGACAACTGACATCTTCGTCACATTGACACCATTTTGAACCGATTTGATGTTAAAGAAACTTAGTTCACTCATCCTGACGGGTTGTTCGTTCGCAAAAACAGTTTTGTTGGAGGATTAAGACCACTAATACAAACGCGCATTTTCAGTCAATACCAAACGTGTTCGATAGCAGACGTGTCCTGGGATGAGTTTGTTTGTCAGAGCCGACCTGCCTTGGCATTAGGGTGATTTCCATGACTTTATGCGAACATCCAAAGCACAGAACTGCAGCTCTTTAACTGGATCAGACCGTCTTTGGATGGATAAGTTGTCTTAAATAGCGAAATTTATCCCAAAATTTAGTCAATAACGGATATAAAACAATTAGCTTCTGGTTAAATCGTTCATTTGTGATGACTTATCCATGTCTGCCAATGTTCATTTATGTGGAATCTGCTGCTATTTGGAATCTTTTCCAATGCTCAGGGCTCTTTGACTAATACCCTACCGACTGATAGTTACTGGTCCAGTCGATGATCTGGATCGATCATGCACACTGGCGTTTGCTGTAAAATGGTATTGCAACCTTGAAGTTAAAGACATTTTGGACGCCAAGCTTTTTGATCCGTGAAAATCGAATTTTCCAGAACTCGAATTCAAGTGGTATGATGACGGCTGTTTTCTAGAAGTTATGACATGACGCTTAGTGCGCACAGTGACATTTTTTTGTGTTTTTACTGTGTAACTGACTACACACTATCAATAAAACTATCTTTTAGGATTGTTTTTAGCTCACCTGAGCACGAAGTGCTCGAGGTGAGTTATTGTGGTCACTTTTTGTCCGTTGTCCGTCCGTCCGTCCGTCCGTCCGTCCGTCCGTCCGTCAACATTTGGGGTGTTTACACTCTAGCATCCACAAAAGTTAGGCGATCTTGATCAAACTTGGCCAAAACAAGTATGGTCATAAGTTCTTGGACAAGATCGATTATGGGCCTGATCGGACCAGAAAGTGCGGAGTTATATGCCCTTGAATGTCAAAAAATGCTGTTTTTAAGCTTTTTTTCACTCTAGCATCTTCAATTATTGATCAATCAAGACAAAACTTGGACATAATGTTGGAGACCATAAGATCTTAGATGAGTTAAATTTTCAGTCTGATCTGACCTGAAAGATGAGAGTTATGTGCCCTTGAATTGGGCTAAATTGCCTATTTTTTCTGTTTTCAATCTTGTATTAATCTAAGGGAAGTCACTCTTGACACTACTTTCCTTTAATATAAGTAGAGTTATCTTGTTTCAGAGCTCCAGATAAGTGGGAGTGATGAATTTTTAAACTGCAATAATTCTGTATTGTTCATCAAACCCTTTATTGTGGGTACTCATGTGTATCGTCTCGTCGAGATGATTCAAATGAGTACCCACAACATAGGGTTTGGAATTGAAATAACAAAGTTAGAATGTCTTCACCCCACTTATCTGTAGCCCTGTTGTTTGATAGAGGATATAAATAGATTTACACTCTACTGTCTTACAATTATTAACCCATTACCAAAGAACAAAATTTTAGCCTAGTCCAAAGTCATAGGTGCTGCAGACGACAAGTTCCATTGAACAAAATTTAACATTTTTTGGTCTTTCTTGGTAGGAAACATTGTGGGTATTGAAGAAATTGCTTGCTACTTCATTTTCCACAATGTTTTCCAAAGCCTTTATTTTGTGGGGTCTCCAAAAGCGTCAATGTGTGGGAAAGGGTTAATCAATCAAGACAAAACTGGGACACAATGTTGGGGACTATAAGATCTCGATGAGTTTGATTTTCAGTCTGATCTGATCAGAAAGTCAAGAGTTATGACAAAATTGCTGTTTTTTACTGTTTTCGATTTTGTTTACACACTAGACTCTACAATTATTGACCAATCAAGACAAATCTTGGACACAATGTTGGAGACTATAAGATCTCAAATGAGTTTGATTTTCAGGTTGATCTGATCAGAGAGTCAAGAGTTATGTTCCCTTGAATTTGATAAAATTGCTGTTTATGGTTGTTTTCGACCTTGCTTATACTCTAGAATCTACAATTATTTATCAATCAAGACAAAACTTGAACACAATATTGGGGATCATAAGATCTTGGATGAGTTCGATTTTCAGTCTGATCTGGTGAGAATGTCGAGAGTTATGTGCCCTTGAATTTGACAAAATTGCCATTTTCGGCTGGTTTCGACCTTGTTTACATTCTAGAATCTACAATTATTGATCAATCTATATAAAACTTGGACACAATGTTGGGGACCATAAGATCTCATATGAGTTTGATTTTCAGTCTGATCTGATCAGAAAGTCGAGCATTATGTGCCCTTTAATTTGACAAAATGTCTGTTTTCTGCTGTTTTCGACCTTGTTTACACTCTGGAATCTACAATTATGGATCAATCAAGACAAAACTTGGACACAATATTAGGGACCATAAGATCTGGGATAACTTTGATTTTCAGTCTTATCTGGTCAGAAAATCGAGAGTTATGTGCCCTTGAATTTGATAAGATTGCTGTTTTCGGCGGTTTTCGACCTTGTTTATACTCTAGAATCTACAATTATTTATCAATCAAGACAAAACTTGGATTCAATGTTTGGCACCATAATTTAGATCTCGGATGACTTAGATTTTCACAACCTTATTGACCATTAGTTCTTTTTCAGTCTTAAAGTAATAAATATTAATTGAATTGAACAAAAGTGTTGCTCATATCATTTTGGTTCAGGTGAGCGATATAGGACCATCATGGTCCTCTTGTTTAACTTGCAAGACCTTAGGACGTGTTTAACGTAAAATAATAAAGGGATGTAATTCTGACATGTTCGTAAGAAATTTAAATATTTTTATTGAAAATAACTATCGAAAACCTTCCTTGCGAGCTATAGAAAGTAACATTGTAGATCCTGGTATATTTAGAATAGAAATATTGAATTTTGAAAATGTTGCGTTACTTTATGTAGTAAGTGTACATGTTTAACAAATATCTCTTGTTGCAATACTGTTAGTTTCCCATATAAGAGCTGATGCAGTGGTAACTATTTTGATACAGCAACAGTTCCATGTATTGTAACACCCTTTGTTTTCTTCCGTGATTTGCGTATTATCGCCCCCAGGTCACCCACAAGAGGCAACAAATTATTGTGCCTCATGATTCCAAAACCATGAATAGTTCCATGTAGTTTGACATCCATTCTTCTTGTCCAGGATTTACGTACCATTGCACCAAGTCACCCACAAGAGGCAGCAAATAGAGAAGAAAACAGACTGAAGAACAGATACATCAATATTCTACCTTGTAAGTTATCTTTTTATACGCCCGAAGGGTCTTATTATGTTATGGCCCTGGTCGTCCGCCCGTCTGTCTGTCCTTCCGCTAGCAATTTCTTGTGTGTGCACACCACTTTCGGAATTCAGATTACTCTTTTCGTTCTTGAATTATCTGCCCTTGAATTTAAAAAAGTGCTAATTTTACTGACAAGCTCCTCTCGGGCGTATATGCGCCGCTCTGCGAAGCTCTTGTTACCATTAACCCTTTCCCAAACCACACTTTTTAAGGGAAGTCCAATTTGAAAACTGATGCAGATGACAAAAGATACTCGTATGTTGTAAAAGATAGAATTTGTGTATAATACAACACGGAAAATAGTGAGACAAAAGGAGAAACTGATGGTTATCAGCAGTTTTTGCTTTTGTCTCAATGTTTTCCCAAGCCTATTCTATAAGAGACATCAAAACCGGTCTTGTTTAGGAAATGGTTAAATGAGACAGCCAATTAAAGTCAAATAAAGAAGATGTCATTGTTCAAGTTCTCTCAATTTTGAGTCATTCTAAGAAAATGACAAGTTATGAATTATTTTGCACATGCGAGTAGTTTCTTTATCATTGGAAGATGCTTGGTTTGAAATGATGCTGATCTTTGTCATACATTGAGTTACAAAACCGTTTTATCTCAAAAAGATTCTTTTCATGCGGTGTTGTTCAGTGTTTCTTGTTTCCATTATAGTTGACCACAGTCGTGTGAAGTTATTTTCCAATGGTGAAGAGGATAGTAGTGATTATATCAATGGAAATTATCTACCGGTATGTAATAACACTTTCACAAACACAACCTGGTTTTGATGTTCATATTAGAAAAGGCTTGGGAAAAGATTGGGACAGAAGAAGAAAATGCTGATTATCAGCATTTTCTCCTTTTATCCCTATATTTTCTGTTATATATTGTACACTCATCCTTTCTTTGTCAACACCCATTTTATCATATCTTCAACAGCTTTCAAATTGGTTACCCTAAAATTTTGCCATTTGGGAAAGGGTTAAGCCTTTCCAAGATTACAAAGATGTTGGGTGGTCCAAATTCAAAGATTTGCAGACAAACATTTCAAGTAAATGAAAGGATAAGTGCAATATACAAGGAGCATAACTACCTAGCTTATTTTGTGAGTTGTTGTCCTTTGTTTTTGGCAAAAACGGTATCTGGACAAATGTATTGGTGGGGGTATGTTTTTAGCTCACCTGAGCACGAAGTGCTCAAGGTGAGCTATTGTGGTCACTTTTTGTCCGTCGTCCGTCTGTCTGTCCGTCTGTCTGTCCGTCCGTCCGTTCACAATTTCGTGTTTACACTCTAGCATCTACAAATATAAGCCAATCTTGACCAAACTTGGTCAAAACATGTATGGCAATAAGATCTCGGATGAGTTCGATTATGGGTCAGATTGAACCAGAAAGTCAGGAGTTATTTGCCCTTGAATGCGAAAAATACCTAGTTTTGACATTGTTTACACTCTAGCATCTACAATTATTGATCAATCAAGACAAATCTTGGACATAACATTGCAGACCATAAGATCTCGGATGAGTTCAATTTTCAGTCTGATACGACCAGAAAGACGAGAGTTATGTGCCCTTGAAATCGACAAAATTGCCATTTTCGGCTGTTTTCGACCTTGTTTACACTCTAGAATCTACAATTATTCATCAATCAAGACAAAACTTGGACACAATGTTGGGGACCATGAGATCTCGGATGAGTTTGATTTTCAGTCTGATCTGATCAGAAAGTCGAGAGTTATGTGCCCTTGAATTGGGCAAAATTGTCATTTTTGGCTGTTTTCAACCTTGTTTACACTCTAGAATCTACAATTATTAATAAATCAAGACAAAACTTGGACAGAATGTTGGGGAGCATAAGATCTTGGATGAGTTTGATTTTCAGTGTTATCTGATCAGAAAGCCGAGAGTTATGTGCCCTTGAATTTGATGAAATTTCAGTTTTCGACTGTTTTTTGACATTGTTTACACTCTAGAATCCACAATTATTCATCAATTAAGTTAAAACTTGAACACAATGTTTGAGACCACAAGATCTTGGGGTAGTTTGATTTTCAGTCCGATCTGATCAAAAAGTCGAGAGTTATGTGCCCTTGAATTTGACAAAATTGCTGTTTTCGGCAGTTTTCGACCTTGTTTACACTCTAGAATCTACAATTATTGACCAATCAAGACAAATCTTGGACACAATGTTGGATATCATAAGATCTCGGATCTGTTTGATTTTCAGCCTGATCTGACTAGAAAGTCGAGAGTTATGTGCCCTTGAATTTGATAAAATTACAGTTTTTGGCTGTTTTCGACCTTGTTTATACTCTAGATTCTTCAATTATTGATCAATCAAGACAAAACTTTGACACAATGTTGGGGATCATAAGATCTTGGATGAGTTTCATTTTCAGCCTGATCTGATCAAAAAGTCGAGAGTTATGTGCCCTTGAATTTGACAAAATTGCTGTTTGCGGCCGTTTTCGACCTTGTTTATACTCCAGAATCTACAATTATTTATAAAACAAGACAAATCTTGGACACAATGTTGGGCACCATAAGATCTTGGATGAGTCTGATTTTCACGTTATTGACCATAAGTTCGTTTTCAGTCTTAAAGTCATAAATATAAATTTATTGAATTTAACAAAAGTGTTGCTCATATCATTTTGGTTCAGGTGAGCGATATAGGACCATCATGGTCCTCTTGTTTCACCTTTAGTGCTAGATTTCTAGTTTGTACTTTCTCTTTGAAATATTGTACCTATGGTAAAGTAACTTGTTTTAAAAGGGTGCCCATGTTTTTGTTTCAAAGATAGCAGTAAAAACATTAGACACTCATGTGACAAAGCCCTGATGGGGCACAAAAATAAGGGTTCAAGTCTGCACTAAAATGGATCATGGTACCTTTGCTCTATGTACAATCATAAATACCAGGGGTACATTATGTATTCCACTTTGAATTCCAGGGTAGCAATTCATCCCTAGAGTATACTCTAAACCCTCTTCACAGAAATTCAGGATCTGCCACTGTTATATATACATAATTATAAATACCATGGGTATATTATGTATTCCACTTTGATTTCCAGGGTATCAATTCACCCAGGGAGTATATAGGATGTCAGGGTCCTATCCCAGGGACCATAGATGACTTTTGGAGGATGGTGTGGGAACAAAAAGTCTCAATTGTGGTTATGTTAACATTGTGTAAAGAGGGACAGAAGGTAATGTATTAACCCATTACCAGACGAAAAAATATGGACTTTTCCAAATTCAAGGAAGTTGCAGACGACAATTTCAAGTTTATGAACTTTTACATTTTGTTGTCTCTTAGGCTAGAAAACATGGTGGAAAATGAAGAAATTGCTTTTCACAAGCAATTTCTTCATTTTACACAATGTTTCCAAAGCCATTATCTCATTGGAAGTCAAAAGGAGTCACTGTGTGGGAATGGGTTAACCTTTTCCCAAACGACAAAATTTAGGGTGATCCACCTCAAAAACTGCCACAAATGGCGAAATGGATGTTATCAAAGATAGGATTTGTGTAAAATATAGCATAGAAAATATTGAGACAAAAGGAGAAACTGCTGGTTTTCAGCATTTTCCTCTTTTGTCTAAATGTTTTCCCAAGCCATTTCTATTAGAGACATCAAAACCAGGTCTTGTTTAGGAAAAGATTAAGTTACAAATTCAAATATGGTTGTCTCAAACTTGTTTCTACACAATGCTCTTTATCCTGACCCAAATAGAAATATTAGGATTTGAAACCTGACACAAACAACAAAATGTCTGTCTCTATCTTTGAATATTCAGAATGAAGAATTCAAGATACTACAAACGCATAAAGTACTAATGTTCCAGAATCATTTGTTATCAGCCAGTCATGCAAAGTTCAGACAAGAAAGAAGTATAGTGTAAGTTCAGACTGCACATACATCTATATTATACAGGCTGATCTTAGCTTATGATGTTTGGTAAGGCATTTAGAATTCCTCAGGATTAGCATGACAAGAATTGATACCTATATTCAACATTTCTTCAGGTTAAATGTGAACAATACTGGCCAGACGAACAAGGGGAACCCAAGCAATATGGTGATGTTGTGGTTGAAGTGACTTCAACATCAACTATACAGACTTACATAATGAGGATCTTCAAAATAACAAATGTAAGCAACTCTAAATGAGTATAAAATGAGCCACGATCTTGGAAAAGGGTCAATATAGCATATGAGACCAAAATGGATCCGAATCAGCCTGCAAATATGCACAGCCTTATCAAGATCCATATTGAGGTCTTTTACAAGCTTCTTCATAATCTAAGGCAACCTCAAGCCTGTCTACTGATCAGACTTTACCCCCGGTCCCACTGAGCCCTATCTGATCCCGATTTTGAAAATTTTGAAATCCTGAAGGAAATCGGGTTACTTCCGGAGAATTGTAGTTCATCCTGATTGAAATCGGCACCAAATCCGTTCAAAAATAAATAAGGACAGAAATTTCAACATGCGCAAATTTTTCTCCTGATTTTGATAATCATGGTAAAATCAGTGCACCTCGTACTAAGTCAAAGTTGTTTGAGTTAGTATAAATTGGGGTTATTCGACAACAGATTGATTTTGGCGATAAACAACGAATAACGGCGATGTACTACGAATACTCCTGATTCTCACCAATGAAATACGGGGAGGGAATAAACTGGTCTTGTAAGAAAATGACCCCATCCATGGATGAACGGAAAAAATCTGCTCATATTCGTAGTAAGTCGATGATAATAAGCCCTGCCGAGGCACTACGAATATTTTGGAAATTGGGCTCATTGGGACTGGGGGGTTACTAAGGTATAAACTAGTTTGGAAATACGAGGGACGGTCGGAAAGTAGTTGGACTTTTGACTAGTTCTCTAAAACCATTTAACTTTTTAACAAAATTCTTTTTACACTGTTTAAACAAATTGTCCATCTATGTCTATGCATTTTTGCTTTCTTCGTAGGAGCTTTATTATTCCCACTATTAATCATGACGTAGACCCACTGTATTAGGTACTGTGTAACCACCGGTATCAAAGGCGCCCTGGTCTCAAATTTCTTCCCAGCAAGCATTTTTATCAGTTCTAGACACAAATAAAAGTCATTTGGGGTAGGGTCTGGGCTAAAAGAAGAGTTAACCAGCTTTTGTCATGGGTAATAGTTGATAATCTCCACTGTAGATGCGGTGGTATGGGAGCGTGCGCAATCGTGAAGAAGAAAACATTTTTCTTTGCTATTCTGGGACACGTTTACTTCAGCATTTACTCTTAGGTTTTTCTGAATTACTTCAGAATTGTACTTGGCAATGACAGTTTTTACCATTTGACATGAAATGACCAACCATCAATCCTTGTGAATCCACAAAAGCAACAAACATGACTACCAGCCGAATGTAAAAGCTTAATCTCTTACGAGGTGGGGAACCAGCTCGTTTCTATGACTGCTGTGACTGAGTTTTTATCCCAAGTTCGGAATTATGAACAATTATTTGATATCTAGTGATAATGTAGTTAAAAAACTTAACTTCTTCGCGATTGAAATGACTAGAATGTTCTTTTGTTTTGGTTACCCTTGTTGTTCCTCTAACAAATAGCCTATGATACATAAAACCCCTATCACATATAAGTGGACAGAATATTGTATATTTACATCTATCTGTGAAAATAAACTGACCACGTTATTCGAAAATGGATGTAGATTCCACCAATATATAATGTGTTTATACAGTTGCAAATGGAGAGACAGCAGCACGAAATGTCCAACTACTTTCCGACCGTCCCTCGTATGGCTGTTCTAAATGCTATTAAAGCCCTTTCTTGAGGCAAAATGGTGATACTGGCTAAGTTTGCCCTGTCATATCAGACTCATGGCCACTAGCGCAGTTTGTAGCACATCAGACTTTCAATCATGAGGTGGCAGATTCGATACCATATATCTAATACCAATGTTTATGAGCAGCTGGAGGCTCTGAAAGGATAGCATGGTAGGGCTGGCTAGAGAAATGTGAGAATTCAATGTTAGGTGCTCCAGCTTTTAATTCAACCTAGATAATTTTAAGAGAGGCGTTAAAGATACATACTTACTTATTTTCAGGGTCATTTTCTGTAAAAATAACTGTACATAATTAAAATATGGCCTTTAATTTTTCTCTGCAAAATTTCAGCTTCGCCTGACCTGCATTGGCTTAAATTATGACGGATGTAAAACCCCATATCACATCATTTTGTAAATACAACCATATCACTGAAAATATTATACATAGTTTTACTGCTCTGCATGATTATCGATTTATGTCATTTACTGTATGAATCTTGTATTCTGTCAAATAAAGTCTATAACTGGCATGACATGCTAAAAGCCAACTTTTGTGAATCATTAAGGGTTTGGGCCTTGGAATACTAATGTCTCTTTAAAAGATATTAATTCACTATTTCCCCCCTTGTCCTTTCAGGCTGGTGAAACAAGGACCATTAAACATTTCCATTTCCTCAGCTGGCTGGATTTTCAGGCGAATGTAAAACATGACATCATTTTAGACTTTATAACACATGTTAGATCACATGTACAGCCCCCTGACACTAAAGGACCAATGATTGTTCATTGTAGGTATGTAACAGTTTCACAATGTTTTAGTTAGCTATATAATCCAGCTGAATGCAAAACATGATATCATTCTAGACTTTATAACACATGTAAGATCACATGTACAGCCGCCAGACACTAAAGGACCAATGATTGTTCATTGCAGGTATGTAACATTGTTTTGTTATTTACCAAGTTAGCTATATAATCAAGGGGAATGTAAAACACGACATCATTCTAGACTTTATAACACATGTAAGATCACATGTACAACCCCCTGACACTAAAGGACCAATGATTGTTCATTGCAGGTTTGTATTATTCAATAGAAAAAGTTTTGTTGTATAATTTAATCATTCTATCCATCATTAAATGTCAAACACTTCATGCAACTCCAGGAGTTAATCATGGAATGGAAATAGACAAGGGTATATCATCATTAATTTCTGTTTCTATGAATGATGCCTAAGTTACACAAGGTATTTGGATGGAATACCTTAAAGAGGAAAAAAGAATACACATATTTCACATATTTATCGCTGATTGTCCACTTCAAGGTGTTTAGTCTCAATACCTAAGCTGGTAACACCCATGTCACTGTCAATGCAAGCCTAGGGGTAAATTTTCAGATGACTATTTTTTGGCAAAGTTCGGCACAAAATAGTGAACATAAATATACTAAAACGAATTGTATAAAATAAGAGCATGTATGTAAAACAATATGAACAGAGGAAAGTATGAAAATGGGATGACTATTGAATAAATTTTATGCCCCTGGATCCAAAGATTGGGGCATATCGTTTTACTCATGTCTGTCTGTCTGTCCATCTGTCCAAAAACTTAACATTGGTCTTTTCTCAAAAAGTATTCAAAAAGTCTTTTTTGGGGAAATGATTAGATTATCTTTTTCTCCTTTTCCAGTGCTGGAGTGGGTCGAACAGGGACTTATATCTGCTTGGATCACCTAATGCAGTTTATTGAAGAGCACGATTTTGATGTCAACATCGATATTTTTGACATGGTCCTTAATTTGCGCAATAACAGACCACTCATGGTACAAACTGAGGTAAGAGTTCTTATTTCATTGTCACAATATACAAGAATCAATAAAGTGTTTGGGTCATGGCCATAGCACAGTTGATAGTTTATCTACATTGTACCTTTCACTTGAGAGGTCCCAGTTCAAATCCCGGCCTATACTTCCCACCAAGAGGTTTCATTTGGGACTTTGACCTAGTGACCTTGACCTTTGAGTTTCACCTACTTTAAAAAGAACTTTAACCTGGTCTATATCGCTTGCACTATTATAGATAGAGCCTTGATATTTCACATATGGATACCTCGTGCCATGACCTTGACCTTGAGACTTTGACCTATTGACCTTTGACCTTGGACTCCTTTTTTTGCGACAAGCTTTTGTATAGGCAAGCTATGATGTCTGCGGACTATTCTTGTTTTATGTAAACATAATTCAAATTCTGGATGCTTAATAAAATATTAGGTTTTGTTGAACCTATCAAATAGTTTTATAAGCAAAATTTGTGTTACCAGAATATTTTATAATCCATTTTTCTCTTCTCCTTTTTCAGCAACAGTATGTGTTTATCCATGACTGTGTTAAAGAGCTGATGGATAGAAAGAGGAAACAAATGGAAAATATTTATGAAAACCAGGGGTTCTGTGAGTAGATACCAGGTTTAAATCAACAAATGAAATTTTAACTTAACCCTTTCCCAAATGACAAAATTTTAGGGCTGTCCAATATGAAAGTTGCTGCAGACGACTTAAAAGATGTTGAAAAAGAAAGGATTCCTGCATAATATAGCTAATATAGAAAATATTGAGGCAAAAAGAAGAAACTGCTGGTCATCAGCAGTTTCTTCTTTTGTCTCAATGTTTTCCCAAGTTTTACCAATTAGGGACAGCAAAACCAGGTTATGTTTGGGAAAGGGTTTAGCTATGCCTTTTTATGCATATCATTGCCCTCTAACTTGAAGGCCCCTTTTTTAAGCAAAATTATCTTGTCTATATATGTGTAGGATACTTATTTAACCCTTTCCCAAAGGGCAAAAATTTGGAGTGTTCCAATATGAAAGCTGCTGCAGATGACAAAGTGATTGTTTTTAAAAAAAGAAAAATGTGGTACAAAATAGCCCAGAAAACATTGAGGCAAAAGCAGAAAATGCTGATAATCAGCATTTTCTTCTTTTGCCTCAATATTTGCTCAAGCCTTTTCTTATAGGGATGTCAAAACCAGGTCTTGTTTGGGAAAGGTTTAAGGTTCTGAACTGTAATTGGTACACACACTTGTAGCATGTAGATCTCTACGAAAGTTTGATATGTTGTAGACATTGATCATTGAAAATATTCTACCATCTTCCTTTTTCAATTTTGTAAATCTAAAGGGAAATATGTGATTTTAAAGTTTGCATTGCAGTCAATGAGAAAATAATTTCTTGTCCTTTATCTTTCAGAAGAAAGAGATGAAAACATTTATCAAAATACAGGACCACAGCTTTATGAAAATGTGCAGATTGATTAAAGAAATCATTTTCACAGAAATTTTGTGTAAAGTCTCTATTTATGTGCAGTCTATTTCATAGTCTGCAAAATTGTTCACCAGTACAAATTGAAAAAGAAATGTTCAGAAACGAAAAAAAAAAATGTTATTCCAGTAAAAGGAAAATTAATAAATATTTATTTATCTTTCAGCAACCACAGATGAAAACATCTATCAAAACACGGAACCCCAGCTGTATGAAAATGTGCAAATGAAGACACCACTTTAACAGAAAAGTTCTTCTATGTAGTCCCAACTTTATGTGCTATTAACAAAGTAACAGGCGTGCTTCCAAAGATTTGTATTTTTATATTTCATTTATACAAATTATACAAAAGAATGACATAGAAGAAAAGATTTGTTATGAACAAGAGTTTTGTTGTTGCCATACATATATATTTTGTGACTGAACTTTAACCCACCACAAGTAACTGTATTATTTTAACTTTGAGTATTTTCAATTAATTTCCATTTAAGGTAGTCCACCCCTAATGTGATTCGCTTGACGCCAGAATTACTCAAGCGACGTCAAAAACATTTTGCGATAGAACTTTCCACCGCTGAATGTTTACGACAGCGCCCGAATAAGTTTGGATAGGTTTTGACGACGCTTGAAAAATCTGATGTTTTATTAATATCAAAATGGCCACATTACAGGTATTCTACCTTAATCAACATGAATGCAAGGCAAAGTACTGTGCAATCTTAAATATTGACACAAATGAGAAAATATGCGCTTTTGAGAACAATGTGTATAAAGAAAGAAATGTAATGATCATTATAAAAATTGCTTTAAATTATAGGTAAGGGATCAAAGTTTGGGAAGCTAGTATTAATCTAATGCATATGGTTGGTGTTGTTGAAAAACCTCCTAACTCCAGCTTGATTAAAGCTGGAGTTACAATATTTTGCCATAACACCAATGATTTTTTGCAGTAGAACTTAGAAAATCTGCTTTTATCACAATTAATGTTATTTCTTTAAAAAGAACTTCATACAAAATGACCACCTTGATCTTCAAAAAAGCAGTAGACATTTTTGGACGGCAGAAGTTATATTAGAATTTTGAGTTGGTGCAAAATCATTATAGATGTCCATCTAATGATATACACCTACAATAATTTATCAATTTCCCTTATAAATGTTGGAAGGTTTACGGCATGTTATGTCCCTTTATGAAATATCCGGTGTTATGATTTTCCTATTTAGATGGTTTAATGCAAAATTGGTGTAAATTTGTTTGTTGCTTTAGAATTAATTATGCCGATATTTCCTTTTCATACAGTGTATGAAGGTCTTAATCATAATCCAAACTTGTTCAAGCTTTTTAAAGGAGGGCTGCGGCCTTAGTGCAGTTAGTAGCGCATCTGCCTCTCACTAGAGACGTCCCGGGTTTGATACCCAGCCGGGACAAATACCCTTTCTGACAAAATGTCACCCATCAATGGTTTGATATCGTGAACCTATGTGGGGGAGCAGCTGGAGGCTCAGTAAGGGTGTTGTGGTAGTACTGGTATGAGAAACGACAGGAATCCATGGTCAAGTGCACCAGACGTCGCGATATGACCGTAGTAGTCGAAAATGGCGTAAAAGCCCAATAACCAAACCCTTTTCAAAGGATATTGTAGCTGTTTCTTTTGGAGGGATCGAGGTGTGCAAAGGAAAAGGATTAGAAAAATATATAGGCAAAAGAAGAAAATGCCGATATTCAGCATGTTCTCCTTTTGCCTCAATATTTTTTTTTGTTTTATTTTACACAAAACCTATCTTTATCTTCGATTCCCTTATATTGGACAAGTCTAAAATTTGTCATTTTGGACAGGGTTAAGTAGATAATAATATTCCATATTTTAGAAAAGTTTTGCTCATAAATAAGAAATGTTCATATTGCTTGAAGATAAAGTATTGTACATAGTTCATTATTTTTGTAGAAAGTATAACCTTCTAAAGGTATTTTATATTTTGTATTTTGTTGTATTTTTTCATAGAACTTAAAACTCACATACGATATTTTCAAAAGAGTAAGGCTCTTTTGATATTCACATAATTATATTCAAATGATTCACCATTTCCCGAATAAGACCTTGTTTTGAGGTCACAAGTAAAAATAGATCTAGTTAGAGAAAACATTGAGGGGAAAGAAGAAATGTCAAAGTGTTAGGGTCGATGTCGCATCTTCTTTAAAAATCTGTAATAGCCTGCTCAATATTTTGTGAACTGTTAGAGGTACAGCCTTGATATTTTAGACATGGGTGCTTCCCATGACCTTTGACATATTGACCTTGACCCTGGAGTTTGACATACACGAAAAGAATTAACTCAACCTATATCTCATGCACTATTATAGATAGGGCCTTGTTAATTTTCACATGGATGCCACCTGCCAATACCGTTCTTTTGGGACCCTGACCTTTGACCTCATAACTTGACCTTGGAATTGATTATGTGTTTGTGACAAGCTCCCGTATAAGCAAGCTATTTTGTCTGCGGACACTTGCTAAACTACTATAGATGTTTTGTGACAGTAATGAGACTTTTAGGATGTTTCTGTTAGCCAAATGATCAAAAAATGTTTTACACAAATATTATTGATATTTTGTTTTCTTCTCACTGAATTATACTCCTATTTAACCAAATCATTGATTGTGACTCAGATATCGATGCTTTTCAATGAAAAGCTCGTAACTGCAGCTTGTTTTAACAGCTGCAGTTATGAGGGTTTTCGTTGAAAAGTGACTATACATACACATGTATATATTAATTAGAGATATTATTTATGTTTGTCCTGTTCAAAGTCTATTTTTGTTACCAAATATGTATATTTGATTGTTTTTTGCTTTTTAGATATTGTGTATCATGCTTACAAAAGTGGAACATCAAAATATTTCTTTAAACCTTTCCCGAACAACAAAGAAATAGACTTTTCCCATTTGAGAGCTGTGTAATTATAACAGAAGGCAAATTTTGTGTGATTGAGACCTAATTTGCATACAATATATCACAGAAAATATTGAGGCAAAAGGAGAAAATGCTTGTATCAGCAATTTCTTCCTTTGCCTCAATGTTTCCCAAGCTTTTTCTATTACAGTTTGAGAAAGGGTTAAAACAGATGAAAATGTTAAATTTTTCCCACACTACAAAATTATAGACTGGTCCAAATTGAAAGTTGCTTCAGACAATACAGTTACAAAAATAGATATGAAAGTTGTGTATATTATAGGACTCAGGACTATTCAGGGAAAAGGAGAAAAGGTTGGTCATAAGCCTTCTCTTCTTTTACCTCGATGTTTTCCCAAATTTCAAAGGTACTTCAAAAGTCTGGATTGTTTGAGAAGCAAATAACATTTTCTTGTGTAGAAAGGTGCCATTGTAAGGAAAATGGTAAAACAAATTCAAATTCATTAAAATGGCCAACCTACTGCAACAACTGGTCTAAAGCTGTTAAACCAATCACCAAACGCCAAATTTTATTCTGATCCAAAATCAAAAATGTAGAAGACAATTCAAAATGAATGAAATTTTACAGTTTTTGTTCTTTTTGGAAAGAAAAAAATGTGGGAAATGTCACAAGCAATTTCTTCATTTTCCACAATGCTTTCTTAAGCAATTATCTTGTGGGAAGTCAAAAAGAGTGATAGTTTGATAACAGTAAAAATCATAAGGAATTATGTTAGCATTGCTGGCTTTTCTCAACAACATGTTTTTAGATTGTTTTGATAATATATATTAGTATTTAAGTTTTGATAAGATATTACATTTTGATATTCTATTTACATTACTGTCAGCATGTTTATGCCATGAACTGCTGTTTTTTTGTAGGAATCTTTTAACCCTTTCCCAAACAAGACCTGGTTTTGGCGTCCCTATTAGCAAAAGGCATTTTCTCCTTTGTCACAATGTTGTCTGTGCTGTATTATTCACAAATTGCACCTTTTGTAACATCCATTTAGTTGTCTGCAGCAGCTTTCAAATTCAACCCCCCGAAAATATTGTCATTTGGGAAAGGGACGAAAGAACACTTTTGTCATTGATGTTTTGGCCAACCTTGTTGGAAAAAATTAAAATTGGCTTGTACTTTTGCTTAGAAATTTCTCACTTTATTTGACATGAGATCGACTTTTATGCCTACAAGGCCATGTTTATTGACTCAAATATATGCATAATGTTTTTGCAAGGGTATACTTTTAATGAAATGATACATTTGATTTTGTATTAACTTTTCAAAAGCTATCACACAGTTTGACTAAAATGAGTTGATTATACGAGGGTTGTTCGGAAAGTTCGTAGAATTTTTTCATATGACAAGTTTAAATGGCAATTTAATCAAATAAAATAAAGGTGCACAAATTTCAACTTTTGTTCTATCAATTCCCTGTGTATTTTACCCGTATCTTACAAATCAAAATTTTACTAACAGAAATAAAACAGTATGTAAGACATACCCGGAGCACGCCGACGTCATAAGTAACGTCAAGCGTCATTTAATATCGACGAACGTCACACTTTTTCCACGAAGTCACCCACAAGATCGACGCATTATCGATATCTGCTTATCCACTTAGTGAACGTTTCTTTATACGATACTTCCGAAAATGACGACAATACTGCTTGGGCTTTTTTAGTGAGGTCGTCAGCCGAATTAAACCGTATTCCCCCATATTACCCGTAGTTAAGCCTTGATCTGTTTTCGTGCACTTTTGTTTGGACCCGAGCCTTTTTTGGGGATGGGGTACGCGGGGTTTTCCACACCGATGACATGCGCTTAGTTTCCATGTCAAAGTGATGCATCCAGGTCTTATCCGTGGTGATAATACTGAAAAACACGTCTTCCTTTGTTTCATAGCGGGTAAGAAACACCTGTGACCAGCGCACCGGGATTCTTTTTCACTCTTCTTTAGCAATCGTGGTACCTAACGTGCACTAACTTTAAACATGCCCAGTTCATATGTTAATGTCCCATGTACATGTACCTTGGATACCGAATTATCGAGTACATCTGCAATCGTCCTGACAGTAATTCTCCTATCACAGTTTGTTGTGTCTTTTTCCCGATCCCTAACTAACTTTTTATGCCAACGAAATCTAGAATCGTCCTCAATATAATCACACTAGCTTCTTAAACGCGTGAGCCACTTATACACAGTATCTGTGCTGCATTTTTTTTCCTGAAGAATTGATCATGTTCAGCGTCTCTGTTGGTGATTTTTGCTGCGCGACACAAAAATTCACAACACTTGTCAATTTGACGTCGCCGGTTGACGTCACCTCTTCCGGTCAGCAACTTTTTGACATCTCCTCTAAAACCGTGTAACTACTTTGAAAGAACCGGTAACGTTATGAGATTTACAGGAAACCACCCCCTGACAATGTGTAAACGATCGACCTTTTTGTGCAATTTTAATGCAAATTGAAAGTACAAAAGAGACAATGTAAAATCTGTTATACTATGTGTTACATTGTCAAGACATGTACTGCTCCGGTATCCTGATATTGTGTTGCTACGGTAACCGATATTTTTGGTTATTATCGATATTTTCGAATAATCTTTTGGAAACAAATTCAAGGTATGTTAAAGTATTTGTACCTTGATATTTACTTATAAATAACAAATAACAGGAATTTTAGAGCAAAATTCTACGAACTACTTCCCGAACAACCCTCGTACATATAATGATAGAGAAGATTTAAAGATATAATTATATATTGTCATTTATAATTTAAAGTAGAAATATATTTATACAAATAATTGGACACAATTATAATGTACCACATGCATATCAGAATTTCTAATATTTATATCAAATACAGTAGAGTATTATAATTAAAAACAAATAGAATTTTTGTACAACCATTTAAAAGCTGAAGGAACCAATTTTTATGCCCCTTTATTGAGAGATGGGGGCTTTTTGTTTAAGTCGTGTCTGTCTGTCTGTCCCTCTGTCCATCCATCTGTCCATCTGTCTGAAAAATTGACATTGGCCTTTTCTCATAAAGTATTCAACATACAAAGCTCAAATTTAGTATGTAACCTTTTTCAATGATATCTATCTGTTCCATGCAATATGACCTTCCTAAAGGTCATTCATTAAACTTTATGAACCCTTAACATGAAAACTTATCCTGAAAACTTAACATTGCCATTTCGGGGGCATTCATGTTTCGCAAACACATCTTGATAAAACCGGTTTTCATGTTTTCTGCTAAACTTTTGTGTGTAACATTACTATTCTCATATTGTTGGATGAATAGTTGTTGGCTCCGATTGCAAATTAGCCCGGATCTGGAAAAATGTCCCTTATAGCATTTGAGACAGCCATGTTTCAATACCACTATCTGCTCAAGTGCAGTCTGAACAGGATCAATACTACTCCTCTACTGTTGTTACAGGTCATGAAAAAGATTTTGGAGAAGAACATGGTTCCTGATCAGACTGCATGTATACACAGGCTGATCTGGAACCATTTTGGGCTCAAAAGCCTTAACTTGCCTATTTGCAGATCCTGGCTCTTTTGTCCATTGTATATATTTTTCATCTAAAACCATGTAACTTACAGCTTCTTTAACCCATTATATAACTGATATCTTAAGTCGAAAATTTTTTAAGTTTCTGCATGAAAAATATTGAGGCAAAAGAAGAATTTGCTGATTTTCAGCAATTTCTTTCTTCTTGTGTCTCAATGTTTCCCAAGCATTTATACTGGGGCCATCAAAACCAAGTCTTGTTTGGGAAAGGGTTGACTGTAATGTGCTATGATTATGCAATTCCTATACTCAAGATCTCATTTTATTCACTTTAAACATATCTTAGGTTAGTTTACCTATTAAATTTTTGCATAGACAAACTTTATACAATGATTATAATATTTTGGATATTAGGGATGCAAATAATCCCAATTAAGTTACAAAATTGGCCTTAGATTTTTAGCTCACCTGAGCACAAAGTGCTCAAGGTGAGGTATTGTGATCCGTCGTTGTCCGTCGTCCGTCCGTCTGTCTGTCCGGCCATCCGTCCGTCCGTCCACAATTTCTTTAAAGATCTTCTCCTCCTAAACCAGTGGACCAATCTTCTTGAAACTTGGCAGGAATGATCCTTGGGTGAAGGGCTTTCAAAGTTGTTAAAAGAATTTGATTCAATTAAAGACTCTGGCTGCCCCGGCATAAGAAAAGGGGAAAATAGCCAAATATTTTAAAAATCTTCTTCTGCCTAATTAGAAAGCCAATATTCTTGAAACTTCACATGAATGATCCTTGGGTGAAGGGCTTTCAAAGTTGTTAAAAGAATTTAATTCCATCACAGACTCTGGCTGCCGCGGCATAAGAAAAGGGGAAAATAGCCAAATCTTTTAAAAATCTTCTTCTGCCTAACCAGTAGGCCAATATTTTTGTAACTTAATATGAATGACCCTTCGGTGAAGGGCTTTCAAAGTTGTTAAAAAAATTTGATTCCATCAAAGGCTTTGGCTGCCATGGCATGAGAAAAGGGGAAAATAGCCAAATCTTGTAAAAATCTTCTGCCTTCAACTAGTTGGCCAATCTTCTTGAAACTTCCCATGAATGATCCTTGGGTGAAGGGCTTTCAAGGTTTTTGAGAGACTTTGATTCCATCAAAGCCTTTGACTGCAGCGGCATGAGAAAAGGGGAAAATTGCCAAATCTTTTAAAAATCTTCTGGCTTACTACATGTAGTTGGCCAATATTCTTAAAACTTCACATGAATGATCTTTGGGTGAAGGGCTTTCAAAGTTGTTATAAGAATTTGATTAATATCAAAGCTTATGTGGTGCAGCGGCATCAGAAAAAGGGCAAAAGAGCAAACACTTTTAAATAGGCTGAATTTTGTTTCATTCTTTTGAAAAACTAAGAAAAAGGGGCTTTGTTGCAAAATTCTTAATTTGCTGCTATACATGTCAAAATGTTTATTTCAACAAGGCAAAAAAAAATTCAGGTGAGCAATCTAGGGCCATCATGGCCCTCTTGTTTTTTTAAAGATTTACATCGATTTGCAGAATGTGAATGTAAAATTGACTGCATAATTGTCATTTTTGTTATATTTCAAAAAAAACTCTACTTCATTTTTCGAAACATTTTTTTTGAAACAATATAATAGGACCATACACCAAACCACCAAATCATTATATTTTGTAAAAGTTTTTTTAAACTATGTTGTAAAGAATCATTCCATTAACAGTTTTGTGTGTGCTCAGTGTTTATGATAATGGCCTAACAAAGCTTTATACTGTATGCAATTAAAACTATTTTCTATGCAATCTTGTTAATGTTAACCTATATTCTATAGAATAAAATGGCATAAAAATCTATGGAGATCCATTTGTTGTACACTCATATACTTCAACCCATTACCACACAATGACTCTTTTTGACTTCTACACGATCATGGCTTTAGAAAACATTGTGGAAAATGAAGAAATTGCTTGCGACAAGCAATTTCTTCATTTACCATAATGTTTTCTACTCCAAAAGACTCAAAATCTTGAACTTGAAATTGCCATCTGCAAGATCTTTCAATTTGGACTGCCCTTAAATTTTGTCGTTTGGTAATGGGTTAATTAGATTTTTATACCTACAAAGTATTCATTATGATACATGTTGTCGATGTTATTGCAAAATCTCGTAACTCCAGCTTTTATCAAGCTGGAGTTATGAGGTTTTGCAACAACAGCGACGATGTACTGCCTTCAGCATCCATCTGTCTACCCATCTGTTTGTTTGCCCACTGTTGTACATGTATGTACTTTGATTAGATTTTTGTACCCACTCAGAATCACATTATGATTCATGAAATGTCATGCCAGGAACATATGGTTATGGGCAGCAGCTGTGCAATATGACAGAAACATTGTTGAATGTGGTGTCAATGTCATTTAATCAATCAACTAATCAATTAATCAATCAATCAATCAATCAAGGTCTGTCAAATGCTGAACATGCTTGGTACATAAAAGAGAGAAAAACACCAATACAAATAGTAAAATGATGTTTATCTAGATATAAATTATTTACAATGTGGTATTCATTTTTAGCTCACCTGAGCACGAAGTGCTCGGAGTGAGCTATTGTGATCGGTCAATGTCCGTCTGTCTGTCCGTCTGTCCGTCCGTCCGTCTGTCCGTCTGTCCGTCCGTCCACAATTACAAAAAATCTTCTCCTCCCAAACCAATAGGTCTAGAGTCTTGAAAATTTTTATGTAGCATTGTCTTAATGCCCTCTACCAAAATACTTCAAATTATTGTGCTTAAAGAAAAATTGGCCCTATGTTGTTGGGTTTAAGGTTTCACACAGAAACACAGTTTTCTCAAAGACTATTTGGCCTAGAGTCTTGAAATTTTGTATGTAGCATTGTCTCAATGCCCTCTACCAACATACTTCAAATTGTTGTGCTTAAAGAAAAATTGGCCCTATGTTGTTGGGTTTAAGGTTTCACACAGAAACACAGTTTTCTCAAAGACTATTTGGCCTAGAGTCTTGAAATTTTGTATGTAGCATTGTCTCAATGCCCTCTACCAACATACTTCAAATTGTTGTGCTTAAAGAAAAATTGGCCCTATGTTGTTGGGTTTAAGGTTTCACACAGAAACACAGTTTTCTCAAAGACTATTTGGCCTAGAGTCTTGAAATTTTGTATGTAGCATTGTCTCAATGCCCTCTACCAACATACTTCAAATTGTTGTGCTTAAAGAAAAATTGGCCCTATGTTGTTGGGTTTAAGGTTTCACACAGAAACACAGTTTTCTCAAAGACTATTTGGCCTAGAGTCTTGAAATTTTGCCTGAATTTACATCTCATAAACCTCGAACAGAATACTTAAAATCATTACATTGCAAGGAAAGAAGCCCTAGGTTGTGGGTTTTGGAATTTTCAAGTGAGGAATTGTTTTGACCAGGTAGATTTTATCACATACAATGTATCATATCCTTAAGTCTATAATCAGATTATGCAGATCATAATATCTGATAAAGAATGCATGGAGCTGTTAGAGGCACTTATATCGTCGTTGTAAATGCAAAACCTCGTATCTCGTTTTTCAAAAATTTCAAAGGTGAGGGGAAAAAGTTAAATAACTTTTCCCAAAATGAAATGTTTTGCTTGAAATTTGGACATAATTGTTCACAAATGGTTTGTCATCAATACTGATCAGTGAAATATTATAAAACCTGCAAGAATTGTCTGTAACTGGACACACAAGTTTGTACTTTGAAAATTGCAAGAATCGACATACGAGGTTTTGCATTTACACCGACGATATGTTTGTGTACTTAAGAGATCAACTAAATACTTTAACCCTTTCCTGAAAAGACCTTGTTTTGAGGTCCCTATTAGAAAAGGCTTGGGAAATTAATGAGTCAAATGAAGAAAATGCTGATTCTCTTTTTACCTCAATATTTTATATGCTAGTTTATTGTAAATGAATCCTATTTGTACTGCTGTCAATTTTGTATTCTGAACTTTGAAATTGGAACAGTCTATTTCCTTTCTGTATGGGAAAGCATTATGCCCTTTCTCTACCATAAACAAGTTTGCCTCATCGACAGAAAAGGCTTGTACAAATTGTTATGGTAAAAGAAGAAAATGTTGATAACTTGATTTCTCATTTTGCCTCATCATTTTCTCTGCAGTTTTATACATGAATGCAGTCTTTATCAACACCTGTTTTATCATCTACGGCAGCTTTTAATTATGTCTGTACTTATCTTATGTTTTTTGGAAAAGGTTCAATCATAACCAAATCCTTACTGTTCAATGAATATTTCCCCTATACTAGTCGGTTCCAAATAAATGATAGAGGGCAATGTTTGTCAATCTTTTCAAGTTGTTAAGGTCTGAAGATAACTTTTTTGCCTAGTTTAATAACTATTAAAATTATTCCTATGCTGTAGGCTCTTGCATTTTGTACAGAAAAAAGTGCATAGAGGTTGTGTATTGTTTTGTTAAACAGAAAAGTTCAAGTTATCATTATGCTTTGAAAATAAGCTCTACCATGAGTTATTCTAG
Organism: Fragum sueziense; assembly: GCA_963680895.1. Classification (NCBI taxonomy): domain Eukaryota; kingdom Metazoa; phylum Mollusca; class Bivalvia; order Cardiida; family Cardiidae; genus Fragum; species Fragum sueziense. Next base: position 61,958,804 of record OY804595.1, read on the forward strand.
ATTTGAAAAAGCGGGAACATGTTTAGAATTGTCTTAGAATTTCCAAACCTTAAGTTCTATAGTTTCTAAATATTATAGCCCAATGACCTCTTTCCAAATGCTTCGATTTGTCTATGTGAAAAGGAAATTCAGCAATATGTTGTGTGTTTTCTTATTTTAAATACAGATATAGTGAAAAATCTTTGACAGTCTTTTCCCAAATTTTGCTTTGAAATTTAGTGTGTACCATTTTCATGTGACTCCTTTTCAAAATCCTCCGAGAATTAAAAGGTTTGCTAAAAAGTATGTCTTGGGGCTCTCTCAGGTGAGCGATATAGGACCATCTGGGTCCTCTTGTTAATGCTTGTTACATGTACATGTAGCTCGCCTAAGCATGAAGTGCTCAAGGTGAGTGATAGTGATCGTCTGTTGTCCGACTGACCGTCCATCCACAATAGCACATTTTAAATTCAACACTCTGCCAAACAACAAAAAGTAGGGTTGTCCAATTTGAAAGCTGCTACAAACGGCATAATGCATGGTAATAAGGGAAAGAGTTATGTACAATTTAGCACAAAAAATATCGAGGCAAATGGAGAAAATGCTGGTTATCAGCATTTTCTTCTTTTGCCTCAATGTTTTTCCAAGTCTTTTCTTTTAGGGGCATCAAAACCAGGCCTTGTTTGGGAAAGGATTAATCAGGTGAATGCCTCGATCTTTATAATTAGTTGCATGAAGTAGTATACTTTTGTGAATACCACGCAAAGCAATGACATTTGCACTGCTTGAACAAAGCATAGTAATGCCTAATATTTGGTCTGATTATGGACGTTATTGGTTGGAATTGAAGGAAATCAATTTTCTTGTAAGGTTTATCGTCGCTTTTCATCGACTAGTCTATATCAAACTAAAAGAAGTTTGTCACCATTTCCCAAACGGCAAAATATTAGGCGATGCAACGTGAAAGCTGCTACTAGGGACAAAAAAAGATGTTAACAAAGATATATTTTTTGTATAATACAACATGGAAAATATTGAGACAAAAGGTGAAACTGCTGGTTATCAGCAGTTTCTTCTTTTGTTTCAATGTTTTCCCTAGCCAATTCTATTATGGACGTCAAAACCAGGTCTTGTTTGGATTGAATAAATGTCTCCTTTTGTAATAGACATTAATACGTAAATAATTACGTAGACGGAAAATGAATGGCAGTGTCGTGTGATGTCAAACAAGTTTCGGTATTTCGTTGGAATTAGCTGTCGGTAGAATGTCGTTCAAAAAGTCAAAGCCTTTCGCAAACTACAGAGTCTTACTTTGGCGAAGTTGCAGATTATAATGCCGGTGTTATTGCAAAACCTTGTAACTCTAGCTCTCATCAAGCTGGAGTTACGAGGTTTTGCAATAACACCCACGATATATTTGATTAAACATGTGTGGGAAAGGGATCAAATAAATTACCAAAAGCGAAAAGTTTCTTCCTAGATCAACCGTGACTGGCGAGATCATGACGAACATCATCTACTGCATATTCGTTTGTACATGACGGTCTCAACAGTCTACGGTCGATTAAATAAAACATTGATTTCCTTAAATTGTAAATGAGCCAGAATCTAGGCAAAAAGTACCTTAACCCATTACCAAACAACAAAATTTTATCCTAGTCCAAACTCATAGGTGTTGCAGACGACAATTTCCATTGAACAAAATTTAACATTTTTTGGTCTTTCTTGGAAGAAAACATACGAAATGAAGAAATTGCTTGTCACAAGCCATTTATTCATTTTCCACAATGTTTTCCAAAGCCTTTATTTTGTGGGGCATCCGAAAGCGTCAGTGTGTGGGAAAGGCTTAAGACATTTGAGACTAACATTGTTCAAGATCAGCCTACGTATACACACAGTCTGGTCATGAATTATGTTATTCTCCAATAGCTTCTTTGTGACGTGTAGCAACCGTTAGACAGAAGCATGTATCGAGGTCAGACTGCAATTCTAAAGGCATAGACTGATCCGAAAACATGGCCGTCTCAAATGCTATAAGGGACCCTTTGTCCAGATTCTGGCTTAAATGTATTTTTTGTTTGCTGGGCACAATATTAACCCATTACCACACATTAAGTCATTAACTCCTTTTGACTCATCTAAAGAAAAAAAGGCTTTGGAAAACATTATGGAAAATGAAGAAATTGCTTGTGACAAGCAATTTCTTCATTTCCCATAATATTTTCTACCCAAAATGACCATAATTTGCTATATATAATAGTATTTCATTCGCTTAAAATTGTCGTCTGCAACATTTTTCAATTTGGATCACCCTAAAATTTTGTTGTTTGGTAATGGATTAATATTTCTCGTAGTAGGATGGTCGTGGTATGTTGTTACTCCAATTGGCGTCCCTGAAATGGAAAAGATAAAACGGTATTATTACGACTAAGAAATTATACAATAAAATAGTTCTTATGGTATATGCGTACAGTATATGCATACAATATAGTGCAGAAAATATTGAGACAAAAGGAACAAAATGTATGATACTTATCAGCATGATTTTCTTATGCCTTAAGATTTTCTGAATCCTTTGCTTTCAGGTGCAAATGCAGGTCTTGTTAAGGTAATGATTAACCTATGCCTTGAATGTCATGAAATATTGCTAAATTGCACGTTTGAGTTGAAAGATCTGGAGCATATTAATTCGTTATGACATTCGTAACGTTTATCTACAATTTGGAATAATTGAAAACAAGTCCATATATTATGCAGAAATGAAATGTTAGCATAGCTATATACTCACATGCTTCGCCACAAATAATTGTCCCGTCTAAAATAAGGCCTGGAATTTAAAACGTATAAAATATTTGTTGGACTTTAACGAAAGGCTTCAATGATGAAAATGGTTTAAAAATCTGAAAATTCATTCCAGCTTTGAATTATGTTGTACACTATACCAAATACAAAGTTCTGTTCTTGAAATACATGTCGTTAAACACAAATTGAATTACCAAAAATGAATTTGAACTTTCCAGCCTTGAAAACCTAGACAGAAAAGAAGAAAATGCTGATAATCAGCATTTTCTTCTTTTCTTTCTATGTTTTCAAAACCACAGTCATGTAAATTTCATTTACGTCCTCGAATCATTCGATTCAAACGTAGAAAAATCAAAGTACGGAAACACTAACCTGTCATTTACAAATTCTCGATCAGAAATATCCTCTCTATCAGTCGTAATGTCGTCAGCAGATTTTGCGTGTCTCATATCAGAAACCTGTGAACAGTGCGGGCATCGTGAGGTGTAGCGGCGCATTCTAGGCTGGGGGCTGCGGGATCCTTTAGGGTTCTTCTCGTAAAGCCTTCCATGATGATAATGATGATGATTAAGGTTGTTGTCGTCACGGGGTCTAGATAGGCGGTTCTCGTATGGTTCATCCATGTGTAAATCCTAGAACAATTTTTTTTATCAATTTATCAAATACCAAGGAATAACGGCAATTTTGTCAAAAGAAGCTTAGCGTCTATAAAAAAAAATAGTTACAGAACTATTTTTAGCTCGACTTTTCGAAGAAAATGATATCTTATACTGTCACCTGGGCGTTGGCGTCGGCGTCGGCGTTGCAACAAAGGTTAAAGTTTTTTCAAACATCAATGACTTCCATACTATCAAAGGGATTCAACCCAAACTTGGAATACTTATTCACCATCACACCCTCTTCCTTACTACCAGGGTCCATGACCCTGGCTCCACTATATTTGGAGTTATGCCCCCTTTATACTTAGAAAATAGCGTCTAAGCAACTTAGAAAAGTCGAGCGCGCTGTCTTATGGACAGCTCTTGTTTTATGAAAGTGTCGGGGGGGAATGGATTTTGTTCTTGACACAATTTTGCCAAATTAAGAATACATGTACACTTACTGTCCTTTGAACTTTTTATGAAGTTGCGTATTGGGTTTTAGTTGAATTTCGAATTGCATGGCCATATATAATTAAATATTTGGCAATGTGTAAATGTTTTCTGATAGAAAATGAACACAAAATCGGCGCATTAACCCATTACCAGACGGCAAAATTTTAGACAGGTCTAAATTCAAAGGCGTTGCAGACAACAAGTTTGAGCAACTGAAATTTTACATTCTTTTGTCTTTCTGTGTAGAAGACCTTGTGGGAAATGAAGAAATTGCTTGTCACAAGCAATTTCTTCATTTTCCACAATGTTTTCCTAAGTATTTCTCTTGTTGGGTGTCAAAAGGCATCACTGTTTGGTAATGGGTTAAAAATAGACAATAATTATCTTAGAATGATTATGGTAAATAATTTAATGTTTTACTTTCATTACGTACTTGATAACGAAAACTGTCGGCATAAATATCATCGTAGGATCTATAATAACGACTTCTTTTCTTATCGTCAAAGTTTTCGTGTCGATGTTCGTACGTCTGAGGTCGGTAATATTCGGTATAACTTCGTTCAGGATCGGGTCTCCGAGGTCCTTCGACAGGCTTCGGTGGTTCTCGGTTATTTTCGTTATAAATGTTGTACATTGCCACATTACTCGTGTCGTTTCGCTCAGACAGCTCAATGCTGAAATAAAATCACTAATTAAATCACTTATAAAAGTCCATGAAGAGTCTATTAGACACCCACCTGCTCATTTATTAAGCTTTCTTATATTATGATCATAGGCACTTGGATCCAGGAATAATAACATCTTACATATAGTCCTGTATAATATAAATATGAGAAGGTCGGACAGCTGCCATTGTTTCAAGTAACGGATGTTGTTACAAGCGCCTCTGGTTTCCGTCACTAGATAGTTTTATCCCCTATGACCGAGGAACCAGCTACTTCCGTTACTTGAAACAATGGCCGCCGTCCGACCTTCTCATATTTATACTATATAGGACTATACATATCATGTAAATTGTTATTATTCCTGGATCCAAGTGCCTATGATTATGATAAGTATAATTCATGAATAACATAATAACTTGGTGATTAGATTATTCCGTAGACCGTGATGCAATTGAAAATATACAGTACTTGACTGTAAATGTGGATTCTTAAATGCGAATGCTTCTCAGTGTCTATTTGAATTGGTACTTCTGAGACAAAAAAGTGCCCATTTCGGTCTTTACACCAATTTTACGACCAATTGCCTAACCATAATCTATTCTAGTTTTGAAGGATAAGCAGAATACTATTAGGCTACACTGCAAAACGAACCTTATCAATTTCGAACATTCTATAAAAATGATATCTGATAAAAGGCTTTGTATACGAGCCAATATTTTATTTCGTGGAAATCGCTGTCCTGGCTCATTTTCTCAGAAATGGCTTTTCATAAACATGTCATTTCAGGTACACCGTGTAACGACCATCGCTTCCAACAATACAGACAGTTTATTTGGCCTGGCAGATGGAATGTTTCTGAAAATATTGCACTTTTGTACCGGAAAATGACCATTTTCGCTTGTCCCTGGAAAAAATTATCAATTTCCAACATGATTTTCGATATGAAATAATCGGTAAAGATCGCATTTTTCTTCATTTCATTAATGTTTTATATCTCACATTATTGATAGTGTCAGTCCTTTTTGAGAAAATAGAAATTCGACGAAGATTTTTGGCCATATATGTCTGTCCCTGGATTTTTGATACGAAATGTCCTCGCAATAACTTACATGTGCGTAGTCAAAGTATTTTTGGTTAGATTTCCTTTAAATACAACCCAAACGGAGGTGGAAACACTCATCGAAGCCACGATGTTTAAATGAAAACAAAGTAATACTTGGTTTCGAAGTTACGAGGCAAATTAGGTAGGCCGTTGGTTGCGTAGACTTATTTTTTCGTTTTCTATACAACGCGATCAACCACACTATATTGCTCAGATCATAGAATCGTTTAGCTTTACTTATTCAGATATAGAATCATGTCGTTTACAGCATGCAACATATTTTCTCCCTAGTTATTCTTGTGTGTAATTTGGAGCGAATGGTCGCGGAATTCCTCGCAATAACGGTCCTCGCAATAACGACAGTTTTGTTACTGGGAGTACGAAAATCGTTACCGCAAAGACATAATAAGTTTTCTTATGTAATATGGACTTTTTGCCGAAGAGAAAAGGGTCTTGGTGCATAATTGTCTCAAACTATAATAGGAAAGCGAAGTATTTCAGCTGAAAAAATATAATTACTGTTACCAAACATGTGTACCTATCAGTTGTTACAGAGCGGACTTGGAATCGTTATTGCAAGGACTCCTTACACATTTATGGATTCTTGGTACCACGAATGAATGAATTTTATCACTAGTCTAATGGAGATATTTTGCCAATCACCTTGGAATGGTGTATGAAGGATATAACTCTATATTAATTGACAAGATAATTCCAAATGATCGTTCTGAAATGACCTTTCCTCAATATCGGAGAGACATTATAGACTATTTCTTTTTAAGACATGAGTCTGTATATCTTTGTTCCATGGGTTTTGAAGAAATTACTAAGTCATTGTTTTAAAGTGGTCATGGCAAAGTAGTTCCTGGTGCTATAGGGGTGCCGTGGAAAGACATGTAGATTTTTTTTAAATTTCAAGGCAATTTACATGCATTGATTAGGATCGTGCATGTAATCTTGCAATCACAACATTTCATCCCGAAAAAAATGGATTTTTGTCAAATATTATCTTATCTTGGTAAACAAGAAGTTAAGAAGAAAACATTTTCAAATGACTTTATTTCTTTTCTTTTTTTTTTTTTTTTTTTTTTTTGTTGTTGTTGTTTTGTTTTTTGGACAATCAGTTTTAGGACACTCAACGTCTTACAACCGTGTATCTAAATTATTATGTGAGCTATCTTCCAAAAAAGAAACAACAACAACAACAACAACAACAACAAATCATCTGCGTATATTGCTAAAAGGATCGAACCCAATCAGTATGCCAAGACTGTACAGTCAGACTATGGTCGAGATTTTTCGCTCCTAAACGATTTACTATATCTTGAATATTTTTTACTTGAATTTTCATTATGTTATTATTTTCCCAATGTGATATTTCATTTTTTGACGAGAATGTTTAAGACATTCCATATTTTTTCTCTGTTTTTCGTCATATTTGTAATTGCTTAACTTTCTTCGGGACTTCTCATTTTTTTTACAAAGAAGGCTTTACGAACACTAAAGTAAGAGAAGTAAAAAAGTAATGCTGATTACCAGCTCTGACTCCGTTTCCCTTGATATCCCTTGATATCCAATCATCTATATTGTACACACAAGTTTTCATAAACTTCATTTTTGTAGTCTTCAACAGCTTTCAAGTTGTATAATTTTTATGCTAGGTATCCACTGTCGATCAACTGGACCATGCCGAATCAAGTGATCGAGTACAGATCGAACTCGATCGCCATTTGTAATCGGGAATGGTCGTGGTAATCGAGCTTTATCCGCACCACTTTGTCATCTTTCTCTATTTGTTTATATATAAAAGAAATATTTGTGTAAGATTAGGTAGAAAGTTGATTGAAAAGCGATCGTGTATTGATCGGAAAGGCGATCGACCAGATAAGGAATCATTCAAAACTGGAGATCGAGTGTGATCGGATTAACATCTTTATATCGATCACATGGCCTTTTACTCAAGTGGCTCCCAACCACATCTCGATCAATTCGATCTGTGCTTTATCTGTTCATTCGATCAAATAGAAGGTAGGGGTCGGGTTGATCGAGTAGAGATCGAGAAAAGTCTTTAAGTCGGGAATAATGGGCGAATTTGAGCAGTCAGTGCGATCGATTTGACTTGATCAGCAGTTGTAACATAGCATAAAATTTAACGTTTTTGAAAGGGTTTAACAAAGTGACTTTTACATTTAAATGTATACATTTTTTACAATTGCATTGATATTAATATTTAAAGACCATATATAGGTCAATACAATGTAAGAAATGGAAAAATATTTAATTATAAGTCCTCACAGTAATGGTAAATGTCATTCCAATAACAAAGACTTTTTTTATTACAAACTACAGCATGGTTCAATAAAAATTATGTGTTTTGATGGTAAAATTTGTATGTTTTTTAACCTAATTATTTGAAGCTTGAATACAATAGTGAAATTAATTTCTTTCTGTTTATTTCATAAAATAGCGAATATTGTCCTTGCAATAACTAATATGTCCTCGATGTAACGATGCACTTTCGGCAAATTATTTCACAAAAAAAGTGTTACGCTAATTTTATAGTGCCTGAAATACAAAGAGAATATTATTTTCTAGAGTCTAAAGTACATGCACATACATTTTGTCTTAGATAGAAGCTTTATTGCATTTGACACAGACAAAATTCTCTATTTAATTAGGAAAATACAATACTACATTGAAAAAAAAGCCAAACGAATCATTTTTGGAAATCGACTTGAACATAATTCTTTCAGTCTGGATTCTTATTCTCGAAAAACATACTTTGAAATAATCTTAAAACTTGCAAATCGAATTTATGAAAGAAAATTTGGTTGTTACAGCGAGGACATTTTATTGAGACCATAGATTTATGAAAGACGATCTCGAGTATTTCCATGTGCATCGGAATGTTCCTATTAACGGTATTCATTACTTTAAATGTAGTACTTTCATCCTGAACCAGAAATTCACAGAATAAATTGGAAATAAAAAATGATCTTTTTTTGTCAGATTTCCACGAAAATAAATATTGGCTCATACGTTGTAGGCATACATGTAAATCAAAAACTAACCTATATGGCGTTGAACCTTCTCCATAATCACCGTAGTATGAGCCGTCTGTTTTACTGTGAACGGAAAAAAGAAGATTTGTAAACCAGCACATGTGAGGGACAAAACTTCTTTAAATCGCAAAAAGCGATTCGCGCTGTCTGGCCAGGTTAGATACCTTTTCCAGTACATTAACTTTAGTCAAGCCTTTTGCATCAGGGACGTCAAAACCAGTTACATCAAATTAATAACCTCGATATTCATATTCTGTACGAAAAAAGAGAGACAACTCCTACGAATCAATGTTAACAGCCGGACATGTGTTGTGTCCCTTTGGAAGAAAAAGATATTTCAAAATACTTATTATTATTGAAATCCAATGTTTGCAATTTACTAGACACATATAATTAACATAATGTTTATCCATGTCTCTGAAATTACAAAACAAGATATTTACACTTTCATTTTCGAACTATTCAATCAGTTTTCATTTCTTTTTTTTCCTTAAAATGTACATTCAGAGACATAAATAAACATTCTATGACTCTGGTACATTTAAACATAGGCTCTACCTTTTCTCCCTGCGTCGTTTAAGTTTGCCGTAGTATAAAGCGACACAGATGATGATAATGACTGCCAGCACAAACACACAAACAACAATCAAAACAATCAGCAGTATGGTAGAATCGTCCAAACCAGAACTCTCGCTGGTTGTAGCGGTTGTCCCAGGAGCTGAAACACATGTGTATAGTAAATACCTTTACTTAATGAAAGAATCAATCAAATGGACAAGATAACAACAATTAGAACAATCAGCAGTATCGTAGAATCGTCCAAACCAGAACTCTCGCTGGTTGTAGCAGTCGTGCCAGGAGCTGAAATATAAACATCATAAAACCGTCAAATTATTGAGTACTATTTAATTAATCAATCGAGAGAGCAAAAATTAAATGAACACTAAGGACTATCAGTATTATTGTGGAATCGTCTTGGGTGGCTCAACCTCCCCCCCCCCCATCCCCCCAAAAAAAGGTATCTATGGTTCAAAACAAGGAATTAAATGACGATCTGAGAGCTTTTGGGAAAGGCACTTAGTTAAGTATTCATGTAGGTGGTCTATTGGTAGTATGTATAGGCCGAGCATAGGTCTAACGCAAAACACCAAAATGAGCATGATATCTATAAACACACAGGTCAATTGAATACTTTAAAATTGCAATGTATTTACGAAATACTTTCGTGATTTCGAGCAATTGATTGTGAATAGTATAGTATGTATGATTTCCACCACCCCATTTGATGCGTTTATAAATATATGTATATTGGTGAATATGGACAATTACTTAATATACTGGTATTGCCAGAAAACTAAAGTCACACACCATGAATACTGTAGAGAAAAGACGTATAGTTCTAAATGATGAAGAATGGCGAAAGACCCATAAGCATATTATAATGAAGTAAACTGCTTGGTCAAATCTCGATACCAAGACAACTGCGTCTACAGATATAAGTTCTTTAGGATAGCTAAGAAATTGTTGTTTATAGTTTTGAAATTGTTGATATTTTAGTGTGCAATGGTTACCTGTTACAAGGACAAGTGGCGCTGAAGTTCAAGAATGGGTTATAATTCTATATAGGTATAGATGTATGGGCTACTGTAAGAAAGGAATTGTTGGAGTAGACGCTAACCATATTAACCCTTTCCCAAACAATGTTATTTTGTGTACAATATAGCATAGTAAATATTGAGGCAAAAGGAGAAAGTGCTGATTATCAGCATTTTCTTCTTTTGTTTGAATGTTTTCCCAATTAAGGACGACAAAACCATGTCTTGTTTGGCAAAGGGTTAAAACGGCACCTTATCAGTAGGCCTACTCAACATTTTCTTCTATCATTTTGGTCGACATTTTTTCAGAATCAGCATTACCATTGCAATTTTCTGTGCACCAAGAGGGTTCAAATGAGTACCCACAACATAGGGGTTTAGATTTGAATAAAAAAACGATAGAACGTCCAATCATTCGCATCTGTTGCCCCAGCCTTACCTTGGCATGTGGGTGTAGCACTCCATTGTCCATTATTCCCGCACGTGACCACGGAAGGTCCTGTTAGCACAAAGTCAAACTGACAACTTAACGTCACTTGTGTACCCGGTGAACGATCGTACGTCGATACTCGTAATTCTGTCACAAGTTCTTTTGTAATGGCGATCGTATCTGGTGTCAATTTTGTTAGTGCTGGACACTCTGTTGAATTAAAAGGGAAAATAGATGGGAATCATTAGAAATATCAATTGCAATTGCAGCTAAGTTTAAAATATTATTTGCAACTTAACGTCACTTAAGTACCCGGTGAACGATCATACATGTACGTGGATACTCGTAACTCTGTCATCAGTTCTTTTGTAATGGCGATCGTATCTGGAGTAAGTTTGATTAACGCTAGACACTCTGCTCAGAGAAATAGAAATATTTATTATCTAACAAAGGCTATGCTAGGAGTAACTTGCGATCGAAGTTTGATACTCGTAATTCCGCTACCAATTATTTTGTAATAGCGATCGAATCTGACGTAATAGACTATAAGTTATGTTAGCGGTGAACAGTCTAATGATTTAGATAAATATCAGAGTTTAGAACTGATTTAAATCGCTTTACTTTAATCCCGTATTCCTATATATCACTAAAGTAACTTAAATCAGTAATCATAGATGATATGAAAATAATAGATACTCATAACGCAGCCAATTCATTTTAGTGATGCCAATTATCTTTGGCTATTAGTTTGATTTTGAGCTTGGCACTATCTCCACTGTCAATTTAGTGGAACAGAAAATGATGACGAAATATGGCTGACAACAGACTCACCTGTCATTTTTCAGAATCCCATATATCTGTATATCTGAAAATAAAATAAATATTTGATGAGTATTGGATATTTCTAGTTTTACGTCTTTTTTATAAGAAGGAATGAGTCGGGACCATGTTTTAATAACGTTAGGTTTAGTTTGGTTTATTGGGGTTTACGCCGTTTTCAACTGCCATGGTCATATCGCGGAGCACCTAACCATGGATTCCTGTAGTTTCTTATACCAGTACTACCACAACACTCTAACGGAGCCTTCAGCTTCTCGCCCACATGGGTTCATGATATCAAACCATTGATGGGTGCCATTTTCCATAACCTAGTTTACTCATACCCTTAATATAAAACAAATTACTTGTTGATAACTGTTCATTACATGTGTTTTCAACTTAAACTTTGAAATTCGAACAGATCAGAAAGCACGAGGTCCAGTGTTGATAATTTTCCTAATTTCTTTAAAATTTTAATTACGCATTTTATTGCATATACTAGTTGAATCCAAATACAATCATAAATAAAAAGAAATCAAATAATCAAGTACTTGAAAGTTAAAAATTAGCACCTACGGCCAAGAAAAACAGTTTGAGTGGAAAGTTATTTGACATAGAAACATTTTTCATTAAGTTATCAGTTACCCCAAAACTGAGTTCCCACATTCTTTTGTTGATTTTGGTCGGTGAATTTGTCATGGTATTTGTCATCGTATTTTAAAAAAGCACAACTAACTTGAAAAAGAGACATTTTACGACCATCTAAGTGTTTTAATAGTCTTTTAACATTTTCGTGAACGAATTGTTGCTAGATTTAGTGTGGTTTTTAGTTCAAACTTAATCTTAAAATTCGACTGAGTCGCCCAGCTTTCTTTTGACCGAAGAGTTCAAAACCACCTAGTTCATAAACGCCATGTTGCTATGACAACGATATGGGTGTGAAAAGTGGGTGAACAATTTCATAAAATTATTGTAAAAACACACGATTTTTGAGGTTCACAAAAGCTTTCTATATACTTATATTTATAAACTGCCCGAAGAAATGTGACTCAGTAATTTGTTACTTAAGTACTGGTGGTCCATTTCCAACCCTAATCTTTAATAAAACTATTTCGTCTATAGTGTAAGAAAATTAAGAAACACGTGAAAATGTACATTGTGTGTAAATAGAAAAAAGACAACAGTTCCTGGATTTTTTATTTATAATCGGTAGAGCAAAAGCTTCAATGAAATATAATTTTAACCAAATGTCACTACCTTATTATTCATAGGCATTGACAATCGAACAGACGAATATACGAACACTCGTTAGAAAAAAATCGGTTCATGAATTATTTTAAAATTTCAAATTAATTTGAATTCCTACAGGACGGTTACGACGACAATGTTATGACAATACAACAAAATATGTCACTATTGGTAACCTCAATGAGATTATTTATTCAACAAATTGTTTTCTATTTTCACATCCCACGCTTCAAATAATTTACAACATTTACTTAATTTTCACCCACAGGCTTTGTTGAATATCACAATTTAACACATTTCAAAAAGACCTTGTTTTTACGTCCCTAAGGAAATAGGTCTCGGGAAACATTGAAACAAAAGAAGAAAATACTTATCATCAGCATCTTCTCCTTTTGACTTAATATTTTCCTGGCTGTATTGTAACCACGCGAAAGAAACTTGAAGAATGAAACTAGAGAACTTATATCTTTACTTACACCCGTTTTGTCGTCTGCAGCAGTTGTCAAATTAGAACAGTCCAGTTGTTTATGTTTGCAAAAGGGATAGGAATTGATTAGAATCATCAAAATCATTAAAAGTAATTTCAAAGGTTCTAAGACTAGAGAAAATTTAAAAATCTGCCATAAAAGCAAAATATTTATTATTGAAATCAAAAAACATTATTTTCTCTTTATGTTTTTCGAGCCATGTTTGATTTAAAAAAAAGAATACGATGTAATGTTCGATAATGTGGTTTAAATTTCATGAAAATATCATCAGCTACGATCGAAAATGCCGTAACTACAGCTTATTCAAGCTTTAGTTACGAAATTTTCGAACGAAGCCAGCCATAAAGGCTTGACAACCAAACGCAATTAGATCTATGAGATGGAATCAGTCCCCGGAACTGCGGTCTGCATCAACCAGAATCCATGATGGGTTATTGATTTTGAAAATCGATTTTAACCTTTTACAGACGACAATTTTTTGGACTTGTCCAAAATGAAGGCTGCTGCGGACGACAAAATTAATGGGATATAGGATATTATTCGTGTGTAATAGACAACAGAAAATATTAAGGCAAAAGAAGAAAATGCTGGTTATCAGCATTCTCTTCGTTTGTCTTAATGTTTTCCAATTTTTACTCTGTTAGATACGTCGAAACAAAGTCTTGTTTGGAAAAGAATTACCCTTTTTACATAGGCCTAGGCTACTATTTGAATTGTCTTATCCTAAATATACAGAGGAGTTTCATACAAAAGAAAGAATATTTGAAAATTATAGTCAAAGTAAGCTTCAAGAGTAAAGAAGAACGAGCGTCAGATTTTTGTTCTTTCTCTGTAAAATATGTTAAAACCTAGGAAAGGGTTCGCTATCATTTCGCGATAGGTAATTATCTGTTTCCATTAGCTGACAATGTCTTTTTTCATGCGTTTCATGTCAACAATGAAAACGTAAAATGCTTACATTTTAAAGGGACCCGTGCTAGGCGTTTTCAGGAATCAGAACAACAACGGGACTGTCATAGTTTGCATTGCTGTGTGGTGCATTGCATTATCTAGGGCCAAAAGGGGAGGAATTTTAGTGCTGATACCAAGTTTTTCACTATCTATCAAGATCCAGTTTCCAATAAATGTTACTATAAATATAAAGGTCGGATCAGCTATTTATATACAGACTTGGTCTAGAGGGGCTAAACGAACTTCATTTGAAATTTCCTTGGGCAGAAATAATCTAACTATGCAGGTTGATCATTCCATGCGATATTTCTTGATTATTTTTTACCTCTCACAACCGATTATGGTCCCTTTAAAAAGCACTGCATTTGTCTACGAGTATAGTATGTCTATCGGGAGTGGCAGGTGTTTACATTTTGTTTTCATAAATTATACCGTAATTAACCCGATTATTGCGGACGAGAACTGACCTGGCAGAGCATTCCATTCGATTAGCATGGGCTGCTCTGCCAGGTCATTTATCGTGAGGTATAACTATATGTATCAATGATAGATACGTCATCTTAAACAGGTTATTTATCTCATAACTCGACTTTAATCACAAATCAATAGCCTGACAACCCTTTGTAAATGCATTAAATTTAAGCCTACTGTTTATCTGCCACTCATTTTAAAACACATATAGTTATCTTTTATCACTAGATGACACTTGTTACCTATACATTAGATAAGTCTAATTCCCCCTTCTCATCAATGGAAATAAAAAAAAATGTGAAACAAAGATACATGTATTTTGAAATAATTATAGCAATTGAAAATATAGAGGGAAAATATGGGCAATTCAATATCTTTGTACTTTATTTCAATTATTAACGTAGGCCTACTTGAAATGCAACCAAGTCGATTAGAACAATTTTAATCAAAAATAAACAAACAAGCCATGAGTCGAACTCCGTAAATTTCGAAGTAAAAATGACGTCTCAAACGACGTCGACACGACGGGTTTCATCTGAAAACGTGCGTAAGCTCTAAATCGTAGTGGGCAACGATCGCACAAATGTTCTCTGTCGAGCACTTCGTATCATAATTATTGTCTTTTGAAGATGACGAAAAATAGTTATTAAAGGGGCGAATTTTGGTTCTAACGAATACGAGAGAAAATAGAGGACGTCCAATGTTTCTTGTGCATTTTCTTGAATGGAATTTAAAATATTGGCTACTTTGGAAAGGGTCATTTCGTTCGCATTTGTGACCCATCACGCTAAAAGGGACCTTATCCAAACTCCAAAAACACATAGTTTGACAAACTTGTCAGACTCACCACAAGTCAACCAGATCCC
Organism: Fragum sueziense; assembly: GCA_963680895.1. Classification (NCBI taxonomy): domain Eukaryota; kingdom Metazoa; phylum Mollusca; class Bivalvia; order Cardiida; family Cardiidae; genus Fragum; species Fragum sueziense. The sequence goes on from OY804595.1 coordinate 61,974,376, forward strand.
GTATGCGAAAAATAAAGATATAGTAAGATAGGGAAAACATTCCAGATTCAGAAAAGTACATACAAGTGAAAAGTGTCGGCTCTAGTCAGGCTGCGCGGACTGTGCAGACTGACTGGGGTCGATATTTTTCAAACTTCTTTTAAGGTCCCTTTTAGCGTGACGGGTCACATTTATCTTGTTGGACTGTAAAAATTAAATACGATAACTTTTATTTCGACGAAATCGATTCGTACTACAATTCTATCTAATCATTTTATCTGAACCCCAAACCCACAACTGTACGATTTCAAAGAAGAGGTTATCTCTATCATCGTGTTATTTAATCGAACTTTTTTCTGGTCCGTTTTTCGTCTACTTTAAATATTTAACGTCCCTTTTTGGGGTTCTTCTAATTTTTCTATCGACTCGCAAGTTATGCAGGCTTAGGCCTACATCACGGATTTATTAACCCATTGCCAAACGACAAAATTCAAGAATTGTCCAAATTGAAAGATGATGCAGACAACAATTTCAAGTGGATGGAATTTTGCATTTTTGGTCTTTTTACATAGAAAACATTGTGTGAAATGAAGAAATTGCTTGTCACAAGCAATTTCTTCATTTTCCACGATGTTTTCCAAAGGCATAATCTTGTGGGGAGTCAAAGGGAGTAACTGTGTTGTAATGGGTTAAATTATTTTGCTGTTTCCTATACAGTCGATGCTCGTTGTGTCGAAGTCGGAGGGGCCGTCATAATAACTCGACATATCCGGAGTTCGACTCATCCGATTTTGTAAGGTCTCGATAAAATTGATATTTGACCGTTTTTTTTTTTTTTTTTTTTTTTTTTTTTTTTTTTTTTTTTTTTTTTCAACTAATCAAGTACGATTATTATTGAAATATAGTAGGAAAAGGAAAGAAATTGCTCGCTTCGAGCAATTTCTATCCTTTTCCTACTAAATTTCAATGGCTATATTCAGTTCGAAATTATTTTGTTTGAAAAAAATATGTCCATTGATGGGGATGGGACCAGATGTGAACTTAGACTTACGAAAATTCGACTTATCCGATGTCGACATAACGAGTGTCTTGACTGTATATAGTCTAGTAGATGCCGTTCTGTCTTGCCAAACCTTTGCCGTTTTCCTTCAAGGAAATAGTGACCAATATCAGTTTACTAATATGTTATCTTTTTACTTCCCATTTATTATCAAAGTTTATCCTATATCGGCGTTGGTTGTTAACCGATTACTTACCATTTCCTAAATAAGACCCGGTTTCTCGTAAATACTCAAGTACGTTCTCAGACTCAAATCTGACCACCGTACTCAAATCACACCATTCGAATATTCTCGGTTCTTATCGTTACTCAAGAACCCCTCGAATGTATTACAGTTGCCGGCATGAGAAGATCCTGCCCATATCACTGCGCAAGGTAATGCGGTCACAACAACGGAAGCAGACCAAACAACTATTTAAATCTACGCCAGAAAAATATTTGAAACAAACAACGTTCAAACGTCGATTGTATCCTCGTAAATGCCACAAAATTTTACCAGATAAAATAATTGATGTGATTTACCGATCATTGACAGAATATTTCACTTGAATTATAACGTTAGCTAAAGGATTGAATTGTTTTGGTGACGTCATTTACGCGCGTCTACTTTCACGTTCAATATGGCGGTCACTGTATTACGCTCGAGATCATGTTGCAACCACGTTCCAACGCGGCAAAAGGTTGCAAACAGTCTCGAGGGTCGCGATTGCAAATCACACGAAATCCACGTGAGCTTCAATCGAATACCCTTTATTATAACACTCTACCGTAAAATCCATATATAGCGAAAGAAGAACTGCAGCGGGTTTTATTTGACCAATAAAGACCTATGTAATTATGCTTTGTGTATGCGCCAAAATGTCACGTAGCGTCAAGGTTACGTCAAATGACGTCATCAATGACGTCACTTGACCGCCAATGCGTTCCCTACCCCGAAAACTAGTTCATGGCAGATTTCCACAAAATAACACATTTCGAATGTGCGTTTTGTTATTTTGAGTGTTATAATGGAGATAATAACAAGTTTAGCGGTCTTTATTGCGCAATAAAAACCTCTGTGCTCTGGACTATGTACATGTTATGGCAAATACCTCGGCGCGGAGCGCCTCGGTTTTTACCTACACATGTAGTCCGTCGCACATCGGGTTTTATTTGCGCAATAAAGACCGCTAAACTTGTTATTATTTCATAAACATAGGAGAGTATTCCATTGAAGTTGAGCATTTACTCATGGGTATGAACTTGAGTTTTTTCGAGAAACCAAGGCCTGGTTTTGACGTCCCTAATAGACATTGCTTGGAAAAACATTGAGGCAAAAGAAGAAAATGATGGAAATCAGCATTTTCTCCTTTTGTCTCAATATTTTCTGTACCTTTTTCTACACAAATCCAGTCTTAATCAACATTCGAGACGATTTCCATTCGAACAATAAAGATGGGATGAGTCGTTCATTAACTCTGAAACCAAATACCCGGTAACAAAAATTAGTCTATGCTTAAAAGAGCCACTATCGACATTTATACGGATAGATCGGTTAGAATTTTGTCGAAATTATTGTAGAACATTGTGTGGAAAGGAGATAAGGCTGGTTATAATAATAATAATAATAATAACTTTATTTAGAGAAGGTAGCATATTAAGACATATATAATTCAATAATATTGAATTTATCTTATTTACAATATGGCCTTCTAACAATAACACTCATACTAACACAAGTAAACGAACACACTTCCGCCTTATTCTCACCTTATCTCCCTTCTCTGTTACTCACACACACATACACACACACACACACACACACACACACACACACACACACACACACACACACACACACACACACACACACACACACACACAAACATTCGCGGCCGCGTAGTTACTTTGTCGGGGGATTCAAACCCACAATAACGGAAAAAACAATTGCAGACTATGTAAAAATAAGGGGCTGCAAAGTTCAAAGGGTCAATATACTCCGCAAGGCAGATAAGCCTGTAGTAATTCGTTTGACCGTTGAGAGCACGCCAAATTCTCAAGCAGTTTGCGCTCAAGATTTCTGGCCACCAGGGGTAGTATGTAGACCGTGGGTCTCCCAGTCTAAGTACAGAGCGCGGGATTTTCAAATGGTGCGTGACCGCCGGTCTCGCTATGTACAGCGTACCGACGGTGATCATTATAACATAGGGCCTAATTCCGTAACTACCGGGAACAGGTATAGTTATCTTGAGGGTGTTGACAGTTAAGCTTAATCATGGGTGACTCGCTTAACATTAATTTATTTAGCTGGAATGCTACCGGCATTATGACAAGCGGTCTTTATTTGGTTAACTCTATACAGGGTGTACAACGTTCGAACTGCATTATGGGTAATTTCGGCTCCGCTGTGGAGGAATTTAGTGAAAATTCTCTCGACTCAGGTAATTGTTTATCAAATATTTCCGCCAATTCACGACCGATTTTGAAAAACTAACGTGGAGTGCCCCCGCCTTAACGAAAGCAATCATCGGATATTAATTTCACGTCCCTGCACACAGTATTAAAAAAGTTATTGAAGAACGAAAATTGGATTAGGCGTTTTCTGATGGCACCGCTGTGGAGTAATATACAATGTCTTTGAAGAAAAGGGGCTAAAATGCCAATGTCCGAGTACGAAAGCATGCTGTGTGTTATGAGAACGAGCCTAACTGCGGTCCGCCTGACCATAACCCTCAGAAATCTGATTGAAACCGTGAAATTTAAGCGATTTGCAAGATTGCTCCGCTGTGGAGGGTGCCAAAAAAAGGCTCCGCTGTGGAGTCGAAACATGTTAAAAGACATGCATTGTTCTTTGCCACCGATAAGAAACGGATCGAACCATACAAATGCATCTTTGTATATCACCTTTGTATTATCTTACTTAGATCATGCCTATGTACGTAGTAAGACCGTAAAATTATACATGGTGTCTCAAAAATGCAATCCATACTTCTAGTGCAACAACTCTATGAATCCTATACCGATTTCCATGTTTTCATGTATGAATATGTTAGTAGGGGAGGCAGGGTCTATTTGTTACACGGGGCAAGTTGTTACACATACAGTTGCACGACATTGACCGCACGAACAATGTTCTAACTTTGATGATATATAGTATCTTTTTTCTTTTATTTTACTTTTATATCAACTTCTCAAAAGTCAACCTTGGAGATTTAGATAAGAATGCAAGTTAAAATTGAAAATCTGAAAAAACGTATGTAAGAATATTTTCTTTGAAATTTCCATTTGACTCCGTTCACACGGGTAGCTCATCCTACATTATAAATGTGTTTTCACAGAAAAAAATAAATGTTTTAATGGTTGGAGCTGGTACATCTATTGTAAAGTTTGTAATAACGGCTATCATTCACTTATAAACTTAGCAATATAACATATGTTAACTAAGTTTCCATTTGGGCTTGGACGCCCCCCTCCTGGAAAAAATCCTTGATCCGCCCTAGCTGCCCAAGTTCGTCAATATGACTGACTTCCGGATGCGATGTACCTGAAAATGTCTCGATCAACGAGATTTTAAAATAATATAAAATCTTTGTGAGCTGCCTTAACCATTTCCTGAACAATCCATGATTTTGCCTATCTTCAAAGGAGGAGACAAAAAACTTGCAGAAAATTACAGACCTTTAAGCATCTGCATGAATGGAAAATCTTGAACTCTTCAACTACTAGAATCAATTGAAAATTGGACAACTGCCATAGACAGAGGAGAGGAAGCTGACATTATCTTTTTCGACTTCAAGAAAGCGTTTGATACCATCAACCATGAGAAGCTCATCCACAAATTGTACCAAATTGGAATACAAGGAAAAGTTTAAGACTGGTTCAAAAACTGCCTCAGTTACAGAAGTCAAAGAGTAGTGGTCAACGGTAAAAAGTCACTACCAGTAGATGTATTGAGTGGTGTTCCTCAAGGAAGTGTCTTGGGCCCAACATTATTTCTAATATACATAAACGACCTACCAGACATGGCGGAAACCACAGTATAACTGTTTGCAGACGACACGAAAACTTTTAACTCCGCAAAAACAGAAGACGGCCACCAGAGACTTCAAACAACTATCAATAACTTTTGTAAATGGTCAGACGATTGGGACCTAGAGTTCAATTCAAATAAATGTAAGCACCTAAACATCAGTAAAAAAGGAGTTCGGTAGCTACGAGATGAAAGACAAAGCAAATAATATATCGGAAATTGTCACACTCAAAGAAGAAAAAGATCTAGGCGTGATCATCGACTCAGACAGCCCGGATAGCTCAGTCGGTTACGTCGGAGTCTGTCAATCCAGGGGTCTCGAGTTCGAACCCCGGCTCGGCCAGTATCCATTCTGACATTTGACAAAAGTCATTTTTCTCTCACCAATGGATGTGAATCATCTATGTGAGAGAGCAGCTGGAGGCTCGGTTTGGATATTGTGGTTGTACTGGTGCGAGAAATACCAGGAACCCACGGTTAGGTGCTCCAGCCGCCGCGATATGACCCTGGTAGTTGAAAACGGCGTAAAACCCCAATAAACTCAAACTCATCGACTCAGAGGTCAAATTTGAAAGTCACATAAATGCCAAAATCAAACTTGCGAACAGAAATCTTGGAATCATCCACAGAACATTCACATACCCAGACAAAAATCCCATAAACCTCTATAAAGCTATTGTAAGACCCCACTTGGAATATGCATCAGTAGCTTGGTTTCCACATCTAAAAAAGCACCAAAATCTATCGAAAATGTCCAGAGAAGAGCGACAACGTTACTGAAAAACATTCAACACCTAACATACAGTGAACGACTAAGACATCTGGGGCTACCTACCCTTGACTATAGACGACTTATAACTGACATGATACAAGTGTACAAAATCCTAAATAATTAGGATAAAACATCATCGGAAAATTTCCTAAAACGCAATCTGTCAACAAGAACTAGAGGCAACTCAAAAAAAATCTATACAAACAGTATTCACGAACAGAGATAAGAAACCAAACTTTAACATGCAGAGTAGTTGACACGTGGAACTCATTAACGGACGAAGAGGTCAATTCCAAAAGTATAAATGCCTTCAAGAGTAATTTAAACAAACATTGGCGCAACCACCCCCAAAAGTTCAGTCCAACCTGCTTTATTAACGGAGAAAGAAGACCAAGAGATGGGCCATCACAAGCATCGGGCTTTCTTTCTGCCTCGGTACAGTAAGTTACAGTAAGCTTGGTGTTCCTAGTAGGAATATATTGCGATAACATTGAGTGAAAAGAATAAATTGCTGATTATCATTTTCCCAAAATATTTTCTATGTTGTAATATACACATTTCATTCTTATGATATCAGGTTTTTTTTTGTCTGCAACTCTTTTTAAATTAAGAAAGTCTAAAATTGGGTCCTTCGGGAAAGTGTTAAAAACCAATTCATTTTAACGGAGAACCACTTAAATTGTACATTAAATTTTACAGAGACGCACGGAAATCAACGGAAAATCCCGAATGCATATTAAAATCTTGTTATTGCGGGCATATAAAGTTATTCTAGATTATGAGTTATTTTAAAAACGTTTAGGAGTACTCTCGGAGTAAGGCATTAAAACAATAGGGCGTTAACTGTGTCATGCCGAATGTACATTTTACGGTCTTACTAAGTACATAGGCATGATTTAAGTAAGATAATGCAAAGGTGATATACAAAGATGCATTTGTATGGTTCGATCCGTTTCCTATCGGTGGCAAAGAACAATGCATATCTTTTTACGTGTTTTGCCTCCACAGCGGAGCCTTTTTTGGCACCCTCCACAGCGGAGCAATCTTGGAAATCGCTTAAATTTCACGGTTTCAATCAGATTTCTGAGGGTTATGGTCAGGCGGACCGCAGTTAGGCTCGTTCTCATAACACACAGCATGCTTTCGTACTCGGACATTGGCATTTTAGCCCCTTTTCTTCAAAAAGATTGTACATTACTCCACAGTGGTGCCATCAGAAAACGCCTAATCCAATTTTCGTTCTTCAATAACTTTTTTAATACTGTGTGCAGGGATGTGAAATTTATATCCGATGATTGCTTTCGTTAAGGCGAGGGCACTCCACGTTAGTTTTTCAAAATCGGTCGTGAATTGGCGGAAATATTTGATAAACACTTACCTGAGTCGAGAGAATTTTCACTAAATTCCTCCACAGCGGAGCCGAAATTACCCATAATGCAGTTCGAACGTTGTACACCCTGTCTATAGGAAAATATGATATCGATTTTTTAGGTATCTCGGAACACTGGCTGTTCGAGAAAGATTTACACATATTAAAGACAACAAATATTCTGCATGCGCCACGTTTCATAGGGACTTGAATAATATGGGCAATAGAAAAGTGGGAAAGGGTGGGGTAGCTTTGCTATGGAAACGTAAGCTAAATAACTACGTATACGTCTTCCAATCGACAACGATCGAATTGTTGGTGTTCAATTTGAAATATCCCAAAATACTCTTATCTATATATTTCAAGTATACCTACCCTCGAAAAACCACTGCACGGAAACCTTTACTTCCGAACTCGAACATCTGGAAAATATTATATCTGAGTACCGACTGAAAGGGAAAATTATTATAATGGGAGACTTTAATTGCCATACGAACTCCTCTAAATTCAATAGACCACTGGACTACAGAGATTCTCAATCTTTTTAGAAACCAATAATCTGTCACCAATTACCTCCCTTGAGAATTGTAAAGGCGCACCATGCAGCTTTGAGTCTTCGTGTGGTAAAAGCACCATAGACAATATACTGATAAGTCATGATGATACCAATTTAGTTGTTTCGTGTGAAATTGCTGATGATGATTCTCTTCTTTATTCAAACCATCGACCCGTCCGTTGCAAATTTAATGCGCCATTCTCGATCAATAATGCAGACATATTGTCAAATAAACATATTCAGTGGTCAAAGGTCACACGAGAGTACGAAATGTCGAAATTATTGTAGAACATTGTGTGGAAAGGAGATAAGGATGGTTATTGGTACTATCATCTTTTCAAACAATGTTTTCCTTTGTTTACAACACTAGAGGCATTAATTATTACAGCGTTGTTATATGTAGTCAATATCGAGGACATTATTCGATATTTATGGTGTCATTGTACGCAGTCTTTCATCATGGAAATATAACTTTAATATTTCATAGAAGCAATGAACATTACGTGAAATGCATGGATGCTTGCGTACATACAAATTTATAATTGGAATCGAATTGAATTTGCTTTTAGATTTACGAGGGGTGTTCAATAAATTCGCGGAGAAGCAATGTCATTTCGTCAGGTATTGTGCAAAACACTGAACTTTGTACATAATTCAGAGTGTCATATTCTGCATTTTACCGATAGAAATGAGCCAGGATCTGAAAAAATGACTTCAATGCTTTTGAGCCCAACATGGTTCAAGATCAGCCTGCGTATAAATGCAGTCTGAGAACGAACCATGTTGGTCTCCAATAGCTTCTTCGTGAACTGTAGCAAGTCAGCAGCATGGATACCGGCCAGACTTTACTTAGGCACAGTCTGATCTTGAAACATTGCTGTCTCAGATGCTATAAGGGACGTTTTTCCAGATCCTGACTCAAATCATTTAGTCACACGTTGATCTGGATCAAATTTGATATTTCAAAATGCCGTTTGGAACCATTTTTTCCGGACCCCATCTCATATACATTTAAAGATCACTGAAGAAATAATGTGAATGGAAGATCGATCGACCCCCCCCCCCCTTCCACAAAACGTGTTGGGCAGCATGTAATATTGTACATGCATCAATTAGTCACACGATATATTTGTCATTTCACTATTACTATTTTCTATTATATGACCGGTTTATGTGATATTGACAATCATTGTGACATGTAAGAAAATGATCGACTCATTAACAAATATGAGTAACAGCTGATACGGCTTATTCTTTCTTCATGATGAAGATAATCATAGCTTTTCTACGAAACCTCGTAACTACAGCTTGTTTTAGGCTGGAGTTACGAGGTTTTCGAAGAAAAGCAGTGATATACCAAATGAACGGTGAAAACATTGTTGCAGCAGCTTGCTGTGGTCTAGCGATGACTTGTTTGCTATTTTTAGACGCAACACGCGCTGATCAGGATCGATATCTTTCTCAATAAGTTTGAATTTGTGGGCGTATACTATAATGGCATATATCGTCGTTTTTCGACAAAAATCTCGTACATGCAGCTTGAATCAAGCTGCTGTTACAAGGTTTTTAAAGAAATAATTACAATGAATTGAGAAGGAAACATTGAAAAAATTGTGATACGTGATTCTAGTTCTAACCGTGTTGACATTAGTAAAACAAAAATACGTCCTAAATGTTTAGAGGAAACTAGTCCCATGGTCTGAAAAATGGTCTGACATTTTAGAGCAACATGGATACAGATCAGCCTGCGTTTTTACGCAGTCTGATCAAGATCCATGATGTTCTCTTATATCACCATTTCAATGTGTGGTAGATAGAAAAGAGCTTTACATGGACGCGGATCAGACTGTACTCAGACACAAGCTAATCTGGGGACGTATTCACCAACATTTTCTAACTCGATACTTTGAAATCTTAATTACATTACAAGTCATCTGATTGGACGAGACGTATGTCTTGACCAATCAGATTGATTGTTGTGTCATTTTAGATGTGTGCTATAGGAATTAGATTATTTGTGAATAAGTATCACCTCTGAAAATGTTCAGTCTTGGAATCTGTGAGCACCCTTTTCCAGATCGCGTTTGAAATATTTTGAAATTCTGATACGCCTAAATCGATTATTTGTCATTGTTTACAGGGCAACAAAACAACATTGATATAAGGCGACAAAAATCATTTGAAATACTCGTATAGCACAAACAGTTTTTATTCAATTTTATACGCCCGTAGGGTCGTATTATGTTATGGCCCTGGTCGTCCGTCCGTCTGTCCGTCCGTTAGCAATTTCTTTTGTGCGCAACTCCTCCTACAGTTTCTATCTGAATTTGATCAAACTTGCCAGAATGTATCACCATTATGGGGCATAGTGTCTAGTTGTGTACACCACTTAAAAATGTAGAAAACTCTTCGTTCTTGAGTTATCTCCCCTTGAATATAAAAGATGGCCAATTTTACTGACAAGCCCCTGTCGGGCGTATATATTCCCCGCTCCGCGAAGCTTGAAATTATTTTACGAAAATGTTTGGTTTAATGAGTTTTTACTCCGTTTTCAACCGATATGGTTATATGGGGCGGCTGGAGCACCTAACCATTGATTCCTGTTGTTTTTTTACTGGGATGAACGTGTTTCTTAATAACATACATATAAATTTTCCTTTTTCATAAAAAAAAAACCCTCGTAAACCTCGTAACTACAGATTAGTTGAAACCGTATTTACGAGGTTTTGTAAAAAGTGGATTTTTAAACTGCTTCAATTTTAAAACTGCTGAAGACGGCAATATTGGTGTTTATAAATATGGTATTTCTGTAAAATATAGCATGAACAAAATTGTAGCAAAATGAGAAAATACTGCTTTTCATTATTTTCTCATTTTGTTACGATGTTCCCCGAAACTTTTCCTATATGAGGACGTAAAAACCAGGCTTTGCTTTGGGAAAGTACTAATGGCGTCAGTCAGCATAGATGATGGGAAAAGAAAAAGTAGATCTTACCTGAATGAAAAAGTAGGACGTTGATAAATCGGTATCAAAAATAGAAAAAAAACTTGGAAATGAACGTCAGTCCAAACGTTATATCACAAAAATATTATCACATCTTCCAACTAATCTATAAATAAGTACATCGAGATGCAATTATCCGAAACAATTTTATTATGAGAAACTGTCCCACAATACTGCATTCTTGTTCAGTCGCTTTGTTATTAAATATAGCGGACGAGAATTGACCTGGCAGAGCATTCCATTCGATTAGCATTGTCTGCTCTGCCAGGTCAATTCTCGTCCGCTATAATAAAGATGTCCTCGATCAATTTTACGCCGAACGGCTATTACTGATTCACGCTTGGTTTACTTTCCAATATAATTGTACAGCTTGGAACTCATAAAAGAATGTTAATCCTTCCCCAAACAAGACCCTGATATAACAAGCTAAGGAAAACATTGAGAAAAAAGAAGAAACTGCTGATTACCAGCAGTTTCTCCATTTGCCTCAATATTTTCTTGGGTATAACATAAACATTTTGGCCTTTTGTGATAATTTATTTTGTCTTCTGCAACAACTTTCAAATTAGACATCCCTAATGTTGCCGTTTGGGAATGGGCTATTGATCTTTTTTTTTTTTTTTTTTTTTTTCAAATTTAAAATAAGGCAATGGATACTTGAAATCGTCTCGATTGAATATCCACATCATAGAACTTGAAAGTCTAGTTAAACTTCTAAAATGCCTCAATAGCATCTGATCTGAAATTCCTATAGAATATTTAAAAAAATATTTCAGTGAAAGTAAATTTCTCGCTTACATGCATCACATTTAAATATTATTTTATTAAAACCCTTTTCTTTGGTAATCCCAAAATCATAGGCTTTTTGATTAGAATTTTAGATTACACGTATAATGATTGGCTAGTTTGTATTTTGGAAAGGGTTTATAACCGCTTAGGCCTATACAGCAATTGCCACCCTTAACCCATTACCACACAGTGGCTCTTTAAGACTCCCCACAAGATAAAGACTTTAGAAAACATTGTTGGAAATGAAGAATTTGCTTGTGACAAGCAATTTCTTCATTTTCCCACAAAGTTTTTTAACTAAAAAGTTTAGAAAATTAAAAAAAAATCACCAACCTGAAAATGATCTGCAACTTCTTTCAATTTGAACCAATATGAAATTCTACCGTTTGGTAGGCCCTAATGGGTTAAAATCCATTGATGTGTGTTTCTCTCATTCCTCACCCGAGTAGGCCTATACCTACGTAGGGCCTAACTCTATAGGCCCTATGCCTATACCATGCGCGGATCCAGTCATTCTTCTCAAAGAGGATATTGTTTTCTATGCGACTCCATTGGCGCATGAGTATGCCTCATGCGTTTGGAGCCCATACACAAAAGCAAACATTTCTAAAGTAGAAATGGTCCAAAGACGGGCCCTACGCTGGGTCATGAATGACTACTCCCCTCTCTCGAGTGTTTCAGCCATGCAGGAGTATCTTGGCTGGCGTTCCCTTGAACATCGAAGACTTGACAGCAGACTCATAATGTTTTACAAAATTTATCATAACTTGGTAGCAGTAGATATGCCATCCTATATTCAAGCCCCCTGTAGATTCACAAGGCATATGCACCCCCTATCCCTAACTCAATTACATGTACCTACTGACTATCATAGATTTTCCTTCTTTCCCCACAGCATTGTACTATGGAACAGACTTCCAAGTCACATTGCCACCCTGCCTGACCTTGATCACTTCAAGCAGGCGGTTGTAAAGATTCAATATTAGTCTGGGTGTCAATGTTTTTAACTTATCTTTTACCTTCTTATTCTCACCATTAACATTTTAACCTTACTATCAGCCTTTTTTTTAGCTCACTTTTACTGACATGTCTGCTGTCAGTTTTTACTTTTCTTCACCTTTTTACTAACAGATCCGACGTGCACTTACGTCCTGCCTTTAACACTCGCGAGAGGGGTTGGCAGTAAACAGAGATAGATAGATAGCATGAAAAAAAATGACTTAACATCACTTTGATTTTTTTATTATTATTTTATTATTTATTTTTATTTATGTATTTATTCATTTATTTATTCATTCATTTATTTATTTATTTTTTAGCAAATTCTTCCCCGGGTCCGCGCATACACACATGTGTAGTATCAAGGAGGTTGAACTCCTTGGTAGCATTCAGGAAAAAGCATTAATCATTGTACTTTGATTTTTAAGTACCCCCAAATACTTTGATTTTGAGTAACTCTTCAATGCCAACAAAGGAGGCGATTTGTAAACAAATATGGCGGCGATTGGCAGAAAATTTTCTTGCGTAACACGTTTATTGAAGAATTCTCGCAATATATTGCTTGACAGCAGAAGACATATAGGGGATACATGGGTCGCCGGAAGCTGCATTGATCGTAAGCGAATCGCTGCATCTAAACTTCTTTTGAACTACAGTCGTAATATGTAATTAAGGCAAAGCCTTAAAGCGAGCGAAGAAGAATACCTGTGAGGATATGTGGCCTTATGGCTGAATATCGACTATCGACTAAGACCAACTAAACATACCAGTTCACTTTTAGACCGACAAAACTACATTGTATAGATCTATATTAATTCTTTGGAATGATTGCGGGTCGGCGATTTACCGAAACGTACTGAAACCGACCGAAACCAATACCGAAACGGGCCGAATTGTACCAAAACGGCAAATGGAGACACTCCACAACGGGAAATGCTTCCGGGTCGTAGTATACAAACATAGTTCCATCAAAAATGGATTCGCTCCTATTGTTGCATTGATTCTGTGTCTATAGAATAGGTAATCCGAGTCTTCTCTGATGTAAATACGCTCTTTGATATTTTGATTTTTCGATATTTACATCAGAGAGCGTTGCTCTTTGAAAACAGCGGAAAGTTCGGTAACGTTACAAGTAACTTGAAGCTTTGTTTTTGTGTATCATATCGAATCACTTGGTAAAACACTGTAGGGTATAGATCAATAAATCATTTTTGCCATACCTGACCAAAAATTTCATTAAAAATCGGTCTGCTGGATGAGTATAACCTTTGGTTTTGAATGGAAGGTCAAGGTAAACAAAGGCTGCTCAGGTGAGGGTTGTTGCAAAGCATTGCCTATTAACCTTTTAGAAATACTTTTTGGTCGTAATTTTTTCAGCAGCCATAACAATAAATGGTTCATTTATCGATATCATCAGGGCTTTTAACGATAGCGTTTAAGATCGGACGGTGAACGATGCGCAACAGTTTGTTGCGAACTTCTTGATTTTTTCAAAGAGCAACGCTCTCTGATGTTAATAGCGAAAAATCAAAATATCAAAGAGCGTATTTACATCAGAGAAGACTCGGATTATAGAATAGGCAGATGCATGAAATATGGTTCTGCATACTGGCAGACCATCCGTGTACTGCTAGGATGTGTTTTAATGAATTTGTCGGGAACTACTAGTTTCTTGCGCGGTCGTGACCTTTCATGGGGGTGTGTCACATGCAGATTCCGAAAAGAGATAGCAAATTTCAAGGGTGGCTGTGTTCATGGGTGCGTGATTTTAGCTGATGGTGCTATTGATATCACTTTCTTAGTAGTAAATTAAAGAAAAAGAAATGGTCTGTCAGGCAGACTAAGTAAAACATGCCACAAAGACTTCTGAGAGGAGCTAGAAGCTGCCAAATTGGCCCATTTTACTATATATTTGGTAGGCCCGTTTCGTTGAGGAGTGACACCAAATAGAGGGATCGATTATAAAATAAATTAATGTTTGCAAATTTTACAAACCCCATTTATTGACCATATTTTCTATATTCCTAAACAACGACCAAATTCGTGAAAACACAATTGATCCGCAATCACAAAACCTGTTTAAACGTCCCTAACAGAAAATGCTTGAAAAGATATTGATGCAATAGAAGAAAATGCTGATAATCGATAGTTTCTGTGATATAATTGAAATAAATGTTAATGTTACTAAATAATATTATTATTATTATAATAATAATAATAATAATAATAATAATAATAATAATAATAATAATAATAATAATAATAATAACAACAACAACAATAATAAAGACTTTATTTAACGAGGCTACACAGTTGGGATAATACCCAGTCTTCCCTGTGGGCCTCTACAAATATTTAAAAAGACAAAGCATAAAACAAATGCAAATAAGTACAACAAAAGAGATAGAAGAATCTATGTGTAATGCAAATTTGTAGAAGTTACCCATAAACTTTTCTCAAACAAGACCAGTTTTGAAGCACAATGATAAAAGTAATGGTAACAATTGAGGGGAAAATGTAATCAGCATGTTTCCTTTAAAATGGATACGAAATAGACAAATTCACATTTTTATATTTAGACAGAAAGTATAAGCAAGGAGTAATTGGACAATGAATACAAAATGCCTTTATAAATGCCTTTTGTTGTCTTGAAATCTTGAAAAGGCTCTGGTCTCAAAAAGGACCAGTCTAACATATTTCTATTTGGGAAATAGCTCAAAGATCGTGCATCGATCTTCAGGAAAGAGGTAAAATTTCCAAACGCGACCATTCATTTGAAATCTGCAGGACACGTGCATCATTGCAAAAATTTAAGCCAAATGATTAGGGCCTATCCCTTTTAACAGCGAGTTTGAAATGCTTGTGAAAAATAATCTTATCACCCGTTTAATCTAACTACACCATTCATTTTAATTACACTAGATTTATCCAGTTAAGCTCTCTCTCAAACAACCGATTGACGTCTCAAATTTGAAAAACTAAGCCTACAACGTATTGAGTGATATTTTGAAGAGAAAAAAAAATCTCGACAACTGTAACTCGTTTCATATTAGACCAGACTAAGATTGGGCTACACCCTGATCAATTCACTACATGTCTAGATGAAAACAGTTTCATGTTTTACTGTTTCGCTACAATTCGGCCCGTTTCGGTATTGGTTTCGGTACATTTCGGTCGGTTTCGGTACGTTTTGGTAAATCGTCCTACCCGTTTGGGCTGATATGAAACGCTTTGCGCCACCACTAGCCCCTTTTCGCCCATGAGTTTAGCCTAAAAAATCGAAAACCAGACACTTTATGTCCCTACATAAACATTATTGATTAGATATGATATCAAAATAAATGAGTATTGCCATTTAATGCAATAAAAAATCAAGATTAATAGGAGTTAGGCTGCTTTGAATCTCCTTTGCACCATCGCAAGCTTCTTTTCGCCCGCGAGTATATGAAAATCGGAGTAGATCTAAATACAAAAACCAGACACTTTTTCGAAAAAAAAATTCACACTGTTGAATAGATATAATCTGATAAAACATAAATATTACAATCTATTGCGCTGGAAATTCATGATTAAAAAGTTTATACTGATACAAATCTCCTTTGCGCCGCCCAGATCCTTCTCGCCTGTGAGTAGCATATGAAAATCGGATTTTATACAAAAACAAAAAACACACACAAAAAAACCCAAAAAAAGATACTCTTTGACCGAAAAATAAACATTATGGATTAGATATGATCTTAAATATATTAAAATACGTGAATATTGCAATTAAATGCAATAAAAATTCGTCACAAAGGAGTTAAGGCTGATATGAATCTCCTTTGAGCCACCACCACTGCACCAGCTCCTTTTCGTCTGTGAGTGGACTATCACCGGGGGATATTTGTCTCTAAGTTAATGTTGTGGGATGGATTAAATAAGTCAAAGTCCAATGGGGATTGAATAAATAAATCTAAGTCCAAATTGTTCTTCCAAAAACCAAATTATTATTATATCTAAATTCTCCAAATTGTTCACATGTAACTGTCCATCCTTGATCTTACTATTTCTCAACTTATCTCAAATTCAATTTCAATTACAATTTCTAAACTTCTATTTCAACTCAAATTTCTAAAATCAATTCTTAAATTTTGTTGTTCTCAAGCCAAAGGTAAATTTCTATCTGATCTCAATCTTCCCTCCAAAACTCATACATCACATGACCATCTACTAATCACACATCCAATCACAATCATTCTTACATACATTCATCATAGTTAATTTGTCTCACTCATACCCATTGGTCAACCACACATTCCCGCCTTTTTAATGTTACATCATATCATCAAAGGAATATTGCACCTACATGTGCTAATTAATCCAACATAGATACCAAAGGGGGTTTAACGAAATAGTTCCGCTAGCTTATCCTAATGACACTTTTATCAAGAGTCTAATTGGTTCCAAATGTTGACTGTCTCTACTGTCCATGATGCTTAGATAATAAAGCCTTAACACAGATAACATTGCATTTTTACTTTTGCCTCAATTTATCATTTCATATTCATATTTCAGATTTAGTTATTAAATATTAATTTCATAATTCTACAAACAATGCCTTCAAAACTTGCTGGGTGACACATGCAACTGCCCAAAAAAAGTTTGCTCCGCAAACTGGGCATAAGTATTTAACAACTAACAACTGAAGTTTTGCCTTAAAACAACTCTCATTCTGGATGGACAGTTTAAACTCAAAACAATGTACATTTTAAGTTAACAATTTACAATGATGGATTTAAGCTAACTTTTCTTCACATTCAAATTTTCTCTATTTTCTGTCAATGTTTTACACTTTTTTAGCTCACCTGAGCACGAAGTGCTCAAGGTGAGCTATTGTGGTCGCTTTTTGTCCGTCGGCGTCCGTCTGTCTGTCCGTCTGTCCATCTGTCCGTCTGTCCGTCCGTCTGTTCACATTTTGTTGTTACCACTCTAGCACCCACAAATATTGACCAATCTTAATCAAACTTGGTCAAAACATGTATGACCATAAGTTCTCGGATGAGTTCGATTTTGAGTCAGATTGGACTAGGAAGTCCAGAGTTATCTGCCCTTGAATGTCAAAAATGGCTAGTTTTGACTTTGTTACCACTCTAGTATCTACAAATATTGACCAATCTTAAGCAAACTTGGTCAAAA
This sequence comes from Fragum sueziense, assembly GCA_963680895.1. Classification (NCBI taxonomy): domain Eukaryota; kingdom Metazoa; phylum Mollusca; class Bivalvia; order Cardiida; family Cardiidae; genus Fragum; species Fragum sueziense. The sequence goes on from OY804595.1 coordinate 61,992,088, forward strand.
TATGTATGACCATTAGTTCTCGGATGAGTTTGATTTTGAGTCAGATCGGACAAGGAAGTCTGGAGTTACGTGCCCTTGAAGGTCAAAAATGGCTAGTTTTGACTTTGTTACCACTCTAGTATCTACAAATATTGACCAATCTTAACCAAACTTGGTCAAAATATGTATGACTATAAGTTCTGGGATGAGTTTGATTTTGAGTCAGATCGAACCAGGAAGTCTTGAGTTATCTGCCCTTGAACGTCAAAAATGGCTAGTTTTGACTTTGTTACTATACTCTAGCATCTACTAATATTGACCGATCAAAACAAAACTTTGCAACAATGTTGCAAACTAAAAATAAGTTCTCAGATGAGTTTGATTTTGAGTCAGATCGGACCAGGAAGTCTGGAGTTATTTGCCCTTGAACGTCAAAAATGGCTAGTTTGACTTTGTTACCACTCTAGCATCTACAAATATTGACCGATCAAAACAAAACTTTATACCACTGTTGATAACTATAAGTTCTCAGATGAGTTCGATTTTTTGTCAGATTGGACATGGAAGTCCGGAGTTATGTGTCCTTGAACCTCAAAAATGGATAGTTTTGACTTTGTTACCACTCTAGTATCTACAAATATTGACCGATCAAGACAAAACTTTGCCACAATGTTGGTAACCATAAGATCTTGGATGTCTTCAATTTTCAGTGTGATTGAAGTTGGAAGTCTGGAGTTATGTGCCCTTGAATTTGACAAAATTGCTGTTTTCGACTTTGTTTACACTGTAGCATCTACATTTATTGACTAATCAAGACAAAACTTGGCCACAATGTTGGTGGCCATAAGATCCTGAGTGAGTGAAAATTTCAGCTTGATTTGACTAGGAAACCAGAGTTATTGGCCCTTGAATTTCACAAAATTACAGTTTTCGACTTTATTTTCACTCTTACAATATATTGACCAATCAAAAAAAATTGGACATAATGTTGATGAGAATATTTTTTATCAGAACAGTTATGTTCCCTTGACTGTGACAAAATTGTTGGTTTCTTCCACTTTGTTTTTACTGTAACAGTCACATATATTGATCATTCAAGATTATGAAAGCAGTTTTCAGCTGGATCATAATCTCACATCTTAAATTATGTGCTCTTGTACTTGACAACATTGTGAATTTCTTTCTATCTAGGTTCAGGTGAGCGATTAAGGACCATCATGGTCCTCTTGTTTGTATTTTTCGCATTAATTGACATATTTCGTCACTGATTGACTATATACACTTTTAATGTACAGTCACATTCTTTACAATGTAAATTCAAAAATGCCTTGTGCTCACTACAACAGACTACCACTCTATTTTCATTGCATTTAAATCCTTTCATGCACTGTGATGCTGTAACTTAGGGACTAACGATATGCATTGCCCTTTTCCCAAATCTCTTAAAGTTAACATAAAAACTTTATACTCTGAAGTCTTACCTAAGTACTTATTCTCAGGGTTTGTCGATTAAGATCAGTATGCACAATAGTCAAACATAGACTTTTAAATATACTGACTTAATCCTTTACATGAAGTTATTCTGTACAAACATATTTTGCTTATTAAGCTAATTACTTAATCTCTCCCTGCAGAATCTTAATAGTAAACATAGGTATACCATTGCAATTCTACCATCTTGCAAAGTTGAAAATGAGTAAGAAAGGTTAAAGTTTAAATATTGCATTGTTTTTGTCCCCACCCCCTTAAATGGTTAAAAAAAATGCCTAGGACTGATTTTGAATTTGTCACAAAACAAGTTCAAATTTCATCTAACCTTACTTGAGCCATTTAACACCTTACTTATGGATTTTGCTGTATTGACTTCTTATCATTGCATTCACTATAATGTGCAAGATTGCGTAATTGTCTCCTGCAGTGTAGTTTGTGTATCTGAATGTGCAAGTGTATTGTGTTTGTGTATTATGCTGAGGGTTTGGGCGTGACCTTCTTGCGTCTTTTTCCTGAAAATGTGTACTTAATGTGAAAGTCCTTCCTTGTGCTTAGTGGTATGTCCTCAGCATAAATCCATTCTGTCTTGCAATTCTCGCTGTTCTTCTGTCTAAACTTTACTTTATATACCATCCGTCCTTTATAATGTGATGCCTGTAGGATTTTCTCAATATCCCAGTCATCAGGGTCACGGTTTGGAGTTGTGGTATCTTGGGATACCTTTTCCCTTTCTCTCCGATTCTCTGTACTTGAAGTACTTGCTTGGTTGTCTCTTTGAGACGCTTGATTTTCGTCCTGAGGCGTTTGTTTCTCTTGCTGATTTACATCCAGATCGATCAGCTCAGGTTGTTGCTGCCTGTATGCCTCTGGTACATTTGTTGGTCTGAGAGCTGGATTGTGATATGGTTTCAACCTGTCGGAATGGACAACACTCTTCAAAACTTTGTGGGTTTTCTGATCCCTCAGCCTGTAATTGGTAGGTCCTGTTTTCTCTGTGATGTAGTAGGGTCCGTACCACTTCGGTGTAAGTTTTGGTGACAGTCCGGGTTGGGTCCTAGGGTTGTACAGCCATACACTGTCTCTGACCTTAAAATCTGGTGTGCCGGCCTTCCGGTCATAATTTTTCTTGTATTTCTCCTGAGCAGCTTTGATGTTCTCTTTCACTAGCTCTCTGCACACTGTTTGATGTTCTATGATTCGGCGTAAGTGCTCCTCTGCTGTCGTTCCTGCTGTCTCGGTTGGAATAAGTGCTGTATCCAATGGAAGTCTGCATTCTTGGCCAAACAAGATGTAGTATGGTGAGTACTGAGTAGAATCTATGGCTGGAGACATTCTGTAACTCATCATTATGCTGGGAAGTAGTTGTGGCCAGTCAGTCTGTTTCTTGTTACAGTATATCCTGAGTTTCTGTAAAATAACACTGTTCATCTTTTCGGCTGCTGAGTTGGTAGCGGCATGGTATGAACTGTGCTAATCTTGTTGATCTGGAATATACTGCATAATTCCTTCATCAGAGCTGACATGAAGTTACTTCCTCTGTCTGTCAATATGGAATCCGTACATCCATATCTGCAGATCCACTCGTCATACAGCTTCCATGCGACTTCTTTTGCTTCTAACGAGTACAATGGATATGCCTCGCACCATTTTGAGAATGAGTCACAGACAAGAAATACATACTTGTACTTGTGCTCACTCGTCGGTAGCGGTCCTAGCAAATCCATGTGTACCCGAGAGAATACACTGCCTACAGGTAACGGTTGAAGTTGGGCTTTCTTTGGATGATTGTATCTTTTGGTACGCTGGCATGGCTCACAAGATTGACAATACAGTTTGATGTCCTTGTACATCGATGGCCAAAAGTATTTCATCCTGATCGCTTCATATGTCCTCTCTATTCCGTAGTGACCTGCACTAAGTGCATCATGGTACAACTTTAACACGGCATCTCTCAGTGTGTGTGGAACAGCAACTTGCTTCTTTACATCTGTCCACTTGTGTCCTTTGGTACGTGGGTAGTAAAGATGAAACAGAACACCATTGTCAATCTCATAGAATTGAGATTCTGCAATTAGCTTGTGTGCTTGATCCCTCTCAGGGTGTCCACGGTCAGGGAAAAAGTCAGGGAAAAAAATATTTTTTCAAGGTCAGGGAATTGTCAGGGAATTTTGGAATTGGTCAGGGAATTTTACAGTTTAAGCAAAAGTCAGGGAAAAGTCAGGGAAATTTGAAATAATTGGTGTATGAATGATAAAAAGGTAAAAAAAGTAAAGGTTTAAGCAGTTTCTTCATGATTGGCTATTATGATAATACTGACAATAATAATAACATTTATAATAATGTGATAAGTATAGAGGACGAGAATTGACCTGGCAGAGCATTCCATTCGATTAGCATCGTGAGGTATAGTATTCATTATTCCAAATTGTTCTTTGAGAAGAATCTGAAGGGACTAGCGCGGTGGAGGAGGCCAACATTTTCATAAATTAACGTGCAAAATACGGTAAACATAAGTCAGGGAAATTTGATTTTAGTCAGGGAAAAGTCAGGGAAAAGTCAGGGAATTTTGCTTTGCTCAAACTGTGGACACCCTGCCTCTGCTCTGGAACCTTGTCCTCTTCTTTGTAGGCGAACATTGCCGTAAAATCGCTGTCTGCAATTTGGGCCTGCCTAAGTTTCTCTGGCGTCATGTCGCATATTTCCTCTAAGTGACTGATGGGATCCATGGTGTTGTAGGTGTCTATGGCATTAATCATTGTTGTCAGGGAATTCAACTTGGGACCTGAAATTTTACTGTTGACTTTTTCCTTGTCGTTTTCTGCAAAATGAAGAGTGTACTCAGTGTAAACTTTGGGGGTGGTGTTCGTAATTGAACATACTTGAGGATCAATTTGCGGATCGTCTGTGTCTGCCTGTCTAACTTGGTCCTCACTTGGGTAGGGTCTACGGCTCAGTGCGTCAGCATTTCCATGGTGTTTTCCACTCTTGTACACCACCTCGTACTGGTAACCTTGAAGAAACACAGCCCATCTACCTAATCGTCCTGCAGATCTGTTCTCCTTCAAGGTTCGCAGGGCTATGTGGTCTGTGTAGACGGTGAAGGGTCTATTGGCTAAGTAGGTGTGGAAATACCGTATACCTTCTACTAGTGCTAAGCCTTCCAGATCGCTGATTCCCCAATTTTTCTCAGCTGGTCGAAGAGATCTGCCTGCGTAGCCAACCACTACTTCTCGTCCCTCCTTGTCCTTCTGTCCGAGTACATAGCCGATAGATTGGTTACTAGCGTCTGTGTACAGCAGGAACTGGGAGTTGTCCGAGAAGTCGGGAAAGGCTAAAATTGGTGGGGATGTCAATCTCTCTTTTAGGGAATTGAAGGCTGTCTCGCAATCTTCTGTCCAAATGAACTTCGAATTCTTCCTTAGCAGCTGGTTCAAGGGTCTAGCAATAGCTGCATAACCTTTGATGAAACGGCGGTAGTAACCTGAAAGTCCAAGGAAAGCTCTAACTTCCGTTTGGTTCTTTGGTGTTGGAAAGTTGACGACTGCAGTAATCTTGTCCTGATCCACTCCTATTCCTTCCTGCGTAAAGCGATGTCCTAAATACTTGACCTCCTTCGCTGCAAAATGACATTTACTTGGCTTCAACTTTAAATTTGCCTGTCTAAACCTGTCAAAAACCTGTGAAAGATGGACAAGATGCTCCTCAAAGTTTTGGCTGAAAATAAGACAATCATCAATGTATGTCAATGCAAATTTATAGCTAAAACCACGCAGTACTTCCGTCATTACCATGGAGAAAGCCATTGGCGAATTCATAAGCCCAAACGGTAATCTATTGAACTCCCATACGCCTTGATGCGTAACGAATCCTGTCTTGTGCTTCGTCTCCGGATCCAAAGGTATCTGGAAAAACCCTTGAGCCATGTCGAGAACGGAGTAGATGCTGGCTTTTGCTTGTCCAAGGCAATCAACTACATCCTGGAAATGGGTGATTGGGAAGTTGATTGGGTGGGTCACTTTATTCAGGCCACGGAAGTCTACAGCAAAACGGTATTCACCATTCTTTTTCTTGACGAGTAGGACAGGTGCTTGCCACAGGGTGTTTGACTTGGAAATGATCCCATGCTCCTCAAGATCTCTTGTCTGTTTCTCAATTTCAGCTTTCTGTTCTGGCATTGTCCTATACTGAGGTCTCCTAACAGGGGGAACATCTTGGGTTATGATTTTGTGAGGGTACAGATCTGTCTGGCCCAGCTCAGCGGTGCAGGTCGCAAACACATCTCTATTTTTCCCTATCAAAATCATAAGCCTCATCTTCTGCTCTTCTGTCAAGTTGGAATGTGAAAGGTCAACTCCCAGTGTTTTGGCTATGTCTATGTACTGAGTGTCAGTATGTACTTCATTAATGTATGGAATGTGCGTGTCAGTGGGGATGTTGGAATGGATTTGTGTATTGCATGATTGCGTATTGCTGATAAGAGTGGACACACTGTCAGGGGTACAATCATCAATCTCACACAAAATAGCACTTTTCTCAAACGATTCAATTCTAGCAATAGGTTCATTTGCCTTCAAATATAACCATCCATGTGTTGGATTTAACAATTGAACACATGCCTGATTATTTTGAATATTAGCTATGGATCTGGCTCCTATAACACTGTGTTTTGACGGTAAGGTTCTAAGTGGCTCAACTACAGTTATACCTTTGACACCAGACTTTCTGACCTTGACATTTACTACTGTTGCTGACCGTGGTGCAATGCTTATTCTATTGATCAGACGTGCTAGACTGGTCTTCTGAGGTGCAGAGAACATTTGCGTGACGACTAATCCACCTTGGATCTCTAGAATATCACGGTCAAAGTCAACGTGTGCTTTTTGCTCTTTCAGAAAATCTCTTCCAAGTATCACAGACTGGTTCAGTTTCTTAAAAATATAGAAAGTCTGAGTCAAAGATAACCTACAAATACTTAATGGAATGCTAATTTTGCCCAAAATTTTCATGTGGCTGCCATCAACGGTCTGTGCTGCATGTACATCCGAAATTTCGAGCGGAAATTCTTTGGCTAGCCCACTTCTCTTATAAGTATCAAGACTCAAGCAAGAAATGGACGCACCAGAATCAAGCATGGCTGCCACAGAAAATTTTCCCAATCTGACATCCACTAAATTCTTTTCTTCACCTAATTTGTAAGCTTTTCCAATGCAGATGTCAGTGTCTGCCAAATTTTCCCTTTTGTGCCCATCCCCAGAAGATTTAGGGATAGGCGCGAGTCCCTATCTCCTAAAATAAGGGCGATGCATACGTGCAATATGGCCTATCTCATGACATTCATAGCACTCTGCATTTCTAAACTTACAAAATGTAGAAATGTGACTGTACTCACCACAATGCACACAAGCTTGGTCAAACTTCCTCCTCTTATTCCGTACATTATTACTAGCACTATTATCACTTTCACTTCTATCTTCACTACGCTTATAAGTGAAGTTTCCAGAATTATGTCGTTTTCCACTTTGATTGTTGGGCTTCTGTTGATTGTCAGTTTTAACGCTCGACACCTGTTCCTCCTGTTCGTTGGTCAGCAGCGAGTGTCCCATTTTCCCGTATCTTCTCACGTCATCCAGCGTCTTGGCCTCTTTCATCAGGACAAAGTTTCGGACCTCCTTCCTTAGCCCATGGATGGCTTTGTCCAGGAGTTCTGTGTCAGGCTTCCCCTTCCCCAACGCACGTCCACAGTGTATGACACGTTCTAGGTATGTGTCAACGTTGTCTGCCCCTTGGTGTAAGTCCAAAAACTCAGCATAGCTGAAAACACGACTATGGGCACTGTCGAAACGTTCAAGGAATGTCTGCTTCAGCTGGTTGAAATCGTTCTGGATTTCCGCACTAAGTCCCTGATACCAAATTTCACACTGACTGCCTAGGGACAAACAGAAGAATGTACACTTTTCGTCGTCTGTCCACTTCTTCAATACTGCCACTCTCTCGAATTTATTGAGCCAAAACGTGGCATTGCTCCCCTCTTCATAAACTGGCACATTTAGTCCATTATGTCGCAACTCGCTTGACTTCGCCATTTTCAGTACTATTTGTATTTCACTCAAATCACTTATCAAAATCCTTCTTCAGTATCGTACCGGGATTCATCCACCATTATATCACCGGGGGATATTTGTCTCTAAGTTAATGTTGTGGGATGGATTAAATAAGTCAAAGTCCAATGGGGATTGAATAAATAAATCTAAGTCCAAATTGTTCTTCCAAAAACCAAATTATTATTATATCTAAATTCTCCAAATTGTTCACATGTAACTGTCCATCCTTGATCTTACTATTTCTCAACTTATCTCAAATTCAATTTCAATTACAATTTCTAAACTTCTATTTCAACTCAAATTTCTAAAATCAATTCTTAAATTTTGTTGTTCTCAAGCCAAAGGTAAATTTCTATCTGATCTCAATCTTCCCTCCAAAACTCATACATCACATGACCATCTACTAATCACACATCCAATCACAATCATTCTTACATACATTCATCATAGTTAATTTGTCTCACTCATACCCATTGGTCAACCACACATTCCCGCCTTTTTAATGTTACATCATATCATCAAAGGAATATTGCACCTACATGTGCTAATTAATCCAACATAGATACCAAAGGGGGTTTAACGAAATAGTTCCGCTAGCTTATCCTAATGACACTTTTATCAAGAGTCTAATTGGTTCCAAATGTTGACTGTCTCTACTGTCCATGATGCTTAGATAATAAAGCCTTAACACAGATAACATTGCATTTTTACTTTTGCCTCAATTTATCATTTCATATTCATATTTCAGATTTAGTTATTAAATATTAATTTCATAATTCTACAAACAATGCCTTCAAAACTTGCTGGGTGACAGGACTACGAAAATCGGAATCAACACAAAATTCAGACACTTTATGTCCAAAACAAACATTATTGGCTAGATTTAATCGTAAAATACACGAATAAAACAATTTAATGCGATAAAAAATCATGATTAAGGAGTTTGGGCTGATATAAATCTCCTTTCCGTCGCCTTCTGGACCTTTGCGTTGTTGTAAACCGTTTGGCAATACTTACCATTTTAAAATGGGCATATCCCCATTTTAAAATTGTTAATCCGATCGCCCCATTTTAAAATGGGAAGGTCGGAAAGTACGACACTGAACTAGCTATACTTTGTTACTTTAACCTTTTAATTCTTTTACGAAGAAAAAAAGAAGGTCAGAAAAGATTTTTATTCAATCAATACAATAGGAAAAACGAATATTAGAGCATAATTATCTCATTAAGCCTGTCGATCTATTGGGAAATTTCGACAGAACTCACTTGGTGTTTCAAGTTACCTAGCACAGCTACGAACGGCATAAGACATTTTATTTTATAAAAACTAACAAATTTCAAATGTATTTTATAGGCCTATGCACCTATCAATGTGTTCCCAGAATTTACTAATTGGTTTTAAGCACCTTACAAATGAAAGCCTTTGATAAAAAAGAAAAAAAAGGAATTCAGGAATTTTAAACTTATTTTTCCATGCTTGATAAAAAGGAAACAAATAATTTTATCCCAACTGTGTTGCCTCTTAAAATTAAGTCTTTATTCCAAGCAAACATTTCAGATTGGCCTGATATTCACAGAAATGTCGGCACAATGTCGTCTCTGTAACAGCAAACGCTATCCGTCTGATATCGGTTTTGATAATCGGCCTGATATCGGCTCCTATGATCTTCCTAATATCTACCCGTGATCAGTCCGATATCAGCCCTGTAACACCAACAGCTGCCTTAACCCAATATTGGCTTTCATGATCGGACCAATATCGTCTGTCAAAATTGGGCGTATATGGGCTCTGTAACACCAAACGATATTTGCCCGATATCAGCTTTCATGATCAGACCAATATCGGCTCCTTTGATCTTCCAAATATCAACTTCCATGATCAGTCCAATATTGGACCTGTACCACTAAAAGCTGGTTACTCGATATATGCTTTCATGATTGGACCGATGTCTCCTATGATCGGCCTGATATCCTCTGTCAAAATCGGGGATATATATCGGCTCTGATAGACCAAAAGACATCTGCCGACATATGGTAGAATGATACATGTAGGCTTTTCCAACTTATCAAGAAATTGCTGATAATAGAATTAAGGTAGTCCAACCCTAATGAAATTCTTGCAACTTCAAAATTTTTCGAGCAACATTGTTAACATTTGTTATGTAATCAGAATTTATATGTGCGACGTTGTTAACATTACTCGGCGAAAAGTTCCTCAGCCACGTGTTAACAACATTACCAAAAAAAATCCAATGTCCCGTGAATCTCATTTGAGATGGACTACCTTAGGAAGATGTTGGTAATGTCCGCTGTACTTTGTCAGATGAATGGCTGTATTCTGGTATTATGCTTTGATGGCGTATGGCTTTGCCGATGTACGGTAGAATGATACATGTCGGCTTTTACAACTGAACAATAGATTGCTGATGATTGAATTAATTAAGGTACTCCACTCATGCAACATTGTTAACATTGTTACCTAATCCAAACTTATACATATGCAACATCATTAACATGCAGTGGTGGAGAATTCCACGGCTGAATGTAAACAACATTAACGGAATATTAATCTGATGTTGTGTGAATCTTATAAGGGATGGACTACCTTAAGAACATGTTGGAAATGTCGGCTGTACTTTGTCAGATGAATGGCTGTATTCTGGTATTCTACTTTAGTGGATTATGGCTTTGCCGACATATGGTAGAATGATAAAAGTGTATGTCGTTTTTGCCAACTTATCAATAGATTGCTGTTAATAAAATAAAGGTAGTCCACCCCATATGAGATTCATGCACCTTCAGAATTTTCAAGCGACATTGCTAAACTTTGTAACGTTATCCAAATTGATATGTGCGACATTGATATTATTCCGCTGTGAAACGTTCCACAACTGCATGTTAACGACATTGCAGGAATAATTTCGATGTCACATGAATCTCATTTGGGATGGACTACCTTAGGAAGATGTTGGAAATGTCGGCTGTACTGTGTCAGATGAATGGCTGTATTCTGGTATTCTTCTTTGATGGCTTATGGCTCTGCCGATGTACAGTAGAATGATACATGTCGGCTTTGACAACTGAACAATAGATTACTGACTATTGAATTAAGGTACTCCACCCCTAAAGAGATTCATGCGACATTGTTAACATTAATTTTTTGTTACCTAATCCAAACTTATATGTGCTACATCATTAACATGCAGTGGTGGAGAATTCCACGGCTGAAAGTTAACAACATTACTGGAATACTAATCTGATGTTGCATGAATCTTATAAGGGATGGACTACCTTAAGAACATGTTGGAAATGTCGGCTGTATTGTGTCAGATGAATGGCTGTATTCTGGTATTCTACTTTAATGGATTATGGCTTTGCTGACATATAATGGTAGAATGATAAAAGTGTATGTCGTTTTTGCCAACTTATCAATAGATTGCTGATGATAGAATTAAGGTAGTCCACCCCATATGAGATTCATGCACCTTCAGAATTTTCAAGCGGCATTGCTAAACTTTGTAACGTTATCCAAATTGATATGTGCGACATTGATATTATTCCGCTGTGAAACGTTCCACAACTGCATGTTAACGTCATTGCAGGAATAATTTCGATGTTACATGAATCTCATTTGGGATGGACTACCTAAGGAAGATGTTGGAAATGTCTGCTGTACTTTGTCAGATGAATGGCTGTATTCTGGTATTCTTCTTTGATGGCTTATGGCCCTGCCGATGTACAGTAGAAGGATACATGTCGGCTTTTACAACTGAACAATAGATTGCTGATGATTGAATTAAGGTACTCCACCCCTAAAGAGATTCATGCGACATTGTTGACATTGTTACCTAATCCAAACTTATATGTGCTACATCATTAACATGCAGTGATGGAAATTTCCGCGGCTGAAAGTTAACAACATTACTGGAATACTAATCTGATGTTGCGTGAATCTTAAAAGGGATGGACTACCTTAAGAACATGTTGGAAATGTCGGCTGTACTTTGTCAGATGAATGGCTGTATTCTGGTATTCTGCTTAAATGGATTATGGCTTTGCTGACATATGGTAGAATGATAAAAGTGTATGTGGTTTTTGCCAACTTACAAATAGATTGCTGAAAATAGAATTAAGGTAGTCCACCCCTTATAAGATTCATGCACCTTCAGAATTTTCGAGCGACGTTGTTAAACTTTGTAACGTTATCAGAATTGATATGTGCGACATTGATATTATTCCGCTGTGAAACGTTCCACAACTGCATGTTAAACGACATTGCAGGAATAATTTCGATGTCACATGAATCTCAATTGGGATGGACTACCTTAGGAAGATGTTGGTAATGTCTGCTGTACTTTGTCAGATGAATGGCTGTCTTCTGGTATTCTGCTTTGATGGCTTATGGCTTTGCTCATGTATGGTAGAATGATTCATGTCGGCTTTGCCAACTTGATAATAGATTGCTGATATCTGAATTAAGGTAGTCCATCCCTAATGAGATTCATGCAACATCGTAAACATATGTTACCTAATCCGAACTTATTTGTGTGACGTCGTTAACATACGGTGGTGGAATGCTGCAATGCCGTATCTTAACCACATTGCTGGATTAATTCCGATGTCGCATGAATCTCATTAGGGATGGACTACGTACTTAGGAACATGTTGCAAATATAGGCTGTACTTTGTCAGATTAATGGCTCTATTCTGGTATTCTGCTTTGATGGCTTATGGCTTTGCTGACATATGGTAGAATGATTCATGTCAGCTTTGCCAACTTATTAATAGATTGCTGATAATTGAATTAAGGTAGTCCACCCCTATTTGGAATCATGCGACATTGGAATTTTTGGAGCGACATCGTTAAATTTGTTACCTAATCTGAACTTATGCCTGCAACATCGTAAACATTTGGTGGTGGAACGTTCCACTGCCACATGGTTTTAACTAGCAAAATATATTGGCTGACACGCTTTCGATCATGAAAATATTCTGTTTTGTTGACCAATGCCTCTATCAATCAAAGACATAGGCCTAACGCCAACTAATCTTAGATAATATCTCTGATTCTACAAAAAATATACCAGTACCACATCGCCAGGGCGTCAGAACTTTTATCTGTAACCCCCTGAAGACTCGAAGCGAGGCCTGCGCAGACACAAGGGCTGTGACATTAACTCCTAGACATGGAGTCTCGACTCACTTGACAAGGCATCTCAGACTAATTGCTGTAAATTCTCATTTCAATAATATAGGTTATTGCATTAATATGGGAATAATGTGTCGAACAAGTTCTTTTGGCAGAGTAACAATCACAAGCTCGGGTTACTACGCCAAAAGAACGAGTTTGACACAATATATTCCCATAATAATGCAATAACCTTTTCATTATATACTTTGATATTGTTTTAGAAAAGGTATCATAAACAAAATTCATAAAAAATGTTTTTATCCGCGAGGGTAGATATTACTAAAAACGTTTTAAAACGTCTAGCGGTTGAACGTAAATTACGCGGGAAAATTAACATCAGCGTATGATTACGTCGACGGCACTAGGGAAGTATAGACAACTTTGAATGGTGGCGGCCATAATTTTCGACTTGGACTGGAATTATCGCAAAAGGTATTTAATTTGAGATATTTGATACAGATTTTTGGTATCAATCTTCCTAAAAATATGTACATTTGCCGTTTTGTATATTTTCATTTGTTAAAATTTGTTATTTTTGCGCAATTGCAATAAGAGCTGACTTGCTTCACAAAGTCAATATCCGTGATATTTTGAAAGATAATTTAAGATTTTTATTCTCCAATTAACATTTTTGAGCTGTCTTAGCGTTTGTAATGGTCAATATGGATTTATAGGTGACTTATCAAGCTTGAAAGTTGTGAATCGGGAGAGATGCCTGGAATTATAGTTCCGTCCTTGGCGACTGCGCATGTTAAAGTTCCCGTGCAATATCAAAGTATATAATAATATGAGAAAACTAACGACAAAAACATCACCTGCACGTCCGAGTACTTCTGTGACATTATAACACTCTATTGTAACGTATTGTTAAATCCATATATAGCGAGAGAAGAACTGCATTGGTTTTTATTTGAACAACACAGACTCTATGTAATTATGCTTTGTGTATGTGCCACAGCATCATGTGGCTTCAAGGTAATGTCAAATGACATCATCAATGATGTCACTAAACCGCCAATGTGTTTCCTACGCTGAAAACTAGATCATGGCAGAATTTCCACAAAATAACACATTTCGAATGTGCGTTTTCTAATTAATTGTGTTATGATGGAGATAATATACTAGGACGAAAAAGAAACGCCGGGTACATAAAATATGCAACACATATTTTATTGCTTGGCCTAGAATAATGAAAATCGGTCAGATTTATGTGTTGTTCGCTGTTGAACGGTACACATGTCTAAAACTACACAATATCTTACCTTTTCGCACCTTGAGAGGCACGTGCTCAGATGCAAGAATCCCGTGCAGGGGAAGGTCATTGAGTTTGCCCAAAGAAATGTTTAGTCTATTTGATACTGTTTAAGTATTCAGATCGATTTTTCAACGTTTACATCAAATTGAGCAATTTGCATCAATGCTGCGATTGTCGGAAGTTGAGGGGGGGCAAGCTATAGCAATGCTTGTGCAGGGTCATTGCCAACAGTAGGTTGCTGCACATTTTGGTGTGCAAATTGGAACTACTGAAAGTCTTATTAAACATCTGCGAGTGACGGGGAGGGTCAACGACCGACCGCGGAGTGCACGTCCGCGTGTCACGACGCTACGTCAGTATCGGTTTATGACACTTTCTCACTTACGTAATCGCCATCTAACAGCTAGCGAAACTGCAAGTAACACTATAGGCAGTCATAATCGCCATATTCATCCCAATACGGTTCGAAACCGCTTACGCGACAATAGCCTAAGAGCCGACGTTCCCATGTCTGTCTGCCGCTAACTCTTGTCATCGTTAAAAGGGGGGTATTTTTTCACATAACCAGCATCGGAAATCGATTGAAACTTCAACAGCTGGTTTCATACAGATGACATTTCCTACTAAAATGAATATAATAATCCAATAATACAATTTATCCCTCAAAACAATCATTTATGATTACCCGGCGTTTCTTTTTCGTCCTAGTATATTAAGTTTAGAGGTCTTTATTTGCCAAATAAAAACCTCTCTGCTCTGAACTACATGTTAAGGCAAATACCTCGGCACTGAGCACCTTGCTTTTTACCTACACATGTAGTCCGTCGGACATCGGTTTTTATTTGGCGATTAAAGACCTCTAAACTTGTTATTATTCATAACTAGAAATCGATCAACAAAAAATCAACAGATCAAACAGTGGTATTTCTCGGATACAATAAAGTCAATAAAGAGCTGGTGACTACTCATCAGCGATCAGGCAGAATATTGCTACAAGTCTAATAGCCAAACGCAACTTTGTACACATCGCAAACATGTCTGACCCATTTAATTTTGTCTTGAGTTATTTTAGATCTGAGCTCTAGCTGCTGGCTTTAAAAAAGCAGAAGATTAGGTATCCCCTAAATTAGATGTCGCAAGAAAATGTTAAAGAAGAAGAATCTTTAGAATATGTATTAATCTAGGCATTTTTAATTGAATGGAATTGACCCATAGTAATTTAAAATTGCTAAAAAGTGAAACATGTACATATGAAAGTAAAAAGGAACAAAACGAATCCATACTTCAACAGTTCAACCTACTGTCGAGATTTCAAATTGAAATAGTCCTTTAACATAGAAAATATTGGTGGAAAAAGGAGAAAATGCTATTTATCACCAGTTTCCAGAGGAGCATCAAGGATTTCTGTGAAGGGGTTCGTTTGTACACAAAGGGGGGTTCGTTTTACTAGTATCACACACTTTTGACTAAATTTCTGCATGAAAATTAAATAATCAGGCTTCATATGGGGGTTCGTTTGACCCCCCCCCACCCCCAACTCCCCCAACCACATCTGGATCCGCCACTGGTTTCTCATTTGTTCTCTTTGTTTTGAAATGATTTTCTCTGGCAAAGATATCAAAATAAGTTATTTCACGGGAAAAGGTATGCATCTTTAGTCACAAAAACGGCCGTGGCAACATAAGACTTCGTATCATATCACACCACCTCTTATTTCACATACAACTCGATTTTTAGCTTATTTGATAGTTTCCACTTTTAAAAACATTACATTTGAAGAAAGTAATAGGATACGATGTCATGATATTGTAGAAGGAACTACTTTGCCACGCCCCCTTCCCATTTCCAAATGGATCGAGCGGATTCGCAATACCTTGAAATTGCCAAACGGGAAGGTATTGCCAAACGGTTTACAACATTGTCCTTTGCGCCAAAAATGGTTCCTTTGCGTGTTTTAGTCAGAGCCGGATACCACTCTTCATTTCCGGTAGACTGGTACCCATTCGTGTAAATAACTGAATTTACGACTGGGAACAGGTACTGCATTCTGTCCTTTGATTGGTCAATTGATATAATCGATAGACCAATGAAACGGCTCGGTGTATGGAAAGCGTCACCTGTCCAGGCCGTCTGAGTGACCGTCAGATATTAGCTATTACCGTACTTAAATCCGTAGTAGATTTCAGGTACGGGAACCAGACTACATTTCCGGCAGCTAGAAACGCTGCGATTTTTAAAATTGTGGTAAGGATTTCACAGACGTAATTCGTCCACAGGTTGTATTTGTTAAATCAATTGAATCCCACAGCTTTAACGTCTTTATTTTTTGGTAAGCATTATCGACCATCCTTTACAACCGTAACACAATAACTGATGTCCAAAAACATTCACTCCGGAGACCGGAAGTTCAATATTAAAAAAATATCGGCCCAACGTATGTACGTAAGAACGTTTTCACGCGTTGCCATTAACGCGACTTCGCCGTGCGAATGGGCGCTCCGCGCCCATTCGCTTGGCTTCGCCCGCTATGAACAATAGCGGGTCACTAGTGAGATTTCTCGTGACTGTGGCGAACGTACAGTCGTATGAACAGTAGCGGGTCATGAACAATAGCGGGTCACTTACGGGGTTTCGATAAGATTTCTCCGGAGTTTATGAATATTTTTAAATGCAAATTTGCACTCGTGTACCTCAATATCTTGTTTGCGTATACAAGCATTGTGAAGCAGAAATGTAAACAAAGAGGTCATTTTCGAAGAAACGCTTGTTTCGTCGTCTACTTGACCTAGAATAAAACGGCCTCATTCTTGATACCATTTTCTTGCAAAATGACGTAAAACTTGAATCTGGTCGAATTTTTGACAATTTTTTCTCTTTTATCAGAAAGATCAGCTTTTTTTCTTGCCCATAAACTAAAACTTTTTTGTTTTATGTGTTTGCAATTGCATTTAAAGAAGACGTTATTACCACAGTGTTGTATGAACAATAACGGATCAGCCTGAAACCAAATCAGGGGTTTTCTCAATCTAGTCGAGTTGATAATATCATAGCACAAACGTAAATATTATTTGTTTAACCCATTCTTGGAATACAAAAAAGGAAGAAAGGTCCAAATTAAAGATCATTTGAGGCTAAAATATCTAGAAACAGCAAAGGATCTACTCATAAATGAAATTATACATGTAATGTAGAGAATAACTTATTCAAAGCATGGTTTTAGGGAAAATTGAGAAAAAGCCATTTCTGATTTTCTATCCATGTTTTTTGCAGGTGAACTGGTCTCTGTATGATTATAGCAAATTACAGTACCGGTAAATTCAATCTTTTCTCAAACAACAGAATTGTAGGCTAATTTAAGCAGACGATGAAATGAAATAGAATCTTATTAGGCTTTTGAAAAAAAATATAGAAAAGAGAATGGGGCATAGGAGAAAATGCTGTATAAACTTACTTTTCTTTTTTATTTTGATCTTCCCCTTTTCTCTGTACTTTTCATATATAGGAAAAGTGGGTTAACCCATTACCAAACAGCGAAATTTTAGACTGGTCCAATTTGAAAGCTAATGCAGATGACAAAAATGTATGTTACTTTGGTAAAATTTGTAAATATTAGTACTAAGAAAACATTGAGAGAAAAGGCTGATTATCAGCATTTTCTGCTCCTCTTGTCTCAACATTTTCCTTATGCAATTATACTAGGGGCGTCGAAAAAAAAGGGTCTTGTTCGGGAAACCCTGAAGGATTAACAAACAATTGCATCTGTCTTTGAAAACTTATTAAAATGAGATTTTTGCAGCATTTCACTTTATTTTCAAAGACATGTGTTAATTGTGTGTTGTTTTTTTTAACAGGTCCTGGGTCCAAATCGTAAAGGACAGAGTCTTGCTCAGAAGTCAGTGAAAGCCATTGCGAAAAAATACAGTCCTAGTTTTGATGTCAATGACCAAAATGTTTTACAAATTAAGAAAGCATTTAGAGAGATGATAATGCTGTTTTTGAAGATTTCATCCGGTTTAGTGTTAACTCAACCAGCAGCACTGATTAATTTTGACACCACTCAAGATGAAATTTGGACAAACATTGAGGAAAGAAAGAATTAATGTTGGTGACAATTAATTCATTCATTTCCTATAATTTTTCTTATCCAGAAAATGTAAAGTCTGAAAATTTTATCAACTTGAAAATTATCTTCTGCAACTTCTTTCAAATTGCAAGAATCTAAAATTTTCGCTGTTTGGCATAATTATGTTTAAAGCAGTATACTTCTATCCATATGTAAAGTAACTTAATTCTATGTTCTACAACGTTTTGCAATATGTGCCTGTCTAAAATCCTGCTGTTTGAAAAAGGATACTTATTCATTTGTTTTAATCTTATTCCATTCTGTTGTTATTCCTCAACAAGTTACCTTTATATATATATCTCATCATTTCAGACCAATTTAGTTCTAGATAATTCTGTGCATGCATACGTTTCGATCAAGATCGACTCTATAGCTTTTTTATTACCTTTATGAGGTAATACCAGAGTGCCAGCCCACTTTGGCACTTTGTTCCTGAACATACAGTGTCTTACTCTATGCTCAGGCTTATCTGGATCTACGCTGGTCTGAAATGTCATAATGTCCATTTCTTGTTTTTATGTATATTCACACTACGATATAGAAAAGTGGTTTGGGATTTCCAAAATGCACAATTTCACTGCTGTTTATAAACCTATATGTAGTTTGTACACATTGGAATTGTCTGCAGACATTGGAATTGTCTGCAGACGATTCCAATGAGTGCCAGCAACATACGGTGTGACTGTTAAATAAGGATAATTAGAAAACATAGAACTCTTGTTGTTTTATTATATAGTTTCACGAATAAATGGTCTATTCAAAAGATGGAGCTCTAATATGTCCTGCATAAGGACGCTCCTCTTCGTAGATCTACAGTAGATTAGCGTCCTTTACTTAAGAGTGCGTCTAATACTTGTAGATACGAGAAAGAATGAAAAAGACTGATCCATGTCGTGGAAAAAGTAAAATCTATTCGGATGAGAGGTCAAACTTCACCAGAAAAATATTGCCGCTGCGGGAATACTACCCAAAACCCTACGGGTGGTTGAGCCAGCGTCTTACCAACAGAGCGAACTAGACTGGAAGGTTTTATAACCCTTTATTTCCAAATCGACAAACTTTTAGGTGTTCCGTTTTGTCGGAGTAGAAAATAACTGAGAGGAAATGAAAAAAAAAATGCTATTATCATTTTCTTCTTTTCTCTCTCAGTGGTTTTCAGGGACCTCATAACAGTCTTGTTTGGAAAGCATTGACTCATCAAACCCCATCTAATATGGAGGCATGCTGAAATTCCTGACACTTACTGTAATTTCTGCAAGGTTATATCTACTTTGAGAATAGAGAAGCAAATGCTACAAATCAAATGAGCTGTCATCTTCTTTGTCCTAAAACATTTGTAGCCTGTCAAGTGAAATGTTTGTGCTCATGGTATTTTTTTTTTTCCAAATCCAATTCTAGCTCAAATTTTCCCTAGGGAAGGCTTGGTCACCTTCAATCCTACGTGAAACCCTGAGAAATCACGAATTCGTTGCAAGGTGACATCTTGGGTGTATTCCTGGAGGTTTTGACACCACACAGAGTGTTTGAGATGGCCCCCAACAAGGAAACATCACGTGACCCGATATACGTCACACTGACCCGTTATTGTTCCAATCACCTCCCTTGGTAAATTACTGTTAAATTCCGACATTCTGCAGTTCAAATGTTGATTTCTGTGTCTAATGGAAGAATAAATACTAATTTAACTAGAAACGAAAGAAAAAACCAAGTATGTAATATACGTTCGCCACAGTCACGAGAAATCTCAATAGTGACCCGCTACTGTTCATACGACTGTATATTACATATTTGATTTTTTCTTTCGTTTCTTGTTAAATTAGTATATATTCTTCCCTTAGACGCAGAAATCAACATTTGAACTGCAGAACGTCGGAATTAAACAGAAATTTACTATAGAACCAGTCGGCATGACGTCATAGCATCACTTTCATTTTTTCATCGAGGGTATTTCCTCGGTCTTTATCGTTACGGGATACCAAGTTTGAGATAGAATATTTCAAAAACCTATCGTTAAAATTCATAAACAAAACTCTTTCTTTAAAGAATGTGATTTTAACTTTCTAACTACCAACGCACTTTTAATAATTAGGCGTAGTCGTCGAGATATTAATGCTGAAAGTTGGTAATGCTTCAACGAAAAAGACCGAAGCTTTCACCTCCACCGAATGAGCGCGGGTTCGCTGACGACGTTTTTGATTGGCTGAAAGGATTGTGCCGACCGTATCAATGGGAGGTAATTGGAACAATAACGGGTCAGTGTGACGTATATTCGGTCACGTGATGTTTCCTTGTTGGGGGCCATCTCAAACGCTCTGTGTTGTGTCAAAACCTCCAGGAATACACCCAAGATGTCACCTTGCAACAAATTCGTGATTTCCGATGGTTTCACGAAGGTTTGAAAGTGCTAGGGCTAGGGAAAATTTGAGCTGGAAGTTGATTTTAAAAAATTTAATTTACCATGAGCACCGCGAGGAATATTTCACTTGACAGGCTACAAATGTTTGAGGACAAAGGAGAAGATGACAGCTCATTTGATTAGAAGCATTTTTTTTCTCTTTTCTTAAAGTAGATATATTACCTTGCTGAAATTACAGAAATTTCAGCATGCCTCCAAATGAGATGGGGTTTGTTGAGTCAATACTTTCCAAACAAGACTGTTATGAGGTCCCTGAAAAGCACTAAGAGAAAAAAAGAAAATGATGATATTCTTTTATTTCCCCTCAGAGAACACCTATAAGTTTGTCGATTTGGAAATAAAGGGTTATAAAAAATTTCCAGTCTGATTTGCTCTGTTGGTAAGACGCTGGCTCAACCACCCATGTATTCTAAACGTCAATATTTTTTGTGATTGGACACGTGCAACAGTCTGAACAGGATTGATATCTGCCCTGCGTTCAGTAAGACAAAACGGATTTTCCTAACGGATTTTTCACAAAATAGTCTTACTGAACGCTCTGCTAACGTTAACTGAATAAATATGGCCGCCCCCATAGTCTGGGTTCCCTCCTTGTTTTCGCAGTATGGAAAGTAGGGAACCAAACTAGCCGCCATTTTTGTTAACTTTGGCACACCACCTTCAAATCTGTGAGCTAAATAATGCGAACGTTAAAAGTAAACAGGTCGTTCAGTAGAAAACGGTTACAAATCAGTAGCTCTGTGAGCAAACGTTTTGTCTTACTGAACGCAGGGCAGCTGAATGTCAGTATTCACTCTCTCAATCTTAAGATTACACGTACAGATCTCTGCCAATTGAGCTTATAGTTTTGGTGCATTTTTCTTATTGAAGCTTAGTTGCAATAATGTAACCGAAACCTTTATGAATTTGGATCTGGGTTTCGGTTACAATTCCTTCCTATTCATTGCAATGGAGCAGGTGCTGGAATGATTCATTCCAGCAAGTTTAGCATAGTCAAACTTCAAAATAAAGCTATGGAATGTAGTAAGAATGTTACCTGACAACAGGTTAACTATTGTTCTGTCAATCCAGCATAGTTTTATGTTGAAATCACTTTCAAATAAAGTTCAATTCAATTTTGAAGCGGAGTACCCACCCATTTTATTCTACTGAGACTTGAATTTTCCGTTGGAAGAAATAATTGATAACAATTCTTGTTGATGCTTTTTAACTGAATTTGTGCCATGGAATATCTTTTTATGGGATACACATCTGATTAGATATGTTAGTATTAAAAAATTTATGTAAGAAAATGTGTTTTCCACTCTTTTGTCTTGCTCCACAAGAAGGAATAGGGTGGACTCGTAGCCACAAACCAATACCCATCATCAAGTTTGTGGCTACGATATCGCAGCTAATTGAAGCTAGTCTACAAAGTATGCTTTGTCGATTGTCGATTTTCAGCCATAGGGCCACATATCCTCACGGGTATTTTCGTTAGTACTGATCGGTCATGTGTACATACTCGTGGTATTAATGTTGCTTGGCAATTGCTTGGCAGGCCCATAGGAAGCAATTATATGGCGGAGGGGGCTCAAGCCCCAGTATCTGAATATTGGGGTTGGGGCTTAATTGGATTTCAGGAAATTTTCAGTGTAAAATAAGGAAATTCGGCATTTTTGGCCAACTTAAGGCAGAGCTCCAGATAAGATGTATATTAGCGTAGAATATGCATTGATTTGGTCTGAATACGCATTAACTTTCATAAAATACACATTCAAAATGGATTTAAGCTTTTGTATCTGATCAGACTCAGACAGTTGTCCTAGAAAATGAGAAATCCAAAACTGTTCCCGTCACCTCTTGGGTTCCTCAAGACTCTGTCCTTGGCCCCATACTTTTTCTCATTTACATAAATGACCTCCCGGACGCAACAAAATCTAAGATACGGTTGTTTGCTGATGACACGGCCATTTACTTGGCAGTCTCCAGCTTGCAGGATGCTCAGATTCTAGAGCGGGATCTTGATCAACACCACTTGTGGGAGCTGGAGTGGGACATGGAGTTCAATCCCAGTAAGTGTGTGGTAATACACATAACAAGGTCTAGAACTCCTGTCCCAAGCCAGTACCTGCTGCATGGCCAAGTCTTGGAGTCAGTTGTGGGCTCCAAGTATCTGGGCGTGGAGATCAGCAACAACCTATCATTCAACAGTCATATACAGTCAGAACATCACTTCCTCTGTAAGCCCTTGGCTTTCTTAAGAGAAACATTAGGACACAAAACCCAGCACTTTAGAGAAATGGCCTACAAAACTCTTGTTCGCCTCCAGGTGGAATATTCTTCATCAGTGTGGAGTCCCTATACCGACTCAAACATTGACAAGCTGGAAATGATTCAGCGTAGAGCAGCCCGCTGGACCCTGAATAACTATTCCCCATACGCTAGTGTGACTGAGATGATCCATTCTCTAGGCTGGTAGTGGAGGTCCCCTGAGCAGAGGTCTGACGCTCGTCTTTGTTTATTTTATAAAATCTTATATGGCATTGTAGCCATTGACATGCCTCCGTATGTTGTCAACCCACTGAGAATTCCAAGAAATTCACACCCTTTGCTTCCGACAAATTCAAGCCCCTGTGAATTACTACAAATACTCATTCTACCCCCTCACAATCGTGCAATGGAATAGGCTGCCATCACATACTGTAAAAGTCTATTTATTCGCTAGGACTTAATTTTCGCTAATTTTCGTGAGTAGCCTATCTCGCGAATTCACCAATTTCGGGAATATATCAGTCTCAGAATGCCGGAGATTGCCGATGGTTCTTCGGAATCCGGAACATTCCGAAATTTTATTTGCTCATGAAAACACTTCCAATCGGAAATTTTGATCGTTACCCACCTTTCAATGTATGAACAATGCAATTAACATCATAATGTTATATTATTATGATGATATACATTGTACATGATTACAAATACAAAGTATGAATGTTACATGTGTTTTCCTAGAATATGATCGTAAAAGGGTGACCTCTTCAGGGTTTCCAAAAGCTCCAAAATGGGGGTTTTCACCCCCAAATTAAATCTTTTACCCCCAAATTTTGCCAGCAACCTTCTATGCTTCTTATAGAGGGGGTACAAGCATGCTGAAAAATCATGGTTTTTACCCCCAAATTTAAAAGTCAGTGGAAACACTGCTCTTTATCGTTTACAATTCAGAAGTAATGTAGGCCTACATTTAATGAAAAAATGAAGCAGTTACGTTCTTATGTTATTCACTTTTTGTCATACATGTAGGGACAATACATGTATTGTCCTTTTAACAGTTACATATGAAAAGGTGTGAAAACAATTATAAAGAGAAGACAGGTGTGATAAACATTTTGTCTAACCATCGCTTGTGTATTTATCGGTCTTAAACGGACATGTACGGAATATAACGAAGCGAATATTTCCGAAAAACAACGGAAATACCTGAGCTTTACATCAAACACGCGCAAATTTATAAACTCGCGAATAAATCACAAAGAAATCGCGAAATGTTGAGCTCGTGAAAATAAAGACTTTTACAGTATAGCTTTACTGCCCACTTTTGACTCTTTTATGAGGGCAGTTAGCTCAGTCAACCATCCAATGCCTTAACCCTTTCCCAAACAAGACCTGGTTTTGACGTCCCTAATAGAATAGGCTTGGGAAAACATTGAAACAAAAGAAGAAACTGCTGATAACCAGCAGTTTCTCCTTTTGTCTCAATATTTTCTGTGCCATATTTTACACATATCTTATCTTTAATAACATCAATTTTGTCATTTGTGTTAGTTCTGGAAGTGGATCACCCTAAAATTTTGCCGTTCGGGAAAGGGTTAAATGTCAGTGCACTGTTTTTAACTATCACTGTCAGCTTGTCTCTGACTTTTAACATTTTAAACCCTATCATCTTTTACTCCACACTAACTAACAAATCTTATGAAAACTTTTTACTCTTATTTTTAACAATTTTTCCACTAACACTGCACAGACACGGGAGTGATGCAGTAGTGATACATACATACATACAAAATGAGGAAAATGCATATGATTATCGTCAATTAGTGAATCAAGATCATAGAAAGTTAGCAAACACATAAAACACATACACTATTCTAGGAAATTCCAACGATTGAAAATAATGTTTTGGCCTGTAAAAGTAGGTTACGGAAGTCAGCTTTCTGATATCTAATTACAATAAACTTGGCAATTTACTGCGCCTGTGATCCAGCTATGCCTGAAAACATGTATTATTCTTATTGGTTTTACTTCTTCAGCTGCTCTCGGTTTAAACGAAGAACAGAAACAGATCCAGTCCATGGCAACAGAGTTTGCCAAAAATGAGCTGCATCCAAATATGGCAAACTGGGACCAAGAGGTATTATTTTATCTTATATTTCATTAACTCTTTGGAACCAAACAAGTCCTGGTTTTGATGTCCCAAATAAAAAAGGTTTTTCTTTTTCTTCAGATGTTCAGGACTTTGAAAGCATTTATTTTACATCGATTGGGAAGCAAGTTTCTTCAACTTATTTTAATCCCTCTCGATTGAGCTTCCTGGAAATCCACCAGTACTCTCCCTGAATATGTGGCAATGAGAAGCCAAGAACAAGGTCCGCTACCGGGGATTGAACTTGGAACCTTTTAGTGGAAAGGCCAATGCTCTACCTCTCGACTACGTACACCACGCACTTGAGAAAGCATTGAGACAAAAGAAGAAAATGCTGATAATCAGCATTTTCTCTCTTTGCCTCAATATTTTCTGGGCCATAGTTTACCTATGTATATTCTACATTTATCAACACTTAGTTTGTCATCTGAAGCAGCTTGGGGATTGAAGCACCTATAAATTTTGCCTTCTGGGAAATGGTTTTAAACTCTTTCCCAAATGGTCAAATGGTCCAATTTGAAAGCTGCTGCAGATGACAAAATGATCTTAGATTTAGTTTCTACTACATGCAGCGTGCTTGGATGTTTAGATTGTGTATGATTTTTCAACACTGAATTGCAGAAATACTAGAATGAAATCAATTGTTCCTAAATAAAGGTTTATGAAAACATTATGACTAAAGAATAAAATCAGCATCTCTACTTTGTCTCAATATTTCTCAGACTTTGCTGTACAAGAATCCTAGCTTATCCATTTCTATCACTATCAACATACATTTTGTTTTCAGATAAGTAGCTTTCAAATTGGATCACTCTTTCGATCGATTTCATTGTAGGAAGAGTTCCCAGTTGATGTAATGAGGAAGGGTGCACAGCTTGGTTTTGGTGCTGTTTATTGTAAAGAAGAATTTGGTGGTACAGGGTTAACCAGATTGGATTCTTCTGTAATATTTGAGGCCCTGGCAGCTGGATGTGTCAGTACTACGGCATATATCAGTATTCACAAGTATGCAATATTTGTATTATGATTCATTAAATTCAATTGTAATTTGAATAGATCTTTGAGTTCTGTCAAAAGTTGTGATCAAAAAAAAAAATCCACTAATAGCTTTGAATACTGTAAACCAGGATAAGTTCGCGTCAAGAAATGTTCGCGTTTTCATGCACTCGGGCTTGTTCGCGGCGTCTTAAGTTCGCGGATCAATGCTGTCCGCGAATTACGCGAAACAAAACACGCTATGGGGAATTTGAAAAAATGGATATGTTGGATAATATGGGGAATCGGATAATCGGATAATTGTCTATTAAATTATGACTGTATTTATGATATTTTAGTCGCCATTGACAGTTTGGTCGAACAAAGTTTCAATAGACCCATTGTTTTATTTCACACTTTATAGTATACTGGATTTCAGTTTGTAACACAATGCATAGAATTTGAGCGTTACATTAACTCCACACCTATTTACCTATGGCGTCGAGAAGCGATAATGACAGTTTTATTCAATTTCATCAAAGGACGATTCAAACCTCGTAGCTGTGGCTAATTTCAAACTACAGTTACGAGGTTTTAAACGTCAATCAACGTTTGCTATCATACTCGGCATTCGAATGCCAAACCACCCCTTTTCTCAATTTAAGGCAGGTATATCTAGTTGAATAAGTTGGTTTATCTTTCAATGTCGTGCTTTTCAATATGTCACAATATCTATGTATTTTTGGATAAAAACGAAAGTAGTCTGAAATGAAGAAAACTTTTCACTTACATCATGTTATGAAAACGCTATTTCCCTTGTTTACATAGTAACAAATATGTCTAGTGTAAATAAAACATCTTCCCATAGGTTTTCCCGAAACAAAAACTGTCAAAGCCATTAAAGTTCGCGTTTTTATTGAAAGTAGCCTATTCGCGGCGTTTTAAGTTCGCGGATCACACCCACCCGCAAAAGACGCTAACTTAAAAAGCGCGAAATAATTTCCTGGTTTACAGTATTTGCTTAATTTTATCCTCTTAACCCATTACCACACAGTGCCTCTTTTTTACTCCTTACAATAAAATGGCTTCGGAAAACATTGTTGAAAATGAAGAAATTGCTTGTGACAAGCAATTTCTTCATTTCCCACAATGTTTTCTACCAAGAAAGAACAAAAAATGTTAAATTCTGTGCATTTGAAATTGTTGTCTGCAACACTTTTGAATTTAGAGCTGTCTAAAATTTTGCCCGTCTGGTAATGGGTTAAAACTTTGAGATATATCTGTCCTATTGCATGCATTTGCTATTTCTGAATTGTACAAAGTGTCTCTTTAACATTTATTGATATTTGGAATGTCTTTGCTCATTTCCTCATTCCTCTGTTCTTTTTGTGACCTTAAATAAGAACATTACTTCAATATATCCAATTGCTGTTAACCTCTTGTGATCTTTACTGACATATCACTGCTTTTCAACAAAATCCTTGTAACTGCAGCTTGAGATAAGCTGCAGTTACGAGGTTATTGTTGAAAAGTAGCTATATTTTATTTATTCAGTATGTGTGCATGGATGATAGATGAATTTGGTAATGATGAACTCAGACAGAAGTATATACCACAGTTGGCCAGTATGCAGAAATTGGCTTCATATTGTTTAACAGAACCTAGTAAGTTATTATTGGTTGATAAACACTTACATATTTAACCATTTCCCTAACAAGACCTTGTTTGACATCCTAAATAAAAATGGCTTTGGAAAACATTGAGACAAAAGAAGAAAATGCTGATGATCAGCATTAACTCCTTAGGTCTTAATATTTTCTATGCTAAAATATGCATGAATCCAATCGTTATCTAGATCTATTTTTAGCTCACCTGAGCACGAAGTGCTCAAGGTGAGCTATTGTGGTCACTTTTTGTCCGTCTGTCTGTCCGTCTGTCCGTCCGTCTGTTCACATTTTGTTGTTACCACTCTAGCACCTACAAATATTGACCAATCTTAACCAAACTTGGTCAAAATATGTATGACCATAAGTTCTCGGATGAGTTCGATTTTGAGTCAGATCGGATCAGGAAGTCCGGAGTTATGCGCCCTTGAATATCAAAAATAGCTAGTTTTGACTTTGTTACCACTCTAGCATCTACAAATATTGACCAATCCTAACCAAACTTGGTCAAAACATGTATGACCATAAGTTCTTGGATGAGTTCGATTTTGGGTCAGATCGGATCAGGAAGTCCGGAGTTATGCGCCCTTGAATATCAAAAATAGCTAGTTTCGACTTTGTTACCACTCTAGCATCTACAAATATTGACCAATCTTAACCAAACTTGGTCAAAACATGTATGACCATAAGTTCTTGGATGAGTTCAATTTTGGGTTAGATCGGATCAGGAAGTCCGGAGTTATGCGCCCTTGAATATAAAAAATAGCTAGTTTCGACTTTGTTACCACTCTAGCACCTACAAATATTGACCAATCGTAACCAAACTTGGTCAAAACATGTATGACAATAAGTTCTTGGATGAGTTCAATTTTGGGTCAGATCGGATCAGGAAGTCCGGAGTTATGCGCCCTTGAATATAAAAAATCGCCAGATTTGACATTGTTACCACTCTAGCATCTACATTTATTGACCAATCAAGACAAAAAATGTCAACAATGTTGCTAACTATAAGCTGCTGAATGAATTAAATTAAACTTGATCGAACCAGAAAAACCAGAGTTATTGGCCCTTGAATTTCACAAAATTGTCATTTTCAACTTTATTTTCACTTCAAAAAACACAAATATTGACCAATCAAGACTTAACTTGGTCACAATGTTGGTGACCATGAGATCTTATATGATTTCATTTTTCATATTGATCAGACTAAAAAAGCCAGAGTTGTGTGCCCTTGATGGTGACAATATTGCTAATTTCGTTTTTAATTTCACTCAAACAGCAATAAATATTGACCAATCAAAAAAACAACTAGGACATAAGGTTGGTGTATAAAGGTCTTAGAGATACCCTGCCAGTAATACCC
This sequence comes from Fragum sueziense, assembly GCA_963680895.1. NCBI lineage: Eukaryota > Metazoa > Mollusca > Bivalvia > Cardiida > Cardiidae > Fragum > Fragum sueziense. Next base: position 62,021,045 of record OY804595.1, read on the forward strand.
GAAAGGGGAGTTGGGCAGTATATATAGATAGATAGATAGATAGAGAATATCTTTATCAGAACAGAGTTATGTGCCCTGGATTATGACAAAATTGATGTTTTTTATCGACTTGGTTTTCACTTTAACAGCCACAAATATTGATCATTAAAGATTAAGAATGCTGTTTTCAGCTGGATCATAATCTCGCATCTTAAGTTTCGTGTTCTTGTCTTAGAGATACCTAGGTCATGTAAAAGATGGGTCTTGTTCTGCATGGAGAAAGTTTCAAACTTCTATCAGGTGAGCGATCCAGGGCCATCTTGTTTCATCTACAACACCTATAAAATTGAACCACCGTTTGAATTTTGTTGATTGGGAAATTATTAAATTCTACAATTCTTGGTCTTCTCAGACCAGATTTAAGGGGGCTATGAAGAACATTGAGAGAAGAGAAGACATGGGAAAACTGTAACTACCGGTAGTATATCCACCCATCCTTCAATATTTGTTTGCCAATACTTTTTAACCCTTTCCCAAACAAGACCTGGTTTTGACGTCCCTGATAGAAAGGCTTGAGAAAACATTGAAACAAAAGAAGAAACTGCTGATGACCAGCAGTTTCTCCTTTTGTCTCAATATTTCCCAAGCTATATTGTACACAACTCAATTTCTTTTTAACATAAATTTTGTCATTTACAGCAGTTTTCAAACTGGACCACTATATTTTTTGCTGTTTGGGAAAGGGTTAAAAGAAATTGAATCAATGTGAAACAAAATAAAAATCCAAAAACCTTACCTAATTGTTTAAGAGGTTTAGTAGCGTTAGTTTAAAAGTATTAACGAAAAAGAAATAACATTTTCTTCCCACAATCGTTTTCCACAATGTGTTTCTTGTGTTGTTTCAAGCTGTTTGTGTGAGAATTTTCTTTTCATTTTCAGATTTTGGGAGTGATGCAGCCAATTTGTCTCTATCTGCCAAGACGAAGGGAGATCACTTTATATTGAATGGATCAAAGGTAAAATAACTCATGGTTCAGAACCGAACATACGTAATGATTAACTCTGTATATAAGCAAAACTATCTTCCATATTTTGTATTTCAATTTATTTGGGCCATGGCACCATCATTTCTAAAAAAAAATAATAATGCAATAGTTGAATCATTAGTTTTGAATTTGCATGATTCTAAAGCAGTATATGAATACCAATATCTTGTTGTGTGAATTATTTGAAAAATGTTTTTTAAGCTTATACATAACTACCTTGACTCAGGCCCATAGGAAGCAATTTCATATTGGGTGGGATCAAACCCCTGTGTCTGAATATTGGGAGGGGGGGCTAAACTGGATTTGCCCTAAATTTTTAGTGTAAAATAAGGGAAATTGGGCATTTTTGGCCAACTTTGGGGGGGGGGCTAAGTCCCCCTAGCCCTGTTCCTACAGGCCTGCTTGTTCAAACTACATGTTATTTTGTAGATGTTTATAAGTGGAGGGGGAGACACAGATGTTTATGTTGTAATGTGTAGAACAGGCGATCCTGGGCCTAAGGGAATTACTTGTCTTGTTGTGGAAAAAGGATCACCGGGACTGGCATTTGGTAAAAAGGAGAAAAAGGTGAGAGATTTTGACCTGCGTATATTTCTCTTTCTATATTGATTACATCCTGAAATTAATTCTTCAATGCCTTCTATGAGAAAAAAATACAGTAGATTTAATGCCAATGATATGCTAGCTTTTGTTATTATGAGTGAAAAAGGAATAAGTTTCCCTCTAATCATAAAATTTTCATAGAACTTCAATGTTATTTCACTGTTTATGAAATAGTTTTCAAACGAGCATGATGCCTTGTCACAAAGTATGTCTTTCCATCAACAACAATTAAGATTTTTTGACAATTTGGGATGCTTATGATATATTTAGTTCATGCTTTGTCTAAAATTATGTTAGCTGATACAATTATCCTATATCTCTGTTTTAGATGGGTTGGAACTCCCAGCCAACGAGAGCTGTTATATTTGAAGATTGTGAAGTCCCAGTATCTAATGTTGTTGGTGAACTTGGAGATGGGTTTAAAATAGCCATGAGAGGCCTGAATGGGGGACGGACAAATATAGGTATGACTAAGATTAAGCCTTTCCCTATGGCAGAAATTTGGATAGTACCTCTTCAAAAGCTGCTACCAACAACAAAATGTATCTTTGTAAAGATAGAATTTTTGTAGAATATAGCTAGGAAAATATTGAGGCAAAAGGAGAAAATGCTGGTTTTACTCCAGTATGTCCTATTAGGGACATCAAAACCAGGTCTTGTTTGGGAAAAAAACAGTTATCAGGGTAAAGTTTCCTAAGGCTTGGTTTGTCAATGAAGACAATTATGGTGCTTACTATAGATTCCATGCTATGAGTGAATTTGTAGGTTGGTTTGTTCATCTCTCAACCCTTTGAAAGGAGTTGCAGATTACAACATGATTTATGTCAAAAGTAGAGAATATGTATGTTAAGAGAATTTGTATGTAATGACCAAATTTCCATTGTTTTTGAGTTGTAGTGTGCTCTGATGTAAATGAGCGACATCAACATATCAAAGAGCAAATTTCATCACAGAAAACTTGTATTACATTTTACTATATGAAATTATTGTCTTCTGTTATTACAAAAGCATGTCTAATCTCAGGGCCTCTGAGGGATTTTGTCATCCAATAAGGTCCTTTCACTTATGTTTTAGTCTGTACCCACAGAACACTTCCGGAGGCAAAGACGATAGGTTTATTGGAAATCAACATTGTATACTTGAAAATTATTACTAAAAATAGTCACAAATCGACATTATCAAAATGAGGCTCCCTAAATATGTGGAGAAAACAATTTTGACGCATGTGCATTCAATATACAGCGATAAAGAGCATGTGCATTCAACATTAAAACGCTTTGGGTTCGAGAGTATTGTTACCAAAACGCTTTTGGGATTGAGAGTATGTTACTAAAAATAACAAATACTAAACGTTTGAGCGGCGTTTTAAGACTCCAAGGACGACCTTCGGAGGCTGTTGTTTGGGGTGAGTGTGTGTGTGTGTGTGTGTGTGGGGGGGGGGGGGGGTCTTAGATGAAATAACCTGATTGTTGGCTATAAATAGTATAACAATTAAAAAATTTGATTTTGTATATGTATCTATATTACAGCATCCTGTTCCCTTGGTGCTGCCCAGTCTAGTATAGAATTATGTAGAGATTATCTTAAGGATAGAAAACAGTTTGGACAACCTTTAGAAAACTTTCAGGTACAGTAAGATTTTGTTGCAAGACCTTTATCAAATAACTTTCTGGTTTGAAGATAGATCAACATACTTAAAAAGTACATTCCAATAAAACCAATCATAAATTTAATATTAGACAAGAAATGCTTGCAAAGTTTACCACCAAACATTTTCAATTGCTAACATCCTTTCTGATATTTGTTACCTAAAGAAGGTTGGATAATTGCATACATATAGCTGGAGGCTCGGAAAGGATTTTGTGGTAGTACTGGTGAGAGGAACAACAGGAATCTACGACAATTAGTTCCAGCTGCCACAATATGACCATACCAGTTGATAGAGGCATTAAATCTGTTTCAATCAGTTAATCTCTCTTTTGCTTTTATTTCCAGTATTTACAATTTCTGCTGGCAGAGATGGCAACCAAACTAGTCGTATCTAGAAACATAGTGAGAATGGCAGCCAGGTCACTCGATGAAAACTGGCCAGAAAAAGTGTCATTATGTTCCATGGCTAAATATTTTGCTACTGAAGAATGTTTTAATGTAAGTTTGCGCAATGAAGAAAATTAAAGCATTAGCAATTTATTATACAACAGTAGAGGAATAGCAGAGGTAGTGTGTTGCAAACTTAACTCTTTTCGCTGCCAATGTCGCCTTAAAGCGACCCATAGGAAGACTGCCAATGTCGCCGATCGGCGACTTTCAAACAATAGCTTAATGAGGTCATTCAAGGTCAAGGGCAAGGTCATCTGATCAAACTGCTTGATAAAAAGTATGCTATCAGGCAAATTAATTTATGTGCTATGATTCCTGAAAGTTTCAGCGTAATATTATCAAACAACGATTTTTTTACTATTCTATAAACTAATAAGCCATCTTATGAAGTTTCCATAATTTGGCACTGGAAATAGGACAATTCCAGATAATTTGGCAGTGAAAGAGTTGAACTGGCGTATCAACATTCTATGAATATTTCTTATCTTATGAACATTTTTAGCTCGACTTTTGGAAGAAAATGAGAGCTTATACTGTCACCCGGGCGTCGGCGTTGGTGTTGGTGTTGGCATTGGCGTTGGCGTTGGCGTTGCAACCAAGGTTAAAGTTTTTTCAAACATCAATAACTTCCATACTATCAAAGGGATTCAACCCAAACTTGGAATACTTATTCACCATCACACCCTCTACCTTACTACCAGGGCCCATGACCCTGGCTCCACTATATTTGGAGTTATGCCCCCTTTATACTTAGCAACTTAGAAAGTCCAGCACTTAGAAAGTCGAGCGCGCTGTCTTCGGACAGCTCTTGTCTTCACTTCCTATATGCTTTACAAAACTGTTTGTATCTTGCAAGATTGTTGATCATTTCTGCCCAATGACACCTTTTGACACCCTACAAGATAAAAGCTAGGGAAAACATTGTGGGAAATTAAGAAATTGCTTTTGAAAAGCAATTTCTTCCTTTCCCTTAATGTTTTATATATAAAAAAAGACTATAAATCATAAAAATTCCATTCACTTGAAATTATAGTCTGCATCATCTTTGAAGTCGGACCATTCAAAATTTTTGCCATCTGGTAATGGGATGAATTACGCAATTTATTCCTGATATTTTGTATTTTTTCCAGGTTTGTAATAGTGCTATACAAATACATGGTGGTTATGGGTACCTTAAAGATTACGCTGTACAACAATATATGAGAGACTGTAGGGTTCATCAAATATTAGAGGGTAAGTTATATGCACTGTGAAACAGTCGAAGCCCAAAACAATACTAGTCAAAGATATGAAGAATCAAAATGACAGAACCTTTAATTGATAAATATACGAAACTTCGCTGTACAGCTACTACAGCAGTATATGAGAGATTGAAGAGTACAAATACATCACACTTAAAGTGACATTTCACATTTATTTCATTTTTTTAAAAGCATGTCTTGATGCAAAGATTGTTTACTCTAATGCGTAGAAATACTATTAGTTTTTTGAAGTTCTTATTTATTAGCAAAAAATGTGCCTTTAAAGTTGAGACAGAAATGACAACTTCTGTGTAAATCTGAACTGTTGTCCACAACAATTTGCCTAATTTTAGCACAAATATATATATTTCACGTAAACGGTTCCATATTTTGACTTGAAATTTTCAGAATTTCCATAAGAAAAGATGCTCTTTCAGATAGAATAAAAGTAAAATTTATGTAAAAATAATCGTGAAATGTCACTTTAAAGCATATATCAGTCTCTTATAAAGTTGAATGTTTTCATAAAAAAATAGTACTTGTTACATTATGTTAAGTTAACATTCAATACACTGAAGTATGCTTTGTTTAATCCTTTCGCAAATGACAAAAAGCCAGGTAGATTATTACAAATTGAATGGTATTTCATACTGTATAATTAATGGTGCTAATGAAGATGAAGTAGATCTATTTGTAAGCTAACCATCAAGGCCTCAATGTTTTCCCAAGCTTGTTCTGTTACAGACGTCAAAACTGGGTCTTGTTTTGGAAAGGCTTAAAATATCTGACTCTTTATTGTCTGTATGTATATTTTTCAGGAACCAACGAGGTTATGAGAATGCTTGTGTCTAGAGATATTTTGACTGAAGGAGAGAGAAAATATTCATGATGAAGAAATGAACAAGAGTGGCAAGATCCTCTGTTAATCCATTACCACACAGTAACTCCCTTCAAGATAATGGCTTCAGAAAACATTGCCGAAAATGAAAAAATTGCTTGTAACAAGCAATTTCTTCATTTCCCAAATTCCCACAATGTTTTCCAATCCAAAAGACCAACAAAATTTAATTTTCATTTACTTGAAAATGTCATCTGCAACATCTTTCAAATTGGAACAATCCAAAATTTTGTCAATTGGTAAAGGGTTGATACTCTTTGAAGGGCAAGCATTTAGCCTCTGCTTCATCTGTCCATCCATCCACAAACTCTTGGCCAAATTGGATAAGATTTTGCATATGGATTCCTTATGGTATTGCGCTGATCTTATCTAGTCATCAACCCCTTTGTCTCTTGTTTTCAATTATCCCTGATATAATCTTTTGAAAAAAATATCTTTTCTAAACTTATCCTCTTTGGTTTTAATGTAGTAAATGAAAATCTAAGGAATCATCAAGGGAATGGTAGAAAGGGTGAATTATTTTCTTCAATGTTTTGTACACAAATCCTTTGTTATTGTCCAGCAAGATTAACCCGGGACATCTGCATATGTAATGACCCCACTTTGGCAATGTTTTATTAAGATGCTCAAGTAACGGACTTTGCTCACAAAAATTAAGTTGTCCCAGGTTAATTTTGGTGGACAATATCAGCAATGGAATGGGCTTATGTATGCAAGTATTTTTAGCTTAAAACAGTCGTAAAGTTGTTTGTATTTTGTCTATACTTTTGTAAATGTTTATCAGCTCCAGTTTGCAGATAGACAATCAGTTTCTTTTTTCATGGGAAAATGCTTTTTATTTTCTTGCATTATTTATGCAGTATTCTGTAAGCTTTTTTCACTTTGAAAATGCTCATATGTTTTTAAAGATCTATAGATGGGCTATTATCACAGTGTTTTTTAATCATGTATTATTTTTAGCTCCACTGGCCGTTAGGCCATCAGGCTATTGTCATGGAGGTGTGTCCATCGTGCGTCCGTCAGTCCGTCCATCCGTACGTCCGTGTGTCCGTCCGTCCGTAAACTTTTTCTTTAAAAATCTTCTTCTCAGAAACTACCTGATGGATTTCAATCAAACTTCACAGGAATGATCCTTGGGCGACCATCTCTCAGATTCCTTCAAAGCATTTGGATTGAATCAGAATAACCTGAGTTATCTGCCCTTGAATGTCAAAAATAGCTGGTTTTGACTATAGTTTTACTCCAAAATCTACAAATATTGAACAACCAAGACAAAACTTTGTCAGAATAATGGTGACTATAAGATCTTGCCTTGGTATAATTTTCAGCTTGATCTGAATTTTACGTCATGAGTTATGTTCCCTTGAAATTGACAAAATTGCAATTTTCGGCTTTATTTTCACTTTTACAACCATTAGTATTAACTAATCAATACAGAACTTTCACAGAATCTTACTGACCATACAATCTTACTCGCCTGTAATGTTCAGCTTGGTCATGCATTTGCTTGTTTGCGCAGCCTGAACCTTTGAAATTGCATTCAACAAGACAAACAATCAGGCCTGTGGAGCGCTTCCAGACCGCCAGGGCTGTCTAGTTTTGTCCTTGTTTAACTTTAAGTTAAGTATTATTTACATATTTTGTCTCTATTTTAGTTAAAAAAAAATTCATTAGCATTTACCAGTATTATTTTTCTTTCAGTGTGTATAAAAATGGTTTATTGAAATGTATTGAGCCTTAACCCTTTCACAAACCATAACAATTTGAAAGCTGATGCTGACGACATTTAGGAATAATATAGCACATACCAGGGTTGTCCCAATAAATCGTAGACAATGTTGATAAAACAAAAATCGCTCAATAGATATTTCTAATATTTTCATAGATTAAGCCCACACATGTTGACACCACTTTGACAAACAATCAAGTTTAACGTTTATTTTATACAAAAGATATACTTTTTTTAGTAAAGGCAAATACCGACCCGCGGCGCACGTCACAACGTCATATACTAATAACGCTCCGTTTCCATAGGGAAATGAACACAGAAATAGCTCGGATGCTTCCATCCAAACCGAATTTTCTTATGTTATTATTGAACATTGCACACATCAACTGGGTACTTGTGATGTTAAAAGCATCTTAAATCCAATTTGAACCTTTATTATCTCATTCCATTTTATTCGCCATCTCCTATACCGTTTGCCGTTTTTCCGAATGGGCGAAGTCTTCTTTACTCTTTAACGCTTGTTTTTCTACACAAATTCGGAATTCTCCGTGAAGCAAAATCGAAATATCTCTTTCAAAAAATGTCCATAAATGCACCCTGGACACGGGGCTATGTATTTTTATTTGTTTCATCTTCATTAAAGAGTCCTAGGTGCATACTGCTCCTCACGCCGATAAAGGGATAACTTTTCAGTGCGCCGCCAATTTCAAAGATACCGTCTTTTTACGTCAAAGAAATTGTTATGCATTTCCGCTTAGAATATCTTAGTTGGAAAACAAATAACATCAACGCTTTGAAATTTGGCAAAACAAAAAGACATTATTTGCTCAATACGGCTATGTAAACATTTTTGACTGAAAATAGAAACCAATGTATTAAATCACACCAGTTAACCAGGTACGATGAACGGAAAAGACATCATTTTTAACGTGCGCCGCATGGCCATTATGCGCTTACAGAAATCGGCTAAAACAGCATATAAGCAAAGTATAATTAAGTATAACAAGTGAAGATTAATTTGAAAATGGGCAAACTATATTCACACAAAATATAAACATTATGCAACGTCAAAAAGATAAGTTATTTAATGTGTCTACGATTTATTAGGACAACCCTTGTAAACATTGGGGCAAAAGGAAAAATGCTGATTATCAGCATTTTCTTCTTTTGTTTCAATGTTTTTCCAAGCTTTCCTTTATAGACACGTCAAAACCAGATCTGGTTTGGGAAAGGGTAGCCAATATGGTTCAGTTAAGACCTTCTTCAAAGAAGACAATGAGATAGATGGATGTTTTACATCTGTTTCCAAACAGTGCATGGTTTTGACCTTTCTTAAACAAATTTGGAAAACATGTTTTTGACTCTTTCAATCAAAATGTCAATTGATTACCCAGTATTATGATTTCATGTTCATTTACAATTTGCCATGTTGAACTCATTGGTTCATGGAATATTTATGTTGTTATTGCATTTACATGATTTTACTTTGAATCACTCGTCAAAGATATGCATGTACATTTTTAGCTCGACTTTTCGAAGAAAATGAGAGCTTATACTGTCACCCGGGCGTCGGCGTTAGCGTTGGTGTTGGCGTCGGCGTCGGCGTCAGCATTGCAACAAAGGTTAAAGTTTTTTCAAACATCAATAACTTCCATACTATCAAATGGATTCAACCCAAACTTGGAATACTTATTCACCATCACACCCTCTACCTTACTATTAGGGCCCATGACCCTGGCTCCACTATATTTGGAGTTATGCCCCCTTTATACTTAGCAACTTAGAAAGTCCAGCACTTAAGAAGTCGAGCGCGCTGTCTTCGGACAGCTCTTGTATATTAATGGTAATGCATTAGTGAATAAAATGTTCTTTGTTTTAGAATAATGTTTGTTTTAACATGTGTTGTTCTTTTTGGATAACCAAGCATGTAATGTTTCGTGCTGTCTGTCTGTCCTATACAAATTACAAAAACTAAATGGCAGTCACTGGGCATTGTATGCTTCACAAGAATCATTTTTGCAAACAATATCTGATTTTGAAATGCATAATAGAAATTGCTGTAGAAAACATTGAAGGAAAAGAATACACGAAAACTAAATGAAATTTTCTCTTTGTTCAAAATTGCTATTTATCAAAGTAGATCTATGTTTTCCATTTCAATTAGAATTATTTTGTCATCTAATCCTTGACTTTTACCTATTGGAAAGAAAATACCTGATAGAACATTGATTGAAAAGAAATAATGTGGATTACAGTATTTTCTCCTTTGATGTCAATTTTTGCTTTTTGCGGTGTCTGACAAGTTCTCTATTTTCAATATCATGTCGTCTGCAATGGCTTTCAATTTGGGCTTTAACCCATTCCGACACAGTTATTCTTATTATTAGTAACTGCCAAAAAGACAATGACTTAGGGAAACATTGTGGAAAATTAAGACATTGTTTGTGAAGAGCAATTTCTTCATTTCCCACAGTGTTTTCTATCCAAAAAGACAACAAAATGTGGTGCAATTGTTGTCTGCAATATCTTTGAATTTGGACCAGTCTATTTTTTTCCTTATGGTAATGGGTTGATGCATTTGAATATTCTTGGATCTTATTGTTACTCAAGATCATGGTGCAAACTCGTTCCAAACGGCAAAAGGTTGCAAACAGTCTCGAGGGTCGCGATTGGGGTTGATGCTGTTATCTTCAGAAGGGTCGAGAATGTTGCCTTGGATGTATCATGATGCTTTAACTCTTTCCCAAACAAGACCTGGCCCCGTATTCACCAACGTTTCTAAATTGATTTTCTAAAGTAAGATAACATTACAACCAATCAGAGTGGCCGAGACGAAAGTAGACAAAAGTCCCGGCCACTGTGATTGGTTGGCGTGTAATTTTACTTTAGAAAATCAATTTAGAAATGTTGGTGAATACAGGCCCTGGTGTTGAGGTCCCTATTAAAATGGGCTTTGAAAAACATTGAGACAAAAGAAGAAAATGCTGATGATCAGCATTTTCTCCTTTTGCCTTCTTGTACAGAAATCTTATCCTCATAAACACCCATATTGTCGTCTGCATCAGCTTTCAAATTGGATGGCCCAAAAATATTGTTGTTTGGGAAAGGGTTAAAAACAAAATAGAGTAGCTAGACAGAAAGTTACCAATTGTTCCTATCATCTGGTCCAAATGCTCTCTTCGTGACTGACGCCCTTCTTTCACCGAAAATATCCAAACTGCATAGACTTTTGAAAGCGAAAATATATCCAACAGTATAGTTCAACCTTCCCCAGACAAGTCCTGGTTTGAATATCCTTGGTTGATATGGTTGGGAAAAGCATTGATAGAAAAGATGAAATTACTGATTATCAGTAATTTCTTCTTTCCTCTCAAACATTTCTGTGCAATGAAAAAACTAATTTTCCACTTTTGACATGAATTATTTTGTCACCAGCATCTCCTTTCAAGTTAGAATAGTGTAAAATGTTGTTGTTTGAAAAACTCAAAGGGTTTAATGGGATTAAGAGGACAGATGTTATCATGTCTTCAGTGTCTTAACCCATTACTGTACAGTGACGTCTTTTGACTCCCTCACAAAAAAAAGGCTTCAGAAAAAAATTTGGCAAATGAAGAAATTGCTTGTGACAGCAATTTGTTCATTTTCCACAATATTTTCTAACCCAAACTTGAAAGATTTTTAGAATTTTATCAACATCAAACTGTTGTCTGCAACACCTTTCAAATTGGAATAGTCCAAAATTCTGCCTTCTGGTAATTGGTTAAATTGTCTTTCATAGTTTCTTACATGTATAATATCATGGAACGTAGATCTACACGCTTTAACATATTAGGACAAACTTAAATTTCTACTTTTCCACGAATGCCTACAATGCAATTACTAAAGATTTTCGGAAGCACCCATTTTTCGTCTGCATAGATAACCCATTCTCACACAATGACTCTTTTTGACCCCCCAAATGGAGAAAAAAGGTACATGTGACAAGCAATTTCGTCAATTCCCACAATGTTTTCTACCCCCAAAAGACCAAAAGCATTTAAATTTCATTCACTTAAAATTGTCGTCTGCAACACCTTTGAATTGGGAACGGTTTAAAATTTTGCTGTTTGGTAATTGGTTTAATCAAATTGGGCCAGTCTAAATGTGTGTTGTTAAAAAAGGGGGGGTGAGGCTAATGTGGAGACTGTCTTCGATCGAAGTGCAATCCTCCGATCAGAAATATGGCTTTTTAGTGATAAGAAACCAGGACTTTCTCTCGGGTGTATCAGTGCTTTACTAATGGCACTTTTAGTAGTCTACCCCTAATGAGATTCGTGCGACATCGGAATTATTCGGGCAAAGTCGAAAAAATTCGGCGGTGGACCTTTCCACCGTCGAATGTTTACGAACCCGCCCGAATAGGTTCGGATACGTAAAGACGACGCTCGAAAATTCGGATGTTTTATGAATCTCAAAGTGGTGTCATTGCGGTTATTCTACCTAAACCATTTTCCAAAAACAAGCTATGGATTTGGTGAAACGCATTAGAAAGCATCCAGAGAAAAGTAGTAAATGCTGAAAAAGAGAATTTTGTTCTCTGAATGTTTTCAATAGAAGACACTAAAAATTCCAGTGCTTCGAGCTGGAGTAGTCTAAAAGTTAATTGTTTCGAAGAAGAGCTAATCGTTGCTTTTCAACAGAAATCTCGTACCTGCAGCTTAAAACAAACTGCAGTTACGAGGTTTTTATGCCCCCGATAGGGAGGCATCATAAATTTGACTTGTCCGTCCGTCTGTCCGTCCGTCCGTCTGTCCGTCCGTCCGTCTGTCTGTCCGTCATTCCGTCCAAAAACTTTAACATTGGCCATAACTTCCTTATTACTTAACATATTCGCTTCATACTTTACCACAACATTCCTTGGTACATTACCTTTCTGTAGGCACATACTTTGGTGACCTTGACCCCTGGATGACCTTGACCTTATGACGATCAAAGCGGTGTCGGGGGCATTGTCATCTTACAGTGACAGCTCTTGTTTTGCAAAGCCATGAACCTCCTTATATAGAGTAGGCCTATATCCGATTTTTAGCTCGCCCGGGACGATAGTCTCGGAAGAGCTATTGTCATACCCCCGGATGTCAGCGTCGGCGTCGGCGTCAGCGTCCGCAAAAACTTTAACCTGGCCCATATCTCATGCCCTGTTAGAGATACAGCCTTCATATTTCACCTGTGGGTACCTCTAACCAAGACCTTTAATTTGAGACCATGACCTTTGACCTTGTGACCTTGACCTTGGAGTTTGACCCACTTTTTGACCGTTTTAAAAAACTTTAACCTGGCCTATATCTCATGCCATATAACACCTACAGCCTTCATATCTCACATGTGGATACCTCTTACCAAGATCTTTCATTTGAGACCATGACCTTTGACCTTGTGACCTTGACCTTGGAGTTTGACCTACTTTTAAAAACTTTAACCTGGCATAAAAAAACTTTAACCTGGCCTATATCTTATGCCCTATTGCACATACAGCCTTGATATTTCACATATGGACACCTCCTACCAACACTATTCACATTTGACCATGACCTTTGACCTCATGACCTTGACCTTGGAGTTTGACCTACTTTTACAAAACTTTAACCTGGCCTATATCTCATGTCTTTTTACACCTACAGCCTTGATATTTCACATATGGACACCTCCTACCAACACCATTCACATTTGACCATGACCTTGGACCTTGTGACCTTGACCTTGGAGTTTGACCTACTTTTAAAAAACTTTAACCTGGCCTATATTTCATGTCCTTTTACACCTACAGCCTTGATATTTCACACATGGACACCTCCTACCAACATAATTCACATTTGACCATGACCATGGACCTTGTGACCTTGACCTTGGAGTTTGACCTACTTTTAAAAGACTTTAACCTTGCCTATAGCTCATGTCCTTTTACACCTACAGCCTTCATATTTCACATATGGACACCTCCCACCAAGACCTTTCATATTTGACCATGACCTTGGACCTTGTGACCTTGACCTTGAAGTTTGACCTACTTTTAAAAAACTTTAACCTGGCCTTTATCTCATGTCCTTTTACACCTACAGCCTTGATATTTCACACAATGACACCTCCTACCAACACTTTTCACATTTGACCATGACCTTGGACCTGGTGACCTTGACCTTGGAGTTTGACCTACTTTAAAAAAAAACTTTCACCTGGCCTATATCTCATGTCTTTTTGCACCTACAGCCTTGATATTTCACACATGGACACCTACCAACATGGTTCACATTTGACGGTGACCTTGTACCTTGACCTTGGAGTTTGACCTACTTTCAAAAAACTTTAACTTGGCCTATTACTCATGTCCTTTTACACCTACAGCCTTGATATTTCACACACGGACACCTCATTCCAACACAATTCACATTTGACTGTGACCTTGTGACCTTGACCATGGAGCTTGACCTACTTTTACAAAATTTCATTTTGGGCCATGACCTTTTTACCTTGACCTAGGAAATGACTTTTCTTTGTGACAAGCTCTCGTTTGGGCGAGCTTTATTGTCCGCGGACAATTCTTGTTATATTGGGCATGCCCAATATATTATAACCAGTTTTTCACTCCAGACGGCCTCCAGACACTACGTTCTAACTCTAACCCGCTGAGCTATGTGTTCAAGCCAAACTACGTTATTTCAAACACCACAGAAGCGTCCTTTATCATTCACTATCTTCAACGTTTTTCATCTTTTTCACTTCTGCGACAAATAAGGAGGGGGTTAATAATTACATTTGATGAAATTTTCGCTTAGATTGAATACCTGTTAGAATTTTCAGCGTTTTTACAATCTTTTCGGTTGAGTAAAGAGATTGAAAGCAAAATAGTGTAACTCTAAGATAAATTCCATGTAGTAAAAATATTACTGCTCTGATTTTTTCTACGGTCATTTAGCCTACCAGTGAAAGCACTGGTCAACAGGTGTTTAACTGGGTCACTGGTTGACCTACTACAACTGAGTACCCTTAACCCATTCCCTAGATACAATGTGTGCGCTTTACCCATTCCTATATTCTGAACCCTTTAGGTTCCCATGAAATATATGTGTTTGGAAAACATGGTAGAAAATGAAGAAATGGTTGTGACAAGCAAGTTCTTCATTTCTCACAATATTTTCTTCCAACTCGTTATTATTTAAAAACTGATTTTATTATGAAATGCACTATTTTGGTATCACTTTTGTGGGTAGTTAGACGACAATTCTCTGCAGAAATGACCAATAAAAAACAACAACATTGAGTCAGCATTTCATTTTTTAATGTAAATACATATATACTATAAGTCAGTTTTACATCAAAGGGGTTGTAAATTTACAACCCCCTTCAAATAACATTGGATAAATGATGAGCTGTTTCTCATTTAAAAAAGCCTAATTCAATAAGTTTAGATTTTAATATTTCAGGTCATCAGGGGTTGTAAATTTACAACCCCCCTGTGAATAATATTGGATAAATGTTGTGCTGTTTCTTGTAAAAACAAGCCCTATTCCATAACTTTCGATTTTAACATTTCTGGTCATCAGGGGTTTTAAATTTACAACCCCCTGCTAATAATATTGGATGAATATTGTGCTGCTTCTCGTATAAAAAAGCCTAATTTCATAAGTTTAGATTTTAAGATTTCAAGTCACAGGGGTTGTAAATTTACAACCCCCCTGCGAAAAATATTGGATAAATGACATGCTGCTTCGCATAGAAATAAGCCTAATTCCATAAGTTTCGATTTTAACATTTCTGGTCATCAGGGGTTGTAAATTTACAACCCCCTGCGAATAATAGTGTATATATGTTGCACTGCGTCTCTTATAAAACAATCCTAGTTCATCCACGACCTTAATACAATCTGATGATTGATTCTTTTAGAATGTTGCCATTCTCTTGACAAACGAAAGATGAAAATATACTTCTTAATAATGGTATAATTATTATAGCATTATTATACCATATGATATTGTGACTGTGTGTTCAATAAATTCGCGAAAAGGTATCGGTATTTCATAAAATCATGATGAAAATCCTTGCTCTTGACGTTATGTTTATAGATTTTTTTTTTTTTTTTTTTTTTTTTTATTATTATTTTCTATTCAATACACAAATTTCGACATTGTGACATTTCCCATTAACAGCTGTCATGCAAAAATTCACTGAAATGCAATTATCTGCTGTTTGGAAAACGATGTTTAACCCTTTGTCCAAAGTTTACTGTTATGTGACTAATTGGAATTATTTTAGTATTCCTGACATAAAGCATCTTTTTTTGCCATTAGGTTGCCATCATTAAAATTGAAATAAACTCTTCCGAAACAAGGCCTGATTTTGACGCCCTTACTCAAAAGCTTTAAGAAAGCATTGAGACAAAAAGAAAAAAACTATGCTTTTGTCTGAATATTTTCTGAGCTATAATGTATACAAGTAGCATTCAGATCTGGTAGCATTGGCATAAACTAGTCGTTCGCATTTTGTTGTTTGGGAAAGGGTTAACTGATAGAATCAGCAAAAGCTGTGGGTATAGAATCAGCAAAAGCTGTGGGTAAACAGTTTCATAAAATCCACAATCTCAAATTGACAGATATTTTGTTTGTACTTATTATTTAACCCGTTCCACAAACAAGACTTTATTTTGACATCCCTAATAAATTAGATTTGGGAAAACATTCAGACAAAAGAAGAAAATGCTGATGATTACAGGCCCGTAGGAAGCAATTTCATATTGGGGGGGGGGGGTGCTAAAGCCTTTTTCCTAAATATTGGGGGGGGGGGGGCTAATTTGGATTTTCGTAAAATTTTCAGTGTAAAATTAAGGAAAATTCGGCATTTTTGGCCATTATTGGGGGGGGGGGGATTAGCCCACCCCCCTAGCCCCCCTCCCCCCCCTGTTCCTACGGGACTGGATTAGCATGCATTTTCTCTCGATATTTTCTGTCCTTTTTTACGCAAATTCATACCCTTTAGCAATCCATTTTGTCATCAGGCTCAGCATCTCCTTTGAAATTGGAATACCCTGAAATTTTGCCTATGGGAAAATGTTAACCCTTACTGCACAGTGACGCCTCACAAGAACGTTGCGGAAAAGGAACAAATTGCTTATAACATGCAATTTTTTCATTTCCCAAATTGTTTTCTACACAGAAATAACCAGAAATGTAAAATTTCGTTTTACTTTAAATTTTCTTAATCATGCAACATTTTTTTTTTAAATTTTGTCGTCTGGTAGGCCTAATGGGTTAAAGTTCTACCTTTCGTGCGTCCACGAAACATTAATGTGGTGAAAAAATAACATTTCTTTATTCGAGTAAACGCTCAGAAATAGCCTACTAAGTCATGGACAGAACGAATTTTTGATGAAAAAGTAGTCCGATTCCAATTTAAGAACACATGCCGGCGACGACATCAATTTGGATTAAGGTGAACTATAATAACACATAAACCAATGAATGCAAAGGCAGAAACAAGCTGCTTATCACAATTTTGTGTTTTCTCAAATGTTTTATTAGGCACGATAACACTAGTTCTTGTTTTAAAAAAAAAATTAAAATTCACTGAAAATTGTGAAGGAAAGGAGTTGAAGGGTAGATATATGTTTTTTTTTTTTTTTTTTTTTTTTTTTTTTTTTTTTTTTTATTTTGGCAAAAAAGGCTGAAATAATGAAAATGTAATTGTTTCAAAATTGTGTTGAGTGAAAAATCTAAATAAACGAAGCGATAAATACCTCATCAAAATACGTCCGTCTGTATATAGTAGCCATTTAAACTGAAATCAAAGTTACACAAGAAAATGTGTATTCGGCTGTGTAACACGTGTCTTCCCTTTGCCTACTGATTGGAATGCCGCGGCTGATTCGGAACAACCCTTTACGCCCAGGTGACAAAAGTAAGAGGCGTTTAACCCTTTCCCATCAAGACCTGGTTTTGACGTCCCTAATCGAAAATGGCTTGGGAAAATATTGAGACAAAAGAAGAAACTGCTGATCATCATCAGTTTCTATTCTTGTGTCAATATTTTCTGAGCTATATGTTACACAAAACTTACCTTTATCAACATATGTTTTGTTTCGTGCAGAAGATTTCAATTTGGACCACCCTAAACTTTTGTCGTTTGGGAAAGGGTTAAGATTACAGCAATTTTGTCGATCTTGTCATCTACAAGGTAACCCTTCTGCAAATTTCATCTTTTTTCACGAGAAAGGCCTATTCCAAAATTTATCTGTCATTTGGGAAAACGAAAAGTTTTGAAAAGTCAACAGAATTATTTCATTTACCTAATTAAAAACACCACTTTCTAGCTATACGAAATGCATCCAATAACACACACTTGTAAATACACTTCACATAAGTTGATTCACCGCGCCAGATTTCAAGTTTATGCTTCAAGAAGAAAATAATTTACAAATATTATTTTACTAGATATATTCCTATGCTAAAGGGATAATTTGGAACATTTTGTCAAATATTTCCATAAGTATGCCTTAATTCAAAATGCTAAACCATGCGAAATGCTTATGTTTGTATTTGGAATGGAAATGTAACACGGTTTAGGAATTATTGGCACTTTTCAAATTTCGCCTTTGACTCTGGTGATAATTAGGGATTGAATACCTAAATGCAGAAAATTGGAATCGTATCTTTTTTACACCTGGGATAAGATTGTGCAAACCCCGTGCAAAGGTATGGATAGAAAATGTTGAGAGAAAGGGATAGACATCTTGCTTAACCCTTTGCTAAATGGCAAAACATTTGGACTGCTCCAAACTGAAAGGTGTTGCAGACGACATTTTCAATGTGAAGAAATTTTGAAAGTTATATTGTTGGCATAGAGAACAATGTGGAAATGAAGAAACCGCTTGTTAAAAGCTTTTATTGTCTACGGCATCTAACTGCATCTCTATTTTGGAAAGGGTTAAAAATAATGTTCTTGCTTCTTTTTGCTGCTTTCTACCGTAAGGCCGAGTTCGAGTTATAAAGCCAATAGTCGTATGTACAATTATATAATACAAAGTTTATCCTCTTCTACGCCCGAAAACGTCGTTACCCCAGTTTGAAAACAACTTGTAGATCTAGTGGTTCCCCGATCTAGTTATATAGCGCTCTCGAACGCAACCGACCTTATGTAATATTTAAAGCATGAGAATAAAGATTGAGAATGATTTTTAGCTCACCTGAGCACGAAGTGCTCAAGGTGAGCTATTGTGGTCACTCAATGTCCGTCGTCCGTCCGTCCGTCCGTCCGTCTGTCCGTCCGTCTGTCCGTCTGTCTGTCAACAATTTGGTGTTAACACTCTAGCATCCACAAAAGTTGGCCAATCTTAATCAAACTTGGTCAAAGCAAGTATGGTTATAAGTTCTCAGATGAGTTCGATTATGGGCCTGATCGGACCAGAAAGTGCGGAGTTATCTGCCCTTGAACGTAAAAAATAGCTAGTTTTGACCTTGTTAACACTCTAGCATCTATAATTATTGATCAATTTAGACAAAACTTAGACATAATGTTGGAGACCATAAGATCTCAGATGAGTTCAATTTTCAGTCTGATCTGACCAGAAAGACAAGAGTTATGTGCCCTTGAATTTGACAAAATTGCCATTTTTGGCAGTTTTCGACCTTGTTTACACTCTAGACTCTACAATTATTAATCAATCAAGACGAAATTTGGACACAATGTTGGGGATCATAAGATATTGGATGAGTTTGATTTTCAGTCTGATCTGATCAGAAAGTCGAGAGTTATGTGCCCTTGAATTTGACAAAATTGCCGTTTTTGACTGTTTTCGACCTTGTTAACACTCTAGAATCTACAATTATTAATCAATCAAGACAAAACTTGGACACAATGTGTGGGATCATAAGATCTTAGATGAGTTTGATTTTCAGTCTGATCTAATCAGAAAATTGAGAGTTATGTGCCCTTGAACTTGACAAAGTTGCCGTTTTTGACTGTTTTCGACCTTGTTTACACTCTAGAATCTACAGTTATTGACTAATCAAGACAAATTTTGGACACAATGTTGGAGACCATAATATCTTGAATTAGTTTGATTTTCAGTCTGATCTTACCAGAAAGATGTGAGTTATGTGCCCTTGAATTTGATAAAATTGCCATTTTCGGCTGTTTTTGACCTTGTTTGCACTCTAGAATCTACAATTATTAATCAATCAAGACAAAACTTGGACCCTATGTTGGGGATTATAAGATCTCGGATTAATTTTGATTTTCAGTCTGATCTGATCTGAAAGTAGAGAGTTATGTGCCCTTGAATTTGATAGAATTGCCATTTTCGTCTGTTTTTCGACCTGTTTTACACTCTAGACTCTACAGTTAGTAATTAATAAAGACAAAACGTGGACACAATGTTTGGGACCATAAGATCTCAGATGAGTTCGATTTTCAGTCTGATCTGATCAGGAAGTCGAGAGTTATGTGCCCTTGAATTTGAAAAAAAATGCTTTTTCGGCTGCTTTCGACCTGTTTTACACTCTAGACTCTACAATTAGTATTTGATAAAGACAAAACTTGGACACAGTTGGGCACCATAAGATCTCTTATATGTTGGATTTTCACAAAGCTATTGACCATATAAGTTCATTCTCAGTCTTAAAGTCATAAATATTAATTGAATTGAACAAAAGTGTTGCTCATATCATTTTGGTTCAGGTGAGCGATATAGGACCATCATGGTCCTCTTGTTTTTTGTTATTCTTGGTAGAAAACGAACATTGTGGGAAATGGAGAGATTGTTTGTCAAACGCAATTTCTTCATTTTCCACAATGTTTTCATAGGTTTTATCTTGTTTAGTATCAAAATGCGTCATTATGTGAGAATTAGAAAAGGAAATAATATCAATCGAGCATTAAAACCGATGGCTTAGAAAAAAATGGTGTAAGTACACTTTATAGAAATTTACAGAAGAGACAAAAAAGGTTAAAGAGATAAAATATTTTTTTTAAATTATAAATATATTTTTTTATTATACAGAACACATAATGTAGCCTATACCTTCCTAAAGATTAAGAAAATACAATAAAAGAATTTCGGAAAATCTGTAGTTACAATAGTTTTGAACTGAGCCCTCGATTTAATACCATAAGCTCTTTAATCGAGAAAACGAACATCATTTTCTTGGGTTTAATACGATACTAAACGGCACAATTTTAGACTTGTACAGATTCAGTGATGAAAAGACTACAATAAGATATTAAACGGATTTTATTTTACATTTCTTGCACTTTTCAATAGAAAACATTGTGCGATATTACGAATTATCTGCAGCTGTAAGCAATATCTTCATTTTCCATAGTTTTCCAAAACTAGTATGCGGTCGATGCGTCAAAAGCGTCATTACGTGTGAATATATTGATTAGCGTTTTATTTACAAAATCCGTTTTGTAGGCCTATTTTTCCAGTAACTTAAAATGGGTGTGCGTTAACGGTTATCAAATATATTTTTTTAATAAATAGCGAAATTTTAGACCAATTAAAGTTGTTGTAGAGGGGAATATTCGTATAAATTGATAGATCTATGCAAATTGTGAATGTAATAGCCCAGGAAATATTGGGGCGAATGGAGAAAAAGCTAATCATGATCATTTTCTTCTTTTGCCTCATTGTTTCCGAAGCTTTTTCCACCAAGGAAACCTGTCAAACCAGTTCTTGTTTGGGAAAGCAAAGAGAAGAAAGGGTAGGATGTAGACCAGTAAATCGTTGCTATGCAACAATCGGATACCCGATTTCACACGATCACGTGATGGTTCTTGTGTAATAAACTTGATGCTGCGTGATATAGATTAAAGTTAAAACCGTTAACCTTTTGTGTTTCCACGTGTTATCGGACACAAGGGACGTTAGGAAATCGGTTTCGGATCACACCATTACAGGTTAGTTTATCTTTTACCCATCTTTTTTGCATGTTTAACTAGAATTGGTCTATAAATTGTAAAACATGCAACATATGCGCATAGATCTAGTTCCTTTACAAAAACAGCGAGAAAAAATAAGCTTTGTATTTTAACCCTTTCCAAAACGACTAAATTTTAGCATGATCCAATTGGAAAGCTGCTGCAGACAACAAAATGCATGTTTTCGAAGAAGGAATTTGTGTAGAACAAAGAGCAGAAAAAAATGAGGCAAAAGGAGAAACTGCTGGTCATCAGCAGTTTCTTCTTTTGCCTCAATGTTTTCCCAGACTTTTTCTTTTATGGACATCAAAACCAGGTCTTGTTTAGGAAAGGGTTAATGGTATCAGTTTAACCCTTTCACAAACGGCACAAAGTTTGATAGTTTTAATCCTTATTCACGTCAATAAAAGAAAGATTTTTGAAACATTGAAACAAAAGAAGAAAGAGGTGAATATCAGCATTTCCTCCTTTAGTTTTGTCTCAATATTTTCTAAGCTATTATTCATACACAAACTCAATTTTTATGACCAATATAGGCATCAATTTTATCGTCATAAGCAGCATTTGCATCAGAACACAGTGAAATCCTGCCGTCTTGGAAAGGGCTCCTCAGAAAAAAAGATGTATGCTTACGAACGGCAGATGGGTGTCAAAATTTAAAAAGCTGCTGCAGACTGCAAAATGGATGCTAATAATGGTTTTATGTACCAGGGTTCACAGCAGAATAATTTAAAGCTGTAGTGGCAAATAAGTAAACATTGAAATGCATAATGTTTTAAAGATAAATTAACTTTGAATAAAAATATTATAGGAAAAGGAGAGATTGCTTATTTTGAGCAATAAGAATTTCTTCTCTTCCCATAATATTTTACACAACATTATTATATTTATAACTATCAAAATGCATTATTTATCAGTTTTCGTCATGAAATACCTAAAATCTCTCTTTTTGGCAACTATTTTGAAGAAATTAAGTTGTGTGGGGTGCTTTTAAAGCTGTAGGGCGATTACTCTGATTTACATGAAGCTGTAGTGGGGCCGATACAGCCTATTTGGCTGGGGAGGACAATGGTGTACTAATGTATAATTTAGCAAAAATAATATTGAAGCAAAAGGAGAAAATGTTGATCATCAGCATTTTCGTCTTTTGTCTCTATGTTTTCCCAATCCATATCGGTTAGGGTTGCCAAAAGCAGGCCTTGTTTAGGAAAGGGTTTAACCCATTACCAAACGGCAAAATTGTCCAAATTCAAAAATGTTGCAGACGACAATTTCAAGTTGGGGAAATTCAAAATCTTTTGGTCCTTTTGGGTAGAAAATATTGTGGGAAATGAAGAAATTGCGTGTCACAAGCAATTTCTTCATTTTCCACAATATTTCCCAAAGCCATTATCTTGTAAGGAGTCAAAAGGAGTCATTGTGTGGTAATGGGTTAAGTTGGATCACCCAAAATTTTGTTGTTTGGAAAAGAGATTTCGTCCGGGAAAATGGTAATTTCATTTATAGACTCTAAAGTCATATCTTTTTTCCCTAAACACCGTCGTAACTTCGGCTTGATCAACCTGTAGTTACGCCATTTTCGAACGTAACCATCGATGAACAGCTTTATCTAAACCAACTGATGAAATTCTTTTCCCAACTTAACCATTTCCAAAATGATAGATCCGGACAGATCAAGTATGAAAGCAGCTTACCGTAGACGGTTTAAAGAACGAAAATCCGTAAAATATAGAAAATATATATGCAAGGCATGAAATGCTTGTCTATACATTGGTTTTACATTTCGTCAAAAGAAGTCATTGTTGGGAAAGGCTTAGGATATGTTAGTACTGTTTAACCCTTGTCAAAACAGCAAAATTTAGACTAGTTCAATTTCAAAGATGTTGAAGATCGGAGAAAATATTTTTTTAACTTTAAGGATAGAAAATATTGTGGAAAACGAAGAAATTGCTTGTTTCCTAAGCCATCTTCGGCTACACACATATACGTCGATGAAATCGTGAAATTAATCGGCCATGTTGAGGGAAGGAAAGGGATTTTACCTTTATAGTCTTTTCTCAAACACAACATGGTTTTGACGTCCCTAACAAAATTTAAGGTTTGGGAAACTATTGAATCGAAAGAGGCCGGTGTATTTTATCATTTTCCAAAATGGCACAATTTTACACATCTCATTTCAACGCCATAGTATGCGATAGACAACATTGATTGAATTAAGAAAAATACAAACATTCTATGGGATACTGTGCAGAATAATATTTACTAAACCTTTTCCAAACCAACAAAAATACTGTTACAATTGGAAAGATGACAAAATTGGTGCCAATGAATATATAGGCCCCTACTCTGATTAAGAAGACAGTGGCACAGAGGGTATTGTGTCCAAAGAAGAAAATGTCGAATACTCTGCATCAACACTTGTTTGTGGACATTTGAAATTTTCGTTAATCTAATTATATTCATAATATTCATGATGTATTACAGATTGTATGTGAACAGAGAAGAAAACAGAAGAGGGATAATGTTCTATTCTACAGAATAATTTGAAGCTGCAGAGGCAAATAAATATACGTATCAGTAAACCTGGAAATGATCATTTTTATGCAATCAATGATGAATAACGCATCAAGGGAGAAAAATCATTATTGCTCATTCTGATAATTTTAGCTCTACTAGCCAAAGGCCAGTGGCCTTATGTCATGTCCCTGTGTCCGTCGTGCGCCCTTGCGTGCGTCCGTCCGCACGTGCGTTCAAACATCTTCTTCTTCAAACCTATTGGACCAATTTCAACCAAACTCCACAGGAATCTTTCTTGTATGAATCTCTTCCAAATTCATTCAAGAATAATGATAATAAATCAATTCCGTGTAGAACTGAAATTTTGATTAAATCAAATTTTCGAAAAAATTTAAAAATCTTCTTCTCCAAAACTACTGGACCAATTTTAACCATACTTCAAAGGAATAGTACTTGCATGAATCTCTTCTAAATTCCCTGAAAAAATTCGTGCAGGACCAACATTTTGATTAAACTTATGAAATCAAATTTTCGAAAAATCTTTAAAAACCTTCTTCTTCAAGACTACTCGATCTTTAAAAAAATCTTCTCCAAAACGCCTTAATTGGATTTCATTGCAATTTAGCCTGAATGTTCAATGTACACTACAGTATATTCTATGAACAAAATTCGATCGGGTGAAAATCATGGCAGCTGTGTGCAGGGCTTATTTTTCGCTATATGAAACATAGTATAATTTTAAGAAAAAACATTTCTCTTCCATAACCACTTATTGGATTTCATTCTGGTGTAGCATGAATCTTCTGTGGATAGACCTCTATAGTATTCCTTGAAGAATTACGAAGTCTAAAAGTCCAAAGTCTAAAAGCCAGTGGAGCGATACAGAGCCATCATGACCCTCTTGTTTCCTTACTGTTCTTTTTTTTCATAAATTTTACATTTACAAAATTAATTCAAATACAAGTATGCATTTTCTAAAAATTTTTTCGACATGGCGTACCTGAAAGTTCTTCTATTTGTTGACTATTTTGAGGAAAGCAAGTTACGTATATGAAACACTCGCACGAGTTAAAATGACAATTCATAGTAACTTAGATTTTAAATACTTTCTTGTTCCTCTCGAATATTTAAGATGTAAAACTAAGCCGTTTTATAAAAGGGTATAAGTTTGAGTTGAATTCTTATTATATTTTCAGATCCGAGTTTTGGAGAAGAAACTCGGGGTTGTATATACATGCACGAGTATAAGACGACCAACTAATTGCGGAGACATTGCGTCAGAACATACACGGACAGAGACCTCAGTTATATTATATACAGTGACAAATTCTGTGCAAGAGTAACGCTAATGCATATTGTTTTGTACCTCTTCTCAGAATAGCATAATTCATGGCCGCTTATCTCCTAAACAGAATAAGGCTTGTTTCTCTGAGAAGTAACACATCATTTATCTATTATACTCTATTGTAAGATGCAGCTGGTTGAACATTTTCAACACGCAATGACCGGAAATTTTAAAATCCTAACTTATTGTGTACTTTGGCTTGAATCTTAGAGAAAAAAGTGCATCAATTATCCTGTATAAGATGTAGGTGTTGTAAATTTACGACCCCTAATGACCATAAATTAAAAAAAAATACTGATTGTTGAATTTCGCTTGTTTCTACGAGAAGCAGCACATCATTTATCCATTATTATTTGCAGGGGTTGTGAATTTACAACCCCTAATGACCAAAAAATTTAAAATCATCACTATTGTGGAATTAGCCCTGTTTCCATCAATTGTAGCGCAACACTTATCAAATATTATTGTCAGGGGATGAACAGAACTTTTAGAGGCTAGTTTCTATTAGAAGTAGCATATCGTTTATCTTGTATAAGATGCAGGGGTTGTAAATGTACGACCCCTAATTACAAGAAATTTTAAAATCATGATTGAAGGTGGAATTTTACTCGTCTCTATGAGAAGTAGCACATCATTTATCCAGTATTAGATCAAGGGGGTTGTAAATTTACAACCCCTAGTGAGTTTTTAAAGTCATAACTTATGTCGGACTTAGGCTTGTTTTTTATGAGAAGCGGCATATCATTTATCCAATATCAATTTTAGGGGGTTGTAAATTTACAACCCCTATGACTTAAAATTTTAAAGTAGAAACTTACGGAATTAGACTTGTTTTATAAGAGACGCAGTGCAACATATGTCCAATATTATTCGCAGGGGGGTTGTAAATTTACAACCCCTGATGACCAGAAATGTTAAAATCGAAACTTATGGAATTAGGCTTATTTCTATGCGAAGCAACATGTCATTTATCCAATATTTTTCGCAGGGGGGTTGTAAATTTACAACCCCTATGACTTGAAATATTAGAATCGAAACTTATGAATTTAGGCTTGTTTTTAAACGAGAAGCAGCACAATATTCATCCAATATTATTCACAGGGGGTTGTAAATTTACAACCCCTGATGACCAGAAATGATAAAATCGAAAGTTATGGAATAAGGCTTGTTTTTACAAGAAACAGCAGAACATTTATCCAATATTGTTCACAGGGGGGTTGTAAATTTACAACCCCTATGACTTGAAAATTTAAAATATAAACTTATGAAATTAGGCTTGATTTTATACGAGAAGCAGCATAATATTCATCCAATATTATTCACAGGGGGGTTGTAAATTTACAACCCCTGATGACCAGAAATGTTAAAATCGAAAGTTATGGAATAGGGCTTGTTTTTACAAGAAACAGCACAACATTTATCCAATATTATTCGCAGGGGTTGTAAATTTACAACCCCTGATGACCTGAAATTTTAAAATCTAAACTTATTGAATTAGGCTTTTTTAGATGAGAAACAGCTCATCATTTATCCAATATTATTTGAAGGGGGTTGTAAATTTACAACCCCTTTGATGTAAAACTGACTTGTAGTATATATGTATTTACATTAAAAAATGAAATACTGACTTAATGTTGTTGTTTTTTATTGGTCATTTCTGCAGAGAATTGTCGTCTAGCTACCCACAAAAGTGATACCAAAATAGTGCATTTCATAATAAAATCAGTTTTTAAATAATAACGAGTTTTCCTAGGAAGACCAAACAATGTAACGATCTATTTGCTTGAAATCGGCGACTGATAATTGGTCAACCCATTACCAAACGGCAAAAATTTGGACTAGTCCAAATTCAAAGAAGATGCAGACGACAATTTTAAGTGCATGGAATTTAAAATGTTTTGGTCTTTTTGGGTAGAAAACATTGTGGGAAATGAAGAAATTGCTTGTCACAAGCAATTTCTTCATTTTCCACAATGTTTTCCCATGGCATTATCTTGTGAGGAGTCAAAAAGAGTCGTTGTGTGGTAATGGGTTAAGGAATCTGCATTCACTTTATCTTTATTGTTTTTTTTTTTTTTTTTTTTTTTTTTTTTTTTTTTTTCAACTCTTGTGTTGAAGGCTCTTCCAAACGACAATATCTTAGAGTTTTTCAAATTAGAAAGAGTTGCAGACGACGAAACGGGTGACGATAAAGATGAAATCATGTCATGTACAATGAAGCACAGAAAATATTGGGACAAAGGAGAAAATTCCGGTTATCTTTGTATGTTTCATATTATTTGCTTCATAACAATGTCTTGTTTGGAAAAGGACGAATGGTTAGAGGCTAGCCTATAGAGTTTAGACACTGTGATTTTAAAATATTTTGATCAAAGTAAGATCAGCATCTTAAATTTGCCGTTTTCTAGAATTTTAACATTTTAACCTCATATACTGTTCTTAGACTGATCATTTGGACCAATGAACAAGTGCATTCTATTTAATCGAAATATGTTTGCAGATCAGAGATCAGTTAGGCTAAGCCTCTACAATGGGTCCGTACTTGGTATTATTCTGATTAGCTAAGAATAAGAAATAATCCAACATGTTGATTTAATGTAAAATCCGGTAAAGTGTAACATTTTCCTTTTTCCCAAACAGCCTCACATTTTGGATTCACCTCGAGAGTGTACATTCAACTTTTTTATCACCTATGCACGTTTGCCTACACATTGATTAACCATTTTCCAAACGATGACGCCTTTTTACTCGCTTCACAGAAAACGCTTAAAAAACATCGAATAGAGAATGGGGCAATTTTGCAAATCAGCATATTGTCCTTTTGTCACAATATCAATTTCTCAGTGATGCCCAATATACAGTGCTGACAGCACTTTGATTTCTCAATGTGGTCCAGAATACCAAATAAGCATAGAACACGAAAGGACCTCAACTTTAGGCCTACAATAATTATCACACACATAGAACAAACATTGACGCTTTTTGACGCCCTTCAATATAAATGCTCTGGAAAACATTGTGGAAAATGAAGAAATTGCTTGTGACAAACAATTTCTTCATTTCCCACAATGTTTTCTACAAGGAAAGACCAAAAAGTGTAAAATACGTCATTTGAAATTGTCGTCTGCAACATCTTTAAATGTAGACGAGTCTAAAGTTTTGTCGTTTGGTGTTGGGTTAAAACACGAAAGAGCGTGCGATTATGAGAGGGATAGACAAGCAGCCAGAGATGTAAAGATCATCATCATCATATTGCAGTCCCAGCCCAGATGTAACTATCTACACTAGGCCTACTCAACACTGCTCATCGGGAAGATAGAAAGGGGAGACATGGTACTCAGAAAACGTTGCAGTAAAGAAGAAAATGTTGGTTAACCAACGTTTTCTCTCCTTTCCACGATGTTTTCAAAATTCAGTAAGCTGATAGGTTGTTTGCTAACTAGAGGTCTTCCTGGGAGGTTACTTCTAAGCCGAATTACCCTAGCTACTCCCATAAATACTTCATATAGCGTCGCTTTTCTTCGAAAATCTCTGCTTATAAATTCCAAGCCTATTACGGACCTTCCTGACCAGAGACACAGATAAAAGGGTGTTTTAAAAAGCATTCTAAATTTGTTATTTCAAATCCAAAGCATCTGTGCTGCGTGTACTCATTGATATCCATAATCTTCTAGATCAGGCAATTCCAATGAGTACCCACAGCATGCAGTTTGACTTACAACGATTGAAAAAATGTTTTAAAAACGACTCTTATTTGTAGCTCTGTCTGGCCTTCGTCTTCCTACGTTTGAACAACGGTCTCGACGGACAATTTAGACCCTACAATGTTCAAAGAAATCAACTCGCGACAACAATGATCCTATGAAGGCGTTGCCGAACTTGAAACAGAAAGAAAAAGTACAGACGGATAAATGGTCGTAGCGGAGCATGACATTCTCCATTGATCGATTTTAATCTCAAAAAGAAAATAATTGGACGACAATTCTGAAAAATGCAATAAAAATCGTGCCTACAGAGACATGACAAACGTTCTACAGGGAATTATCTGTGCAAAGCCATTGGCTCGGTCTCTGTATTTTAAAATGTTTCCGTACTGTGCAGCTACTTCATTCTACAGCACAATGACAGTCTAAGAGTAAGGCATCCCTTCATGAAAAAGACTTTGAAGTAAGTATAACTGTTCAAAGGGACTGTTTAGCTTTTTTTTCAAAATCAAGCATCTTCTCCCTAAGCACTTGTAAAGCGCAGACCCGTAGGTTCTGAAGCAATGCGATAAGGGGGTGGGGGCGCTCAAGTCCAAGTGTCTAGGCCTCTAAATACTGGGGGATAAATTGGATTTTCACTGAATTTTCATTGTAAAACAAGGAATATTCGGCATTTTTTGGCCAACGTTAGGGGGTGGGGGCTTAGTCCTTCTGTCCTGTTCCTACGGGTCTGAGGCGTTAAGATAGGCCTATATAATAGATGTCTATTTTTGTTAGATCTGGGACCGCATCAATTTACAAGTAGGCCTATTTTCTGCTATATTGCCATGGAAATTATTAAGAAATTGGTTCAATATCCTAGATTCTTTGATAAAAGTTTCGTTGCTATCTAAAGTCCGATGGATAGGCCTAAATCCAGTCTAAATTTCAGAAAGAGACCACGTGCTTTTTACGTGCAACTTGGACCCGGCTACAGACATTGGCGCAGTCTAAGCGCAAAAACGAGAACCAAATTCATGCGCACGCACAAAGTCAGACTGGAAAATGGCCGACAAAGAAAACATGAAAAATATCAACAAAATCGCTCTCGTATGATGAATAGAAAGTCCTAGAGACTGAGGTAAAATAAAAAAGTATAGTCTTCCCTTTGGCTTTGAAGTAAATTAGGCATGTAGTAGGCGCATAAGCATTTTCATATTGGGTGAGCTCTAGTTCAAGTAGTTGCAAGAATGTAACCGAAACCTTTTTGAGTTTTGATCTGGGATTCGAACCAATACCAATCATCAAGTTTGTGGCTACGATATCGCAGCTAGGTGGGCTCAAGTCACTGTGTCTGAATCATGGGGGGGGGGGGGGTAGTCCTATTTATAAGCAGTGGCGGATCCAGAGGGGGTTCGGGGGGTTCAAACGAACCCCCCTCTGAAGACAGATTATTTCAATTTCAAGCAGAAATTCGGTCAATATTGTGTAAACTAGGAAAACGAACCCCCCTTTTTGCATATTTGAACCCCCCTCACAGAAATCCTGAATCCGCCGCTGATAAGCCCTGACATATTTATTTCTTTGTCGTGATCATAGGCACTTGGATCCAGGAATAATATCAACTTTTATAGTCCTGTATAATATAAATATGAGAAGGTTGGACTGCGGCCATTGTTTCAAGTAACGGAAGTAGCTGGTTCCTTGTTCATAGGGGATAAAACTATCCTGTGACGGAAACCAGAGGCGCTTGTAACAACATCCGTTACTTGAAACAATGGCCGCTGTCCGACCTTCTCATATTTATATTAGATCTATACAGGACTATAATTATGTAAGTTGTTATTATTCCTGGATCCAAGAGCCTATGGTCGTGATGAGGGTTATTGGCGGGAGAGGGGACGCCAAATTGGATTTTCCCTAAGTTTTCAGTTTACAAATGAGGAAAATTCGGCTCTTTGGCCAACTTGGAGGCGGGGCTGTTTTTACCGGCCTGCAAATAGATATCTAGCCAGAATTTTGCAAACTCGTGTAAACTTACATTTGTAGCACAAATAATAAATATTGAGGAATAGACAGAAAAAACAAAGAGGTTTGTCAACATTTTCCTCTTTTTGTCTCATTTTTAGCTGCTATTTTAGAGGCATCAAAGAATGAAATTTTGTACTTATGTAATAAATAGGATGTTCTAGACCATATTCTATCAATAATGTGTGTACAAAAAGGCTGTCATGGGAAAAGGGGGCTTAATGTATGATAGTTTTTATTTTGTGACAAACACTTATTCGGGGAAGCATAATCCGTCTGTGACGGCTATTGTTCCTGACATTTTCCCATCTTCTCTGCTTCAAACCAAATTCAAATTGGTCAAGTATTAAAAAAGATATTGAAGATTATCGGAAATTCTGAGTCACATGGTTATACACCGTGATTAGAAGATAGATGTTTGTTACAATGTAAAAAGATAGATCTACCTCCTTAGCAATTGGTTTTAACCCTTTCCAAACAAGACCTGACTTTGACATCCCCAATAGACAAGGCTTAGGAAAACATTGAGACAAAAGAAAAAAATGCTAGTGACCAGCATTTTCTCCTTTTGTCTCAGTATTTTCCATGTTATATTTAACGCCTATTCTGTCTTTATCAACATATATTTCGTCATCAGCAGCTTTAAAATAAAATTTGGTCACCGTAAAATTTTGTCATTTAGGAAAGTACTATTTGAAAATAATTTTTCATGCTCTGATCTATACATGGTGTATCATTTGTACCATATGGGTCAAAACTGTTTATTCATATTCATACAAATATTTTTTTTAGTAAGACAATTTACATGGGTGAAAGTTTTCAGGCATATGCCTGAAGTTCAGGTTTTTGAGTATTCCAAAATGCCCCATTTTCTCGATTTTTACTATATAAATACAGACTTTTCCAGGTTTTCAGGTTTTTCAAAATTTTCAACTTTTACCCCTGGACAAATTTTGTTGTACGAATATTAATTTTTGTGTGATAAATTTATATTAATTTTCATCTAACCAATAGCAAATACTTTTGACCCTTTAGACACACATCCACCTGAAAGACTAATTTATAATGTCAGGTGTCTGAAAAGGGTCAAGTTATATATAAAATCATTATCGGTCAAAAAAAGATGATCGTCAGACAAAATAATTGTTAGACTAAAATAGTATTTATCTGACAGAAAATACCATTTGTTGGACAAAAAATATCATTTTGACACAAATGGTACACCAGTCCATACTTATCTTTGTATTTTTCAGGTGATAACATGGTACATATAACTAAAGATGGCAGACAGGAAAAGCTGAATTTTAAGAACATGAAGTACAGTAAGGTATGTACTTTATAGACAATAGACATTTTACCTATTACCAGATGGCAACATTTTAACCCTTTCCCAAACAAGACCTGGTTTTGACGTCCTTAACAGGGAATACTTAAGAAAATATTGAGACAAAAGAAGAAAGTGCTGATAACAGCACTTTCTCCTTTTGCCTCAATATTTTCTTAGCTACATTATATTATATATATATATACTGAACAAAAATGAAAACTTTACACTTCAAGATTTCTTGTTTCTGGAAAACTATCGAACTAAAATCCTGAAATATATTTTGACGTTATTTCCCAGGCTTTCAGCAATTGTTTTGTCGAAATCTCATTGCCTTGTGTCCTTTAATGTCAGAGTTACGGCCCTTAATGCGTTTAGAGCTAATTACATCTAATGTCACATATGCACATGCGCAGGAAACAATTCATCATTTTTTCGGAATTTGTCTTATCTGGGTTGCCAAAAAAAAAACACAAAAAATCTTTCTTATCACTAGTAGCAAGCTCTAAAACAAAGGTCTAATCTGTCAATTTTATGAATTACCTCCCTTTGACATAAACAAATAGGGAATTTAAAATGTTTGATATTCACAAATTTATTACGGTTTTCGATTTATTTTTCTAAAACATCATGCAGGCTTTACAGGGGATTTTTGAACCCTTTTTTCGACTAAGATTCAATTTCCTATGTAGATTGCATTGCAAAATTTTCAAGCTTTGCAACATATCGAAAATTTTACTTTTCAAACATCATTCTTTTAAAGCTCAAACAATGTTATGCAAGCTTCTTTACATTTTCTGACTGATTACTTGTCAGACTACCATTCCGTACAGTCTGACATGGTTTGCATTCTTCTACTCGGATTTTTGAGTGTTTAAATTTTGTAAAATTTCCGTTCAAATTGTACACCTGAAAAACGGACCCCTGTCACACTTAAAGGATCCGTTTTTCATCCCTGTGATTAAGATCAACAAATCATTTAGTGTTTGGCACAATCAAGTCAATGAACAATGCGAAGCACATTCATTTGATTTCTTTACTTGTTGTATTTAGAAGAAATATGACAAGCAATGTAGGTGTAAAGTTTTCATTTTTGCTCAGTATATATTATACACAAATCTTCTCTTTATTAACATCCATATTGTTGTCTGTTGGAGCTTTTTGATTGGACAACCCTGAAATTTTGCTGTTTTGGAAAGGGTTAAACTGGCCCAAATTCAAAGATGTTACAGACAACATTTTCAAATTGATCAAATTTTGCAACTTTCTAGGTAGAAAACATTGTTTAAAGATATTGCTTGACACACGTTTTCCCAAACCATTATCATGTTGGGCACCATAAAACATCTTTATCTGGGAATGGGTTATGCTCCACATGATAAAAGCTTTGGAAAACATTGTAGAAAATGAAGAAATTACTAGTGACAAGGGATTTCCAAAATGAAGAAATTACTTGTGATAAGGGATTTCCTCATTTCCCACAATATTTTCTAGCAAGAAAGATTAGAAAATGTACCATTTCTTGTGGCGGAAGGGGGTTCGAGTATACAAAAAAGGGGGGGGGGTACATTTGCCTATAATTATAAAACTTTGACTGAATTTCTGCATGAAAATAAAATAATCTAGCTACAGAGGGGTATTTGTTTTTAACCCCCCCCCCTTGTTGTGACAAGCAATTCCTTCATTTTCTGCAATATTTTCTAGCAAGAAAGATTAGAAAATGTACAATTTCATCAACTTGAAATTGTCGTTTGTAACATCTTTGAATTTGAACCAGTCTGAAATTTTGTCATCTGGGAATGGGTTAATCCACAATCTGCAAAAAGGGCACTACATACCTACATTACTCATTGTATGATCAAGATCAAATCTGCCCTCTTAACCCTTTCCCAAACAAGACCCCCTTTTGACATGCACAGTAGAATTGGCTTGGGAAAACATTGAGACTAAAGAAGAAACTGCTGATAACCAGCAGTTTCTCCTTTTGCCTCAATATTTTCTCTATTCTTTTCTACACAAATCTTGTCTCAAATAGCTTCCGTGTTGATGTCTGCAGCGGCTTTCAAGTTGGATCAGCCTAAAATTTTGTCATCTAGGAAAGGGTTAAAGTGCCTACAGGTAATGAAAAGGATATGAATTATGAGAGTAACATGCATCTTGATCAGACTGTGTGAATTCACAGGCTGATCTGGATCCATGTTGGTTTCAAATGTCATAAGGGACCTTTTACAAGATTGATGATTCCAGCATTTTATTATGCCCCCTTTCGAAGAAAATGGGGGTATATTGTTTTGCAAGTGTAGGTCAGTCGGTCGGTCTGTAGGTCGGTCGGTCTGTCAGTAGACCAAACCTTGTCCGGAGCATAACTCAAAAAGTATGTAAGGTAGAATCATGAAACTTCATAGGTGGATAGATCTCATTATGGAGAGGTGCAGTGCACAAGAACCGTAACTCTGCCAATCAAATTTTTGGAGTTATTGCCCTTTGTTGATTTTCAAACTTGATTCTTGTCCAGAGCATAACTCAAAAAGTATGTCAGGTAGAATCATGAAAGTTTACAGGTGGAAAGATCTCATTATGGAGAGGTGCAGTGCACAAGAACCGTAACTCTGCTAATCAAAGTCTTGGAGTTTGACCTACTTTTAAAAAAATTAAACGGGACCTATATCTCATGTGCTATTACACATACAGCCTTGATATTTCACACATGGACACATCCTACCAAGACCTTTCACATTTGACCATGACTTTTGACCTTGATCTTGGACTTTGACCTACTTTTAAAAAAACTTTAACCTAGCCGATATATCATATCCTTTTACACATACAGCCTTGATATTTCACACATGGACACCTCCTACCTCGTTCACATTTGACCATGACCTTGGACCTTGTGACCTTGACCTTGGAGTTTGACCTACTTTAAAAATTTAAACCAGGCATATATCACATGACCTATTGGCTATTACACATACAGCCTTGATATTTCACACATGGACACCTCCTACCAAGACCTTTCACATTTGACCATGACCTTGGACCTTGTGACCTTGACCTTGGAGTTTGACCTACTTTAAAAAAATTAAACCAGGGTATATCTCATAACCTATTTGCTATTACACATACAGCCTTGATATTTCACACATGGACACCTACCAAGACCCTCCACAATTGACCATGACCTTGTGAGCTTGACCTTTGAGTTTGACCTACTTTTTTAAAATCTTAACCTGGCCATATATATTGTCCTCTTACACATGCAGCCTTGATATTTGACACATGGAAACCTCCAACCAAGACCTATATCACATTTGACTATGACCTTGGATCTTGTGACCCTGACCTTGGAGTTTGACCTACTTTTAAAAAAACTAAACGGGACCTATATCTCATGTGCTATTACACATACAGCCTTGATATTTCACACATGGACACATCCTACCAAGACCTTTTACATTTGACCATGACTTTTGACCTTGATCTTGGACTTTGACCTACTTTTAAAAAAACTTTAACCTAGCCGATATATCATATCCTTTTACACATACAGCCTTGATATTTCACACATGGACACCTCCTACCAAGTCCTATCACATATGACTATGACCTTGGATCTTGTGACCCTGACCTTGGAGTTTGACCTACTTTTAAGAAAATCAAACGAGGCCTTATCTCATGTGCTATTACACATACAGCCTTGATATTTTACACATGGACACCTCCAACCAGGACCTTTCACACTTGACCATGACCTTGGACCTTGTGACCTTGACCTTGGACTTTGACCTACTTTTAAAAAAACTTTAACCTAGCCAATATATCATGTCCTTTTACACATACAGCCTTCATATTTGACACATGGACACCTACGACCAAGACCTTTCACATTTGACCATGATCTTGGACCGTGTGACCTTGACCTTGGTGTTTGACCTACTTTTATCATACATTAACCTGGCCTATATATCATGTCATTTTACACATACAGCCTTGATATTTCACATATGGTCACTTACAACCAAGACATTTCACTTTTGACCATGACCTTGACCTTGGACTTTGACCTACTTTAAAGAACTTAAACTAGGCCTATATCTCATGTCCTTTTACCTAAAATACCTCGATATTTTACACATGGTTACCTGAGAAGTTGACCTCCTACCAAGACCTTTCACATTTGACCATGAGCTTGCCCTGTGTGACCTTGACCTTTGATTTTTACATACTTTTAGAAATCTTTAACCTAGCCTTTATCTTATGTCCCATTACACATACAGCCTTGATATTTCACACATAGACACCTCCTACCAAAACCTTTCACATTTGACCATGACCTTGAATATTGCAACCTTGACCTTGGAGTTTGACCTACTTTTAAAAAAAACTTAAACCAGACATATATATCATGTCCTTTTACACCTACAGCCTTGATAGTTCACACATGGACACCTCCAACCAAGATCTTTCACATTTGACCTTGACCTTGGCATTTGGCCTACTTTTAAAAACTTTAACCTGGCCTATATTTTATTTTACTTTTACATATACAGCTTTGATATTTCACACATAGACACCGCCTTCCAAGACCTTTCATATTTGATAATGACCTTGGACCTTGTTAACTTGATCTTGGACTTTGACCTACATGAAATGTAGGCCCTTGAGGGGGCATGTATGTTTTACAAACATCTCTTGTTTATTACATGATTCAACCCTTCTCCAAACAGGACATAGTTTTGACACCCTGAAAAGAGAAAACTTTGAAAAAACATTAAGGCAACAGAA
Source organism: Fragum sueziense (assembly GCA_963680895.1). Taxonomy (NCBI): domain Eukaryota; kingdom Metazoa; phylum Mollusca; class Bivalvia; order Cardiida; family Cardiidae; genus Fragum; species Fragum sueziense. The sequence goes on from OY804595.1 coordinate 62,058,270, forward strand.
GAAAATACTCCCGTCATTTGTCTTAAATTCTTTGTTGCTACGTCAAGTGATATTGTATTGATTTATTGACTGACAATCAAAGCAATCAACATGCCAATGAACGATCAGGAGAATGCCACACTTCCATTGTTTGTATTAGATTCTATGTTGGGCCGAGCGATCTGTCGATTGGTGTTTGGTCAATTTTAAAGGTATTGAAGACAAGAATCTCATTTTGTTTACCGGTGTGGCATTTTTCCGATTGATGTTTTTGATTGACAGCCAACGTTTGGTCAATTGTACCAGACAAGAAATTTGTAACTTGGGAACAGGTTAATTAAGACAAATGCAGAACATGTTTTCCATATAATTCCAGGATAGACCCAGATGATGTGACGAAAGACAAGAAATGCAGTATTGATGATGAAGAGAGATGATATCATACACTTGTTGTATCGGAGTTATTGGGGACAGAGGGATTGTGACAAAAGACTGCAAACGCAGAATTGATGATGGAGATAAATGACTGGAAACGCAGGATTGAGGAAAAGAGAATCTGAACTTTGGTGGCTCAGTGCGAAACAGTTGTATCTGCCCATATGTTTATAGGCAGTTACAACTGTTTTGCACTGAGCCATCAATGTCTTGTGTCAGAGTTACTCTTGGGACATAGAAAATCTGATCAATGGCTGGAAATTCAGGATCAAGGAAAAGAGAGTCTGAACTTGTTATGTCAGAGTTACTCTTGGGACATAGAAAATCTGACCAACGACTGGAAACTCTGCTGAGGTTAGATGAAGGGAAATAAGATAGTACACTATTATTGTGTGCTGACTCGTGTGTTGACATTATGTGGGACACAAAGGACAGTGAGGAAAGACTAGGAAACAGGATCAAGAAAGAAAGAGACTCAGGATTACTGAACTGCAGATAAGAGAGGGTATTAAGTTTTTGAAATGCAACATTTATATGGCTGCTTTTCAACGAAAAGCTCGTAACTGCAGCTTAAAACAAGCTGCAGTAACAAGCTTTTCGTTGAAAAGCGACAATATTATCCGATGTTAACCCTTTCCCATACGGTAAAATTTTAGGGTGATCAACTTCAAAAACTGCAGCAAATGACAAACAGGTTGTTTTTAAAGATAGAATTTTTGTAAAATATGACATAGAAAATATTGAGACAAAAGGAGAAAATGCTGATTTTCAGCATTTTCTCCTTTTGTCTCAATGTTTTCCCAAGCCTTTTCTAATACGGACATTAAAAGCAGATCTTGTTTGGGAAAGGGTTAACAAATTTACAATGCCTTGAATTACCCAGTCTTATCTGTTGCTCTGGGATGATATACAGTATCTGTTGACACTAGCTGTGTGGAAGTCGCAGGAAACACGGAGGATACACAATGTGAATGTGATGAAAGACTAAGACTGCGGATTAAAAAAAGAAGAGAAAGAATTATATGTGACCCGTCATGCTGAAAGGGACCTTATCCGAACTCTAAAAAAGAAAGAATTGTATATTGTTGCTTTCTTCTAAACCCTCGTAACTGCTGATATGAGATTTTCGATGAAAAGCAGCAATATGTACATATGGTGTAGAATCATGAGACACAACAATTTCAGAAAATCTATATACTCGACCAATTTTAATTCACTTTTAAGAAGAGAACTTGCACAAAATGAATGTGGTAGAAATCAGTTGATTAAAAAAAATTTTGGTAACCAATTTTTTTTATCAGCTGATTTTAATAAGATCTAGAGTAAAGTCGGGTAATTTCGACAGTCGTCCAAATTCGACACTCTTCTATAATATTTACAATATTTGACACACAAAGCGTATTAATAGCATTCTAATATCAAACAACTTATGTCGGGGCAATAACCGACATATAAAAATAATTCATGTCCTCCAAACACCCAGCCTTTCCCCGAAAAAAACGCGGAAGAAAAAGGTCGTCAAATTTTTTGATGGGCAAAAATGGCTGTTACAGATTATCGTAAGAAAGTGGATCTAAACAAAGGCATTTGAAAAAATATGAAAATCATTTCTGTATGATAAATACTTCAATACTATGTCGGAAATGTGTATATATTCATTAATTAATTGATTAAAAGCATCCCTCTGCTTTATTTTCAACTTGAGAAAGGGTGTCGAATTTATACACTAAACTATTTGAAGTGCGTATAAATTCGACATGCCCTAAAACATGATTAATTGTTTGAATTTGGAAGTTCTTACATCGACAGAAACAGACTACAGTTTAAATGTTTCGCTTATTTTGAACATTAGAAATAGCGCTAATGCCTTTTTCATCAACCAACATACAAATTTGATCGAAAAATACGAATTATAAGCAAATTCCACATTAATTTGCTCCAGGAACGTTTCACGCGGAAAATTGTTCCATGGATAATAATATTTCGAGGTGAATCAAACTTCCAGACTGTAGACGAAAATATACTAAATATGACGAGTCTTACTTTGTGAGAAACATCCTTATTTATCCAACACAATTGTTAACAATCCGACGCATTAAATTTAAATTTTATACCACTCTAGATTTTACCGTTGGAGGTGCAGAAATTCCTGATTTAGCCACAATCAAATCATCCGAATGGGGTTCTTTTATTCGACATGGCACCGCCTTGTAAATCTACCGAGTAAATTGTGTTTAATTGATTGGTCTGAACAGTTTGTAAGTCTCCACCCATTCGAGCACGTATATGCTTGATTGACAGGGATATTCACGTGCTGATTTCTCATTCCTTTGTCCTGAGGAACAAAATGACATCACACAATCGTCATACCGCTAACCGTCTGAGGGAGAGTTTTAAACATCAAACAAAGCCGCGCAGCCGCGCGCGGAACACCTGTTATTGAACAGTTTCCGAAAATAGAAATAGACTCATTCCCATACAGTACTTAAAAGGGATCACTTGTTAAAATTTCGGGTGCCAATGTAAAGTTTAAATCAATTTAGTCATGGAATAATTGAACCATTAATTGGAATATTTCAACGACAAGGTATTTCTTTTACATTTCATTCGAGGAGACAAATAACTTTCTAAACATTGTTGTTTGGCAACCGCGGTGTTTTAAATGAAGTAGGAATATTTCGTAGACGCTCTAAGGGAATATTTGTGGTTTAGGAAATGAATTTGCACGGATAAACATTCTAAAAAGATCACATTTTGCAAATAGATCTCTGTCTCTGAATCGTGGGTGAGAATGAAAATCTCAATGAAGAAAAATCAAGTGCATCGTCGTAATCAATATATTCACCCAATTTGCAGTTTATAAGAGATGTTAAGATCGTTTTCTGATTATTTTCTTTCACAAATTCTTGGGGTGTCGAATTTACCCACAAGGTGTCGAATTTATACTTCGATGGGTCTCATGATTTAACCCGAAAAAAAGACGACAACGACAAATGTATTCGGGCGGCGTTTTTTGCAAATGAAAAAAATCAAGCCAACTTCCGTTTTGATAAATGTTTATTCTCCGGAATATTTTGCCACAACATTTTTTTGCTGATTTCGTCTTAAGGTGTCGAAATTACCCGTCTTTACTCTACGATATAATGCATATTTTCGCATGCTATATATACCCTGACATATTTCAGCCTTTTGCTTCAAACCATTTTCAAATTGCTCACATACTTATAAAGTTATTGAATATTTTCTGCAATTTCTGTGTTACATGATTCCCCATTTTGGTACAGTTGACATTCGTTGTGTGGAAGTCATACAGGACCTTAACCCATTACCAAATGGCATAATTTTGGACCGTTCCAATTTGAAAGGTGTTGCAGATGACAATTTCAAGTTGGTGAAAATATAAAATATTCCCATTTTGGGTTAGAAAACATTGTGGAAAATGAAAAAATTGCTTGTTTCAAGCAATTTCTTCATTTTCCATGTTTTCCTATGCAAAAATCGTCATACATGTTTTGCATTCACATGGACCGAAATCATTTAACACATTACCAGACAGCTGAATTCTAGACTGGTTCCAATTGGAAGATGTTGTAAACGTAAATTTCAAGTGAAAGTGAATGAAACTTGAAGTATATTGGTCTTTTTGGGTAGAAAGCATTGTGAGAAATAAATTAATTGCTTGTCACAAGCAATTTCTTTATTTACCACAATGTTTTCTAAGTCTCTATCTTGTTGGGGGAGGGGATGTCAAAAGTATCTAATGTATTTTTACCAAATTTCTCTATATCTCAAATGTTGACATGTTTAACAAACAGCAAAATTTTGGACTGTTCCAAATTCAGAGATGATGCAGACAACAATTTCAAGAGAATGAAATGTTGCATTTTTTGTTCTTTTTAAATGTAAAACAATGTGGGAAATGAAGAAATTGCTTGTCATTGCCAATTTCTTCATTTTACAATATTTCCCTAAAGCTCAAATATTGTAAAACATTGTGGGAAATGAAGAAATTGCTTGTCACAAGCAATTTCTTCATTTTCCACTATGTTTTCCAAAGCCATGATCTTGTTGGGAGTTACAAAATAGTCACTGTGTGGTAATGGGTCAATCCTTTCCCAAACAAGCCTTATTAGGACAAGTTTGAGAAAACATTGATACAAAAGGAGAAAATGCTGATAACCAGCACTCTCCTTTGGCCTCAATATTTTCTGTTCTTCATTGTACACACATCCATTCTTTATCAACAAACATTTTGTTGTCTGCAGAAGCTTTCAATAGGGGATGATTTCATCCAGTTAACAGTGATGTTGTTTCGGAAAAACAAATAATATTTCATGTGTGTTGTTATAAAACCTTGTAACTATAGCTTGGATCAAGCCATAGTTACGAGATTTTATAACAACACTGACGCGTTCTAAAAACATAATGGCAAACCAAGTCTATTTTTAGCACAAAATTCATTGCCATTTGGAATTGTGTAATTGTAAGCCATTTGGGAAAGGATTATAACCTTCAATTAAAATGCTAATAGTGGGCTTTCCTAATTCATAGAATCTTAACCCTTTTCCAAACAGCTCTCTAGAGTATTCAGTTTAGATTTTTTATGCCCCCCTTTTGAAGAAAAGGGAGGTATTTTGTTTTGCAAGTATTAGTTTGATAGTTTGTTGGTCATTTCTTAGATCAAGCTTGTCCAGAGCATAACTCAACAAGAATTGTCCGCGAACAATTAAGCTCGCCCTTACAAGAGCTTGTCACAAAGAAAAGTCATTTCCTAAGTCAAGGTAAAAAGGTCATGGCCCAAAATGAAATTTTCTAAAAGTAGGTCAAGCTCCAAGGTCAAGGTTACTAGGTCCAAGGTCATTGTCAAATGTGAACTGTGTTGGAAGGTGTCATTGTGTAAAATATAGAGGCTGTATGGGTAAAAGGACATGTGATATAGGCAAGGTTAAAGTTTTTTAAAAGTAGGTCAAACTCCAAGGTCAAGGTCACAAGGTCAAGGTCATGACCAAATATGAACGGTGTTGGTAGGAGGTGTCATTGTGTAAAATATAGAGGCTGTATGGGTAAAAGGACATGTGATATAGGCCAGGTTAAAGTTTTTTAAAAGTAGGTCAAACTCCAAGGTCAAGGTCACAAGGTCCAAGGTCATGGTCAAATGTGAATTGTGTTGGTAGGAGGTGTCCATGTGTATCAAGGCTGTAGGTGTAAAAAGACATGAGATATAGGCCAGGTTAAAGTTTTTTTAAAAGTAGGTCAAATGTCAAGGTCACAAGGTCCAAGGTCATGGTCAAATGTGAATGTTGTTGGTAGGAGGTGTACATATGTGAAATATCAAGGCTGTATGCGCAATAGGCCAGGTGATATAGGCCAGGTTAAAGTTTTTTTAAGCCAGGTTAAAGTTTTTTCAAAGTAGGTCAAACTCTAAGGTCAAGGTCACAAGGTCAAAGGTCATGGTCTCAAATGAAAGGTCTTGGTGAGAGGTATCTACATGTGAAATATGAAGGCTGTAGGTGTAATAGGGCATGAGATATAGGCTAGGTTAAAGTTTTTTAAAACGGTCAAAAAGTGGGTCAAACTCCAAGGTCAAGGTCACAAGGTCAAAGGTCATGGCCTCAAATTAAAGGTCTTGGTTAGAGGTACCCATAGGTGAAATATGAAGGCTGTATCTCTAGGGCATGAGATATGGGCCAGGTTAAAGTTTTTGCGGACGCTGACGCCAACATCCGAGGGTATGACAATAGCACTTCCGAGACTATCGTCCCGGGAGAGCTAAAAAGTACCGTATAGCACTTTAATTCTGCGGGGATTTCATTTCTGCTATTTCTGCGGTCTTGGACAGCACCGCAGAAATAAAATCCGCAGAATTTTAAACCCTGGTTGTAGCGTATTTTCTGCAACTTTAGTCATTAAATTTTACAAAAGAAACACTTACCCCCCTCATGCAGTGCACGCTTTCATAACAATGGAGTTCTTTAACCCTTTCCCAAACAAGACCTGGTTTTGACGTCCCTTATAGAATAAGCTTGGGAAAACATTGAGGCAAAGGAGAAACTGCTGATAACCAGCAGTTTCTCCTTTTGTCTCAATATTTTCTGTGCCATGTTTTACACAAATCCTATCTTTAATTACTTCCATTTTGTCATTTGTGGCACTTTTTGAAGTGGATCACCCTAAAATTTTGCCGTTTGGGAAAGTGTTAATTTTGCAACGTGAGTGATCGCAGAAATAAGTTACGCAGAAATTAAACCCGGCCGAATTTAGGAAAAAACGCAGAATTTGGATCCCGCAGAAATAAAGTGCTATACGGTATTATAGGTAGAATCATGGAACTTTATATGTGGAAAGATCTCATTATGGAGAAGTGCAGTGCTAAAGAATCCGAATCTACCATCATATTTATGGAGTAATTGCCCTTTGTTGATTTTCATACCTTATTTTTGTCCGGAGCACAACTGAAAAAGTATGCAAGGTACAATTACGAAACTGCATAGGAGGATAGATGATCCTTTTATGGAAAAGTGAAGTGTACAAGAACAGTCACTCTACAAAAATATTTATGGAGTTATTGGCCTTTGCTGAGTTCATACTTTATCTTTGTCCATAACATTAACTCAAAACGTATTCTAGGAACTACCATGAAACTTCATAGGTGGATAGATCTCGTAATGGAAATGTGCTGTGTTCAGGAACCGTAACTCTGCCAATCATATTTTGTTTATTTACTTACTTTATACATAACTGGACTGCTTCAATTCTTTGATGGCTACATCAAAGTTTGGCCCTTAAGAAAGCATACATGTTTAGCAAAATTTTATTTTCTTCTTTGTCTCCAATGTTGTTTAGTAAAGTATTGAACAATGAGTCTTTACTTTAAAGACTTTATTTTGTAAAAATTATTTCAGACAACAAAATAGATAGAGACAAGATTTCTGTACATTAGTATAGACAAAAATTGAGGCCAAAGGAGAAAATCGTAGTTGTAAATGCAAAACCTCGTATCTCTTTTATGGAAAATTTTAAAGGGGAGGGAAAAAAGTGTAATAACTTTTCCGAAACTGAATTGTTTTACTTGAAATTTGGACACATTGTTCACAAATAATGTGTCATTAATACTGATGAGTAAAAATATCTCAAAACCTGCTAGATATGTCTAAACTGGGCACACAAGTTTGTACTTTGAAAATCGCAAGGATCAACATACGAGGTTTTGCATTTACACCGACGAATTGCTGCTATCAGCATTTTCTTCTTTGGCCTCAATGTTTCCTCAAAATTTTCATATTAAGAACTTAAAATTCAAAGCTTTATTTGGAAAAGGGTTAATTATTTTGAACGAAAACTTGTGATAATCCTTGTCATGCTGATCCTGGAGTATTTCTGTGTAGATAGACATCATGGACAAAGATCTGACTGTGTATTGTATTGTGTGGTCTGATCTTAGTCTATAGTGCCTGTTTATATTTTCCATTACGTATTGTTATACCAATAAAATGATTAAATTTCTGTATGTAGGAATAAGCAGTTGGTTGCTCAGTAGGGATTTTGTGTTGGTACTGGTATGAGAAATACCAGAAACATATGGTTAGGTGCAACACCATTATGAGCTTTTATCACATGAATTGTGTATGTAGCATAAGCAGCTGGTGGCCCTGGTGGGTTGTTGTGTTGGCACTGGTATGAGAAATACCGGGGAAACATGGTTGGGTGCAAGACCATTAAGTATTGTGTATGTAGGTAAGCAGCTGGTGGCTCAGATGAGATGTTTTGTCAGTATTGGTAAAAGAATTGCCAGGATTACATGGTTAGGTGCAAGACATAACTATTGATAATGCATTTGAGCAGGGATGTGGAAAAATGTCCAAAAAGACATTTGAGACCAACATGATCTTGATCAGACTGTGCATATGCACAGTCTGATCACGATCCATGTTGTTCTCTAATATCTTCTTCATTGCCAGTAGCAACTGTAAGTTAGCAGCATGGGTCTATTTTAGATTACCTTTTGACAACAGGCTGATTTGGAAACACTTGTTTGGAAGACTTTTTTCCAGATCCCAACTCATATATTACATGCATGTTTAGCCCATTACCAGATGGCACGATTGTAGACTGGTCTGAATTCAAAGATGTCGAAGACAACAAATTCAAGGAAATTACATTTTATGTTTTAGGCCTTTCTTAATGGTTGAAAACATTCTGGAAAATAAAGAAATTGCTTGATGCAAGCAATTTCATCATTTTCCAAAACATTATTTTGATGTTATATCTTGTTGGATGTCTAAAATTGCCATTATATGGGAATGGGGTAAATGTATGTTGTACAATAATATTATTCATATTGGTATTTGAATTTTTTTTCATCTATTTTGAAAACTATGAAGCATGACAAGGGTTAATTTATGATTTGTGCATTTTAATTCAATGATTATTGTTAAAGAGTTGTTAATTGTGACCCTTAAATGGTCCCAGATTTTGTAGGCAGTCTCACACCAGCACAAAAAGTGGACTCGGTCTGGTTCAAATCCTGGAATGTTGGGTTGTGTTTTCTCTGAAAAATTGAGAGCTTAGTGCAAAACTGTTGCAAGTACTTATTTATATACTGTTACAATAGTTTTGTTCTGATCCCTCGAAATGTGGCAGTATTGTGTGAGATGTAGACTGTTAACACAAGTCTGTTGTGAGAGTGTGGAAATATTCCTGTACTTGTGGATGGAAAGTTTCTGTGCTGGTCTTTGGAGGGAAGCCCATGCTTTGCTAGAAAGGGAGAAGGGGCGAGTTTTCATTTGTTAATTTTGCTCTGCAATTTTTGATTGCCATTCTAACTTCAATGTGGAACCAAAGATTGCATTCTAAATTCATATATCATCTAAAATGTCATAAATTCAGCTAGTATATCTTCTTGGATTTGGTACTTCATCGAAAAATTAGGGACTTTAGGTTTTGATGTTACCATTCAAATCATAAACCAGCATTTTGTGGGGCTTGTGAAAATCAAATCCCTCAAATTGGCTTGTTAAATGGACAATTTAGAAAGTTCTTTTTGGTCTTAAATAACTTGTATCTCTCGACGAGTGGTGTGAAATAAACCGTGTTAGCTCTTAGGACAGCGAGAAGTGGCTCTGTTGGGTACCAGTGTCCCTGAGGATCCTAGCGGGTTTTATACAGAGGGTATTTAGGGGAAATGAGATTGTCTTTTTCAGTTGAACATTATCTTAAGTATCAATTCTTTACTTGACTTAGTAATATACAGACAATCTAAAGAATGATCAATGGCTGTTTTATAGAACCTATTCTTATAATAATAAGTAAATTCAAACATTTAAATGCTCTATTAACTCTTCTTTGATAATTGGCAGTACTTCTTTATTCTAAAAAATAATAAATAATTTCAAAGTTTAAATTGCTCTCCTTTAGACTTTTTTCTTTGCTAAATTGTAAATTAATATAGATAAGAACCTCTCTTTTCTAAACATTAATGATTAAATTCAATGTTAAAGTGACATTTCACGATATTTTTTCATAAATTTTACTGTTATTTTTATCTGAAAACTGATAGCATTTCTATGCATTAGAATAACCAATCTTTGCATGAAGACATACTTTAAAAAGTGAAATTGGAATGTTATGTCCCTTTTAAATAGCCATCTTTTAAAATTTTCCTCTGTAAATGATCAAACTAAATTATAAATTAAGAAAGTTTAAGAATCTGTCTATTTCCAAAGTTTAGTAAATAATCAAATTCAGCTGAAAATTAAACTGAAAACTGAATAATGATAAGTTATTTGTTTAATGTTTAGGCTATGAAGTTATTAAAACATGTACGTAAGACTTCACATGCTGATTAGCATATTCGACTTTTTGAAACTTGGTCAATGTTATCACCTTAATTGGTACAGAGGAGAATGCCATTTCTCAGTCTTTTATTACTCTCGTGTAAATAATTTGTCTATGTACAACGCATTTTTGTCAGCTAAATCGAGTTACATAATTTTGTCACATGATAATTGAAATGGTTCTAATAGGTGTAGAGAAACGCCGTTTTGACAGAATATGCGCTCCTACATACTTAGTAGAAAGCATTTATAAACGAAAATTGACAAAATTGCGTAACTAATTTGTTACGCAATTTTATCATAGCACCGACAATTTAGAGAATGAAGATCTATTATCGAGGGGTCATGAGTTTGAATCCCTTCCTAGCCGATATCCTATCAGACTTTTACCTGTCATTTGCAGGCCCATTGGAAGGAATTTCATATTGGTAGGGCTCAAGCCCATGGGGGGCTAAATTGGATTTTTCCCTAAAATTTCCGTGTAAACTTTAGTGGGGGCTAAGCCTCCTAGCCTTTGTTTGTATGGGCCTGATTTGTCTCACACCAATGGATAACTTGTCAATACAGGTATTGCAGCTGATTGGACTGTGTTAGTACTGGTGAGAGAAATCACAGGAACACTAGATTAGGTGCACCAGCCCTACTAGTAACATTTAACCCTTTCCCAAATGGCCAAAATTTTGACTTTTTCAATTCAAATGCTGCTGTAAAGGACAAAATTGGTATAAATTCATGAAACATTTAACTAAAATATTGTTTAAGGCTTTCCCAAAGAGAAAAGGCTTGGGAAAACATTGAGACAAAAGAAGAAACTGCTGATAATCAACAGTTTCTCCTTTTGCCTCAATGTTTTCTTTGCTATATTGTTCACAACTTTCACCTTTAGTAACCTTTCTTTTGTTGTCTTCCCCAGCTGTCCAATTGGATCCTCCTACAATTTTGGGAAAGGGTTAAGGCTATGCCCTCCTTCTTAAATTAATGGCTATTTACAAATGTTCATTTCTTTAACCATTTACAAAACAACACAAATTTAGACAGGTCCTGATTGAAAATAGCCGTAGACAATAATTAAAGGATTTATGTACAATGTAGCACAGAAAATATTGAGGCAAAAGGAGAAAAATGTTGATTATCAGCATTTTCTCCTTTTACCTCAATTCTTTTCCTTTGTTCAAGGCACTGAAATCAGCTCTTGTTTTGGAAAAGGTGTAGGAAAATCGAGAAAAACTGAGCTTGATAAACAAACATGAAATAAATTTAATTACTTAATTAAACAGATATATTTCCTTATAAAGAGGTAAGGAAGCAGTTAAAGTTTAAAATTCTATATACTGTGATAATTCTAATAAACGCCCGGGCGTTTATTACAAAGGTGCTCCGTAGCAAAGTTGGGGTGGGCATTTATTGGAGGTATTCTAATTTTGTTCGTCAAAACATGCAAATCAAATGTCAATTGATGGACTCCAAGTTAATCAAGTAAAAGTTTGCAAAGTTTTGTTACAAGGACTGTAAAATACGTTTTTTGGATGAAATTCCTTCATTGTAAACAGATTTGGGGACAGGAATTAAATTTTCTCTGTCGTAGCTTTTGGAAGTGATCTTTTTTCATGACTTACATTATTTCAATCTGGATTCTGAGGATGGGCGTTTATTAGAATCACCCTAATTTCCCACTTAAATTGTGCTTGAAAAAAGCGTATTTTCAACTTAGATTTGGGGGGATGGGCGTTTATTAGAATAATTACGGTAATTTAGGATTATCATCGAACGTAAAAAAAAGAAGGAAATAAAATGATTTTTGAATCTCAAAACTTGTTAATTAAGAGCAGATAATAAATCAACTTAATTAAAAAGAAAATATTTTTTCTTATCTCAAAACTGTATAATGAAATAAAGTTAAATTCAACTTAAAATGTAAGGTGATATAAAACAGCGATAAATAAATTCATGACAAAATTTCTAAAACTAGGATCTCTTAGTGTTTCTCTTTGAGTGTAATTAGGGAGAACATCCATGGATCAATGTCCGCCACAAGAGCCAAACACAACGTTTCCAGTCCGGAGGATATCGAGAGATCCAAGATTATCTAAAAGTAGGTCAGCTGACCTACGCTTTTTGAGTTGTCCATTTTTCAGAAGCCATTCTTGTTTTCTGTTTATGTGATGACTGATGACATCTGAACCTTGGATTATCTCTTTCCCAGACAATGAATTATTTTGACATCCCTAATCAAGGATTTTTTGGAAAACAATGAGTGGAAAGGGGAAAATGCTGACTAAGTATTTCTTATGTTCACTCAATCTGCCATGGGCACACAGAAGTCGCTTTTGAACTTGTACCAGCCTAAAATTTTGTCATTTGGGAAAGGATTCCAGATCATTTTAGGTATAAGAATAGGAAAGAATTTATCAAATATGGTCTTTGGTTCCACATCCCTTTACCATACAGTACCTTTAAAGGAGGGTTTGGTTCTAAAAGGTTCTAACTGCATTATAATATAGTCAGTTAGAACTGTTTAGCAGGAAACCCTGTACTATCAGCAGTTCTTCTAGGAATTTGGCATAGTTTGGTAAAGATAGAAATGGTCAGAATGGCAATCATATCAATGCCTAAAGGAGAATGTAGTTGTGAGTGTTATATTTTCATATCGTCGGCCATATTTTGAAAATGCTGTAACTGCAGCTTATTCAAGCTGTAGTTACGATATTTGCAAACATGACTGACAATGTGATTATAACACTTACAACCACATTCTGTTAAGGTATTGAAATATGCAGGCAAAATTGACAAATGAAAACTCTTCTTCTCCTTTCTCGCAAAGCATGAACTTCATTTCAAAGACCAGCACAGAAACTTTCCATCCACAAGTACAGGAATATTTCCACATTCTCACAACAGACTTGTGTTAACAGTCTACATCTCACACAGAACTGCCACATTTCAAGGGATCAGAACAAAACTATTGTAAGAGTATATAATTAAGTACTTGCAACAGTTTTGCACTAAGCTCTCGATTTTTCAGAGCAAACACAACCCAACATTCCAAGATTTGAACCAGACTGAGTCCACTTTTTGTGCTGGTGTGAGACTGCCTACAAAATCTGGGACCATTTAAGGGATAAATAAAAATAGATTTTTTGATTTTTTAAATTTTATTAAATTTAATTTTTACAATTATGTGTAATCTCCCCATGCGCTGCAAAGAGCAGGCTCCCCCTAGTCTCGAAACATGAACTCAAGTTGCATCCCCAGAAGAATGGTGACGGCACAAGACATGAACTGTCTGAGTAGTCTGGACTATCTGTTGTGAGTGGCTGGAGTATCTCTTGTGTTGGGTTAATCCTTTCCGTAACGGCAAAATTTTATGGTGGTCCAATTTGATAGTTGCTGCCGACAACAAAATAGATGCTGATGTATCATAATATAGCATATAAAATATTGAAACAAAAGGAGAAACTGCTGGTTATCAACTGTTTCTTCTTTTGCCTCAATATTTTCCAAAGGTGTTGATAAAGCTGGGGTTTGCATACATTATAGCACAGAAAATATTGAGGCAAAAGGAGAAACTGCTGGTTATCAGCAGTTTCTTCATTTGTCTCAAAGTTTTCCCAAGCCTTTTCTTTTAGGGACGTCAAAACCAGGTCTTGTTTGGGAAAGGGTTAAAAGTCTCTACAATGATCTGTGAAAGGATACAGAATCATGAAAGAAAGGCAGAATTGACACTTTCGTACTGGAAATTGTGAACCACACTCATAACCACTACCCTAACTCAACAGTTGAATTGTAGATAATGGAACAAAATCTTGTCCACTCAAAACGAGAATGCTAGTGTGACGACTGCGCGAAACGTGTAGATGAAGAACCAGCCAAAGTTAAAAGAAATAGATAACATAAAAGTTTGTCAAGTTGGTTTCCTAAAACCAACCATGATTTATTCTGTATTTCTTCATATTGCTTGGTAATGAAAAATATGCACGACTCCCATATAGAACTTTTATCCCATTTAGGACCCTATATATAACCAAAACCGCTTATTCTGTATTTCTTGATTTTGTTTGCCAAAGAGAAATGTGCTAGAATCCTGTTTAGAACTTTCAACCTGTGGATGTTTTGCAAAACTATTGTACTGAAAGTCCTTCAGAAATAACCTCAGCATATCAACATATTGCAGGATCCAATGCAAAACTATTGTAAGTTCATATTCTATGCACACTGGTGGTGAACTAAAACAATTTTCGCTACAACAAGGTATAGATATTTTGTGTTTAAATGTGAGTTTATAGATTTTTTTTTTTTTTCTAATGACAATGAACTTGTTCTAAAAACAGACCCGGTTTACCGTTTTGACAAACTGTCGGTGTTGTTACAAAATCTCGTAACTACGGCTTCGATAAAGCCGTAGTTACGATATTTTATAACAACATCGATGGAATACATTGATCGCGAAAAACGTCCCTCGCTTTTGCCAAATTCACCACCAGTGATCCGTTTACAATAGTTTTGCACTGCACCTACAAAATCATGCAATGACCACAGACTGTTTAGAATTAACTAGTTGCAATGACTTTTTGCAGACGTTAAAATACGAAAATTTAAAGTTGTTTCACTCCCACATTGATCTATAATTCACAATAAATGATCTGGCAGAGCATCCTTAGCTAATCGATAGAGATGCTCTGCCAGGTCATTTATTGAGAGCTATAATGACAAGACAAAAGCTTTGAAAATATTGTGGAAAACGTATTGCTTCCACAAGCAATTTCTTCATTTTCCAGATTACTTTACCTTGGGCCCCCTAAAATAATCATAATGTCATTTGGTAATGTTATAAACTATTATAAGTTTTGCCCAAATCCCTCAAATTAATTTCTATAGCTGTATTCTTACTTTATATTTAGTGAACTTAGTATATTGTCAAGACAATTTATCTATTTGATTTTCTATCATTTTAAATGAATATTATTTGTTGTTAAAAATGATGTTTTATTTTATTGTCAAGTTATTTAAATGATTACAAAATTCTATTGAGCTTGTCCTTTGTTCTTATTTACAAGCCTTAATATTCGATAAGCCTAGATTGCTCCCCCACATAGGTTTATTATTATTGAAAAATTAGTGGGAGAAAAATGTAAGAATGGATGTTTTCTGTGGCTGGGGATTGAATTCACTAATGAGTGAGTCAGATGCACTACCACTGTGCTTTGGTTGACTGAATGGAGTTTAACTGTTATTGTCATACCTTGGTGGCTAGATTTCGAGCTCCTAACCATGAATTCCTGGTGTTTCTCACACCAGTACTATCTCCATATCTAGTCCGAGCTTCCAGCTGCTCTCTCACATAGACGATATACACCATTGGTAAGAGAACAAGAGGCCCAAGAGGGCCTGAATCGCTCCACTGGCTAAATCTTGAAATTTGTAAATCAATTTTGAAGAGACTCAAAGAACATTCTTGCAAAGTCTGGTTCAAATTGGCCTAATGGTTGATTTTTAAAGAATTTTCTTATGATTTCTCTAAGTCTGATTAGCCCCTTTCACCCTGCCACGGCCACATTTTTTGACAAATGTAATAATTTGTGAACAAATTTAAACAAGAGCCGTCAGAGACGGACAATGCTCCCCGAATAAGGCATTGTCACAATAAATGTATGCCTTGGAGAGCTAACATAAAGCTAACAAATCTTAAGCCCCTTTTTTCCATGACATATTTTTTATACGCAAATTTCAAAAAGTTTATTGTCAAGGGCATCTGATTTGCTACTCAAATATGAAATTTCATCAAATTCTGACCATTAGACTAGGAGAAATTAGAGAAAAACTGTATTTTACCTTAAGTCCCCTTTTCCCATGACGAGGCCTCAAATCCAAAAACCGGGAAAAGTACATCGGCATTATGTCATACGGAGTTCACATGGTAAGTTTCATTTGATTTGGCCCAAGGGTTATGGAGAAATCACTTCGGACGGACGGACGGATGGAATGACGGACGGACAGGACGGACGGACGGACGGACGGACAGACAAAGCGGCGACTATATGCTCTCCCTTCGGGGAGCATAAAAAGAATGACTCAAGGCACATTCCTGCAAAGTTTAGTTCAATTGGGCACACTGGTTGATCTTTAAAGAATTTTCTTATGATTTCTTTAAGTCCGATAAGCCCCTTCCTCCCTGCCACGCCCACTTTTTTTGACAAATGTTAAAATTTGTGAATAAATTTTGAAAAGAGAGACTCAAAGAACATTCCTGCAAAGTCTGGTTCAAATTGGACCTATGGTTGATTTTTAAAGAATTTTCTTATGATTTCTGAAGTCTGATAAGCCCCTTTCTCCCTGCCACGGCCACATTTTTTGACAAATGTAAAAAATTTGTGAACAAATTTTGAAAAGAATGACTCAAGGCACATTCCTGCCAGGTTTGGTTCAAATTGGCCCAATGGTTGATTTTTAAAGAATTTTCTTATGATTTCTCCAAGTCTGCCACGCCCACACGCCAACTGCGCTATGGCTACAACAGTATAATAGGGGACAATTTTATACAGAATGACGTAATTTTGGACAAGCAATATTTCCGTAGTTACGAGATTTTAATACAACACTATCGGTTAATCAAAACATAATGGTAAACCAAGTCTATTTTTAGCACAAAAGTCATTGCTTTTACAAGCATATACACAGAGTTCAACCAGAGCCAGGTCTGGATATGAAAAGGCTTCAAAAATTATCCTGCTCAATGCAGACAATGATCAGCCTCAATTTATAATCTAGCTTTCAGCTTTAACAGTTATTCTGTGGATTTTACGCATACAAAAATTTAATGTGTTTTCAGACTTGTTTACCTAATTTTGTGTACACTTCTAGGATGCTTGAAATTTTGTCAGCAAATTCCTATCATAATTCCCTAACATAATTCATGCCCTATAAATCTAACATTTTAATTAAGAATCATTTTAGTCAAAGATAATTCCTCCTTAACTTTGTGTGTTTCAGCTGCAATTTTAATAAACCAACCCCCTCCCCCTCTAATTTTCAGATGTATATCAATTGTCATTTCATGTCAAGAATATCATAAAATATTGTAACAAGGGCTTTTTCAAGCAGCAGTTACAACACTCTTTAATGTAACTGACAATTCCCTTACATTATTATAAATAGCTTAAATGCTTTATTGACTGGTTACTTTCTTGTTTTTTTAAAGTCATATCAATTCTTACTGTTTTAAAGAGCACTAGCACCCGAAGTTCTAATTGCCAATCAAGAAATACAGAATGTACAAACTTTAATGTGATCCATTACAACAACTTGCCCTGGTTCCCATTTCAACTGGACAACATATGGGTCCATATTCTACTGTCTAAAATTCAACTACTAAGTTAGGATACAGGTTAAAAACAAGGGTCAACAATTCCAGCAAGAGCTCTCCAATCCGGATATTCTTTCATGATTCTGTCTCTCTTCCTTCACACATTATTACAGTCTTTTAACCCTTTCCCGAAGAAGACCTAGTGTAGACGTATCTTATATAAATGGTTTAGGAAACTATTAAGGTAAAAGAAGAAAATGCTGGTAACCAGCAATTTCTCCTTTTGCCTCAATGTTTTCTGTGCTATATTGTACACAAATCCTATCTATATTCAAATCTATTTTGTTGTCTGCAGCTGCTTTCAAATTAGACCACCTTAAAATTTGGTTGTTTAAGAAAGGGTAAACCCAACATAAGAGATGTTCCAGCCACTCACAACAGATAGTCCAGACTACTCAGACAGTCCATGTCTTGTGACGTCACCATTCTTCTGGCGATGCAACTTTTGACAGAGCCACAGATAAGAAGGTGAAAGCTTTTTAACTCATTCCCACGCAGTGATGCCTTTTGACTACCTCACAAGAAAAGGCTTGTGAAAACATTGTGGAAAATGAAGAAATTGCTTGTGACAAGCAATTTCTCTATTTTTCACAATGTTTTCCAACCTAAAATGGACATTTTCTCATCAAATTGCTGTCTGCAACACCTTAACTGAAACAGTACAAAACTTTGCTGTATTGTAATGGTTAAAGTAAAATATAATTTATTGTGAATTAAACCCTATGTTTTGGGTACTCATTTAGAATCATCTTATAGAGACAATTAAAATGAGTCCCCACAACATAGGATTTGAATTTGAAAAAAAAAATAGAATATCTCTAACCACTCTTATCTGTTGCTCTGTTTTGAGTTCAGGTTTTGAGTCTAGGGGGAGCCTACTGTTTGCAACTAATGAGAAAGTTGACATATCGTCAGTGTAAATGCAAAACCTTGTATGTCGATTTTTTAAAATTTTCAAAGAAAACCCTTTTGAGTCCAGTTTAGACGATTCTTGCAGGTTTTGCTTTATTTTGACTTACCAGTATTAATGACACATTATATGTGGATAATATGTCCGAATTTCAAGTAAAACCTTGCAATTTCAGAAAAGTTATTCAGCTTAATTCTCCCCCTTAAGATTTTCCTAAAAATGAGATACAAGGTTTTGCATTGACATCAGCGATATCCACCTTACCAACAATCTGATTTAAACCAGATGTTTCATCACATTTCATACAGTAACATCTGACAGTCACCAGTTTAACCCTTTCACAAAATTCAAAATGAATTATCAAAGTTAGGCTTTGTGTGAAATATGGGACAGAAAATATTGAGACAAAAGGAGAAACTGCTGGTTATCAGCAGTTTCTTCTTTTGTTTCAATATTTTCCCACGCCTTTTCTGTTAGGGATGTCAAAACCAGGATTTGTTTGGGCAAGGGTTAAACCAGAAGTTTCATCACATTTCATACAGTAACATCTGACAGTTATCAGTTAAGGAGCATCTTCATTGACTCTGAGAATTCTATTATTTATTTAAGGTATCCAAATCCTCATTAGCACCAAAGACCCAGATTCAAAATTTGAAAAGTGCCAGTAATTCCTAAACTGTTACATTTCCATTTCAAATTCAAACATAAGCATTTTTAACGGTTTAGAATTTCGAAATAATGCATATCAATAGAAATGTTTGACAAAAATGTTCAAAATTACCTCCCTTGCAAATGAATATAGAGTAAAATGATATTCGTAAATTATTTTCTTCTTGAAGCATAATCTTGAAATCCGCCACGGTGAATCAACTTATTTATAGTGTATTTACAAGTGTGTGTAATTTGGTGCATTTCGTATGGCTAGAAAGTGATGATTTTTTGAGGATCTGTAAACCTTACAAGAGGACCCTGAGGGCCCTAAATCGCTCACCTGAGTAATGTTTTAATAATGCCAAATAACTTTGCATATGTTACGCATTGTGGTCCCAGAGAAGAATTTGGCCATGTAGTTTAGGAGGAGATATCGTTTACAAAAATTGATGAGTTTTATGACATTTCCCATTTTCTGATGCCGCAGCAAGCAGAGTTTTTCATGGATTTCAATTCTTTTAGCAATTTTCATAAGGGACTACCCAAGGAACATTTCTGCCAAATTTGGTTGATTTTAACCCAGAAGTTAAGGAGGAGATGTCGTTTAAAGAAGTTGTTAAGTTTTTGTGAAATTTACCATTTTCCGATGCCACGGCAACCAGAGTTTTTCATGGATTTCAATTCTTTTAGCAATATTTATAAGGGACCACCTAAGGAACATTTCTGCCAAGTTTGGTTGATTTTAACCCAGAAGTTAAGGAGGAGATGTCGTTTAAAGAAATAGTTGAATTTTTGTGAAATTCCCCATTTTCCGATGCCACGGCAACCGGAGTTTTTCATGGATTTCAATTCTTTTAGCAAATTTTGATAAGGGACTACCCAAGGAACATTTCTGCCAAGTTTGGTTGATTTTGACCCAGAAGTTATGGAGAAGATGTCGTTTAAAGAAATTGTTGAGCTTTTGTGAAATTTCCCATTTTCCGATGCAATGACAACCATAGTTTTTCATGGATTTCAATTCTTTTAGCAATTCTTATAAGGGACCACCCAAGGAACATTTCTGCCAAGTTTGGTTGATTTTGACCCAAAAGTTAAGGAGGAGATGTCGTTTAAAGAAATTGTTGAGCTTTTGTGAAATTTCCCATTTTCCCATGCCATGACAACCAGAGTTTTTCATGGATTTCAATTCTTTTAGCAATTTTTATAAGGGACCACCCAAGGAACATTTCTGCCAAGTTTGGTTGATTTTGACCCAGAAGTTCAGGAGGAGATGTCGTTTAAAGACATTTTTGAGCTTTTGTGAAATTTACCATTTTCCTATGCCACGGCAACCAGAGTTTTTCATGGATTTCAATTCTTTTAACAATTCTTATAAAGGACCACCCAAGGAACATTTCTGCCAAGTTTGGTTGATTTTGACCCAGTAGTTTAGGAGGAGATGTCGTTTAAAGAAATTGTTGAGCTTTTGTGAAATTTCCCATTTTTAGATGCCACGGCAACCAGAGTTTTTCATGGATTTCAATTCTTTTAGCAATTTTTATAAAGGACCACCCAAGGAACATTTCTGCCAAGTTTGGTTGATTTTGACCCAGTAGTTTAGGAGAAGATGTCGTTTAAAGAAATTGTTGAGCTTTTGTGAAATTTCCCATTTTCCGATGCCACGGCAACCAGAGTTTTTCATGGATTTCAATTCTTTTAGCAATTCTTATAAGGGACCATCCAAGAAACATTTCTGCTAAGTTTGGTTGATTTTGACCCAGTAGTTTAGGAGGAGATGTCGTTTAAAGAAATTGTTGACGCCGTGACGGACAGACGGACAGACATACAGACGGACAGACGGACGCCGGACATTGATAGATCACAATACCTTACCTTGAGCACTACGTGCTCAGGTGAGCTAAAAACTAACTGATCAAAATTCTTGTTTTGTAAGGTTTTCCATGACAAGCATGTGCAAACATGTGGTTCTGCACTATCCTTGGGTAGTTTTCGGTTTAAATCATTTTCAGAATCATGAAAGCTGTTATTTGATTGGTCAGAGGAAAAGGTCATTGAAGATGACCCCTAATTGTTGCCTGTCAGATGTTACTTAAAAAGTTAACATCAGATTTTAATCAGATTGACTTAACACATTACCACACAGTGTCTCTTTTTGACTTTAATTCCCGCAAGATAATTGCATTGGAAAACATTGTGGAAAATAAAGAAATTGCTTGTGACAAGCAAAATCTTCAATTTTCACAATGTTTTCTAACATCAAATGGAAAGATTTAAAATTTCATCAACTTGAAATAATTTTGTCATCTGCAACAAACCTTCAAATTGGAACAGTCCAAGATTTTGCTGTCTTATAAAGTAATGGGTTTACAATAGTAATGGAATACAGAATTGTCAATACAAATAGCACATAAAACCAATCAGCCCTTTCCCGAACGGCAAAATTTAGATTGGTCTAATTCAAATTAGAGTAGGGCGCTATGTAACGAAATTGGCTCCCGTGTGCTTTTGATGATACAGGGTGCCAACATGCATTTTTGTAATCACATATGTTCCTGTTATCGATATCCGTTTCTTGACATTTCGGGAGAGGCGGTGTTTTCCCAGAATTCGGCCATTTCCAGGTTGCTTAAATACGTCACAAATTCAATGCAAACATTCTAGTTGATATAACTCCTACATTTATGAACGGATTTGGATCAAATTTTCACAGAATGTTCCTAGTTACCTGATCATGTACATTCTGTTGATGTTTTTACCATTTTATGCTGCGTCATGGCAAAAGAGACTTGGTGCAAAAACGTTCTTTGACACAATTCCTCAGAAATTTGTTGGCGTATTTTGAAATAAATACGAAAAGTGTTTCTATCCACATGATCATGTGTATATTGTCACGTGTTTTTGTCATTTAATGCTGCATCATAGAAAAATGGGACTTGATTAAAAAAGCTGGCATATTGATCAATTTCTCCCACCACCACTACTTGTGTTTTAATGTAATAGAAATAACAACATTGTGATATGTTGTGGTAAAGAATAGAGAAAACAAATTATAATCAACAGCAATATCCGATACTCCACAAAGTCGCACATGCAAAGTTTGCAAAACCGACATGTAGCACGAGTATGGATAATCGGTTGATTCCAGGGGACATCTCTCAACCTTGTGTAAATGCTTTATGAATAAAAGTATTTTGTTCAAAATTTCTAGTCGATATCATGATAATTAAGAGAGATATTGAGAAATAGAATTTGTATACTTTCTTTTGTCTCTCAGTATATACATGTAAACCTATATAATCTATAAGACTTCAGAAGCAAAATTACAGCAACTTCATTGATGTCATAGCAATAACCATGTTACCATGTTGGATGGCTTTATTGCAAAGAGGCTTCACACAAATAAAACACAGTTTTGGGGCACGATGACAAAGGCTTCTCTCAATTTGTACAGGTCATCTGTCAAATCTATTGTAGTCCAAGTACAAAACAAGCTTACTGAGCTCAAAGAGAACAGAGGACAGTTTGCATGGCTACTGATAATTGCCAATTCTCGGAAGGAAATCAGCCTAGAAAAGGCCTCAGTAATTATAAACTTTCAGTCATCCCAAGAGAACTGTTTGACGCTGATGGATCACGTCATCGTTGTTCGAACAAGTCTCAGTTGATGACGATTCTGAAAGAGAGGGTTACCTCTGATCACTTCGAACCTGTATTTGGTCCAAGGAACAGGGAAGTTGAGGTAATTGATGCCATAAACTTAGTGCAGACACTTCATAAACCCCAAAGCATCAAAACAGGTTCACAATTGGGCGACCATTTTGTATATGTACTTGAGTCAACGTATGAAGGCTATCCCGAAGTGCATCTGATCTTCGATCGCTATGATCGACCATCCTCTTTGAAAACCGCAAAATGCTTGAAACGACTTGGCAAGAACCAAGCGGTATCGTATCACATCTCAGACTGTACACCGCTCGAAAATGTGTCGATGGCAACTCTTCTCTACTCGTCTTCTACTAAAGACGAGCTCACTGTTTGCCTAGCAGAGGTCATCACAAAACTCAAAGAAAGCATACCGTAACATTGTACGTTCAACGAAAGGAGATATGTCATATCTTTCCAGTTCACAAAAAGAGGCCGATACAAAGATTCTGCTCCATGCAACTGACTGCTTCAAATGTTGCTTCATTTTCATTGATATTTATTCGCCAGGCACAGGTGTATTTGTGCTATGCTTTGGGCGAATTCCAAATTTTTTATCTGGAGACACCGTGTTTGTTTGAAATGGCGAGACAAAATACATTGTACGTTTGAAAGCAGTAGTTAATGCCATAGGAAATAATGCAGCCGAAGCTTTACCAGCCGCGCATGCCTTTTCGGGCGCTGATTACACAGGGTCCTTCACTGGAAAGGTGAAATATCTGTTTTGGAAGTCATTTGAACAGGTAAACACCAATGTTATAGAAGCTTTTAAAGCCACCTCTGCGGGGCATGCCATAACTGGCATAACATTAGTGTCTCTTGAAAAGTTTGTCTGCCAGTTGCATCAGCCTGTAACAGAGATCACAGAACTAGGAGCTCCTCGGTGGTGGCTATTTCGTAGGAAGCAATACGAATCTGAGCGATTGCCACCTACAAACACGGTATTTGAGGAAACTGTTAAGCGCTCAGCGTTCATATGCATAATTTGGAACTCTGACATGGTCCCTTGTCCTCCCATTCCAGATCCTGAAATCTTTGGTTGGACAAAGGATCGGGATGTATATCAGCCGGTTATGACGACATTGTTGCCAGCACCACTGGCACTTCTTGAAGTGGTAAAGCGTGGTTGCACAAAATCTAAAAAGTGAATCAAGAAAGTTCAAGTGCACATTAATCAACCTGGATTGCACTGAATTTTGCGCGTATGGAGCAGATGAGTCTACTTGTCAAAACAGAGCAGAAGCCGCCAATTAATTTCGCTCATTTTTATACGCCCGAAGGATTGTATTATGTTATGGCCCCGGTCGTCCGTCCGTCCGTAAGCAATTTCTTGTTTGCGCAACTCCTCCTACAATTTTGATCGGAATTTGGCCAAACTTGCCACAATGATCCTCCATGGTGTCTAGTTGTGCACACCGCTTACGGAATTGAGATATCTCTTTTCGTTCTTGAATTATCTGCCCTTGAATTGAAAAAAATGGCCAATTTTACTGACAAGCCCCTCTCGGGCGTATATTCGCCGCTCTGTGAAGCTCTTGTTAGGATTAGGTGATATAACTAATATTGAATTTTATCTAATTTCATCCCGTTTTTACATTCTTTTGCGTCGTTTTAAATGTTTTGAAAGAGTTTAATGATTCTACACAGTTTAGTAGCCTTTCATAAACAGGTATAACAGATATAATTGGCATACTTGCGATAACGTCAAAATTGGGAACCTAAGCACTTGTTTATATAAACAAACTGTAAACTTAGACAAAATATACCAACGTCAACTACAATTTAAATGAATTTATACCTACCCCTATCTACTTGTGTACATTAGATGTTTTCTGTGGTAAACATATTTGCTTTAGATAGGACAATATTGAATAAAATTAATTACTATGCGAATTCATTGAAAACAATACTAAAGTGACGTCACCTGTTTTCAATTACGTTTATTTTGCGTACTCACGGTGGCATAAAATCATTTTTAATATTTTTTTACAATTGTTCAATGAGTGATTGTAAATTAGATCTGTTTATATACCAAACAAGAGGGCCATTGGCCCTGAAGCGCTCACCTGATATAATAAATTTTTGTATACCAATTTTCAGGTTGATTGAACAAAAATGTGACCTCTAGGGTGCACACAAGGTTTAACTATAAGATTTGACCTAGTCACCTAGAATTGATCAAGACAATCATTCTGATCAATTTTCAGGTTAATTGGGCAAAAAATGTGGCCTCTAGAGTGCACACAAGGTTTTTCTAACATTTGACCCTGTGACCTAGTTTTTGACCCCAGATGACCCAATTTCAAACTTGTCCGAGATTTTATCAAGACAATCATTCTGAGCAAATTTCAGGTTGATTGGGCAAAAAATGTGGCCTCTAGAGTGCACACAAGGTTTTTCTAACATTTGACCCCGTGACCTAGTTTTTGACCCCAGATGACCCAATTTCAAACTTGTCCGAGATTCCATCAAGACAATTATTTTGAGTAAATTTCAGGTTGATTGGGCAAAAAATGTGGCCTCTAGAGTGCACACAAGGTTTTTCTAACATTTGACCCCGTGACCTAGTTTTTGACCCCAGATGACCCAATTTCAAACTTGTCCATGATTTCATCAAGACAATCATTCTGAGCAAATTTCAGGTTAATTGGGCAAAAAATGTGGCCTCTAGAATGCACACAAGGTTTTTCTAACATTTGACCCTGTGACCTAGTTTTTGACCCAAGATGACCCAATGTTGTACTTGTTCGAGATTCCATCAAGACCATCATTCTGATCAATTTTCAGGTTGATTGGGCAAAAAATGTGGCCTCTAAAGTGCACACAAGGTTTTTCTAAGATTTGACCCTGTGACCTAGTTATTGACCCCAGATGACCCAATTTCAAACTTGTCCGAGATTTGATCAAGACAATCATTCTGATCAATTTTCAGGTTGATTGGGCAAAAAATGTTGCCTCTAGAGTGCACACAAGGTTTTTCTAACATTTGACCCCATGACCTAGTTTTTGACCCCAGATGACCCAATTTCAAACTTGTCCGAGATTTCATCAAGACAATCATTCTGAGCAAATTTCAGGTTGATTGGGCAAAAAATGTGGCCTCTAGAGTGCACACAAGGTTTTTCTAACATTTGACTGCGTGACCTAGTTTTTGACCCCAGATGACCCAATTTCAAACTTGTCCAAGATTTTATAAAGACAATTATTTTGAGCAAATTTCAGGTTGATTGGGCAAAAAATGTGGCCTCTAGAGTGCACACAAGGTTTTTAGCTCCACTGGCCGACAGGCCAGCGGGCTATTGTCATGGCAGTGTGTCCGTCGTGCGGGCGTCCGTCCGTGCATCCGTCCGTAAACTTTTTCTTTAAAAATCTTCTTCTCAGAAACTACTAGATGGATTTCAATTAAACTTCACAAGAATGATCCTTGGGTGACCCTCTCTCAGATTCCTTCAAAGAATTTGGATTGAATCAGAATAACCTGAGTTATCTGCCCTTGAATGTCAAAAATAGCTGGTTTTGACTTTAAATTTACTCTAAAATCCACAAATACCAACCAATCAAGACAAAAGTAGAACAGAATGTTGGTGACTATAAGATCTTGCCTTGGTATAATTTTCAGCTTGATCTGAATTTTACATCATGAGTTATGTGCCCTTGAAATTGACAAAATTGCCCTTTTCGGCTCTATTTTGACTTTGTTTTCACTCTAGCAACTACAAATATTGACCAATCTAGTCAATACTTGTACAGAATGTTTATGACCATAAGATCTTGCCTTGGTTTAATTTTCAGCTTGATCTGAATTTAACACTATGAGTTGTGTGCCCTTGATATTGACAAAATCACATTTTCGGCTCTATTTTGACTTTGTTTTCACTCTAGCAACTACAAATATTGACCAATCAAGACAAAATTTGTACAGAATGTTGGTGACCATAAGATCTTGCCTTGATTTAATTTTCAGCATGATCTGAATTTTACATCATGAGTTATGTGCCCTTGAAATTGACAAAATTGCCATTTTCGACTCTATTTTGACTTTGTTTTCACTCTAGCAACTACAAATATTGACCAATCAAGACAAAACTTGTACAGAATGTTGGTGACTATAAGATCTTGCCTTGTTGTAATTTTCAGCTTGATCTGAATTTTATATGAGTTGTGTGCCATAGTTATTGACAAAATTGCCATTTTCGGCTTTATTTTCACTTTTACAACCTTTAGTATTTGTAATTTTCAGCTTGGTCATGCATTTGCTTGTTTGCGCAGCCTGAACCTTTGAAATTGTATTCAACAAGACAAACAATCAGGCCTGTGGAGCGCTTCCAGGCCGCCAGGACTGTCTAGTTCTAACATTTGACCCCGTGACCTAGTTTTTGACCCAGATGACCTAATTTCAAACTTGTCCAAGATTTCATCAAGACAATCATTCTGAGCAAATTTCAGGTTAATTGGGCAAAAAATGTGGCCTCTAGAATGCACACAAGGTTTTTCTAACATTTGACCCCGTGACCTAGTTTTTGACCCAAGATGACCCAATGTTAAACTTGTCCGAGATTTCATCAAGACAATCATTCTGATCAATTTTCAGGTTGATTGGGCAAAAAATGTGGCCTCTAAAGTGCACACAAGGTTTTTCTAAGATTTGACCCTGTGACCTAGTTATTGACCCCAGATGACCCAATTTCAAACTTGTCCGAGATTTCATCAAGACAATCATTCTGATCAATTTTAAGGTTGATTGGGCAAAAAATGTGGCCTCTAGAGTGCACACAAGGTTTGTCTAAGATTTGACCCCGTGACCTAGTTTTTGACCCCAGATGACCCAATTTCAAACTTGTCCGAGATTTCATCAAGACAATCATTCTGAGCAAATTTCAGGTTGATTGGGCAAAAAATGTGGCCTCTAGAATGCACACAAGGTTTTTCTAACATTTGACCCCGTGACCTAGTTTTTGACCCCAGATGACCCAATTTCGAACTCGTCCGAGATTTCATCAAGACAATCATTCTGAGCAAATTTAAGGTTGATTGGGCAAAAAATGTGGCCTCTAGAGTGCACACAAGGCAAAGTTTGACGGACGACGGACGACGGACAACGGACACCGGACGCCGGACGACGGACGCCGGACACAGCGGTATCACAATACCTCACCATGAGCACTATCGTGCTCAGGTGAGCTAAAAATACCTACGTTTGCTGGTTTTATTAACAACGTTTAAATTGGGTCGTGACGTCAGAAATGGCGTTTAAGGTTAACATAGTACACAAAATACGTATTTCTACGTTAAGATAAATGCACTGCTCACAAATGAAAGTATATTCATCAAACTTTTTATCATTAACGTCTTTTATTTTTCAAAAGTCCCTTTTCCGGACGTCATTTGTAACGTAACGTCTCAAAAATCTCCCGCGAGAACACGGATGTCAAGATGTTGTTTCTCCACCTTCGGTGTATGGACTTCGTAATGGACAATGTTGGCAAGCTGTATCATCAAAAGCACACGGAATTACATAGCGCCCTACTCTAAATGCTGCTGCAGATGACAAAATTGATGGTGATAGAGATTGGATTAGAGTACATTAAAGCACAGAAAATTTTGAGGCAAAAGGAGATATTGCGGATTATCAGCAATTTCTTCTTTCGCCTCAATATTATCCCAAGCCTTTTCTACTGGGGGCATCAAACAATGTCTTGTTTGGAAAAGGGGTTTAAAAGGCCAAATTACCATCAAAGGTCTTGGGACTTTGACGCTATCGTTTTCATATAAAACCTAAAGCTCCCTCAGTAAATCAAATGCAATGGTCAGCATACCCCTATTGTAAAAGCATATACATGTACATGCACTTTCAACCCTTTTCCAAACATGACCTGGGTTTGATGTTCCGGTTAAAAAGCACCTAGAAAACATTGAGACAAAAGAAGAAAATGCTGAATATTAGCATTTTCTCCTTTTTCCTCAATATTTTCTTTGGAATATTGTACACAAATCCCATCATTTTCAATTTCTATCAGTTATCTGCCACAGCTGTCAAATTGGAGTAACTTTAAATAATGTTGTTTTGGAAAAGGTTACAATAATCTTCCCATGAAAAGCAAAAATTAGCAAAATCAAATAATTGAAGAATCTTTTTACATAACTTCTAAAATCTTCGTCCCGAGACATTTGATGGTCATAATTATTGTGGATTCAAAGTAAGACCAGTGTAATGCACTTCCAGTACAATTGTTACATTTCGACAAATTCTGTGACCTCTGTAAGTCCAAGCAATTTTAAAGTGCCGTTAGATGCAATATCGCCTGTTTTCTTACAACGGAAATAATTGAGCATGCTTAGATTTCTGGGGAATATTCTAGACAATTTTTGTGAAAATGTTTCTAAATTGTATGAAGAGTAGGCAAAAAACCCAACAACAGTCAAACACAGTCAACAAGAGCCGTCAGTGACGGATTATGCTCCCTGAATAAGTGTTTGTCACAAAATAAAAACTATCATACATTAAGCCCCCTTTTCCCATGACAAATTTTTTGTACACACATTATTTATAGAATATGGTCTTGGACATCCCATTTATCATATAAGTGCAAAATTTCATTAAATTCTGCCGTTTAGATGAAGAGAAAAACTAAATTTTACATTAAGGCCCCTTTTTCCATGATGCAGCCTCAAATCAGGAAACGGGAAACAAGAGGGCCGTTGGCCCTAGGTCGCTCACCTGAGATGGGGTTTTATAACAGATCAGATTTCTTACAGGTAATGCAATAAAGGGTCAAAGATCATATGAACGCCGTAATGCGATTTCAAACAATAGAAACCCAGAAAACTACCTTAGTGCAATATCATATGTAACTCAAATATGAAGTTTCATCCAATTCGGCTATGTGGTTATGGAGAAATTGCTTTGGATAGATGGAATTAAAATAAAACAAACAGACTGACAAACAAACAGAAATTAACAAATTGACCTAGATCTATGACCTTGAACCTACCTAAATATACATGTATATTTCAAATAGAACATCTACTCATGATAAAGAACACATTTACCAATACACTTTTTTTAAATCCATGCATAAATGTAGATGCTATGCCCCTGATAAGCAGATTTTTACAAGAAGTCCCCTTTTTCTGTGACAAGGTTTTGAAAAGCAAAGAAAAGTACCTCTTAGCAATATCATAAGTAATGTAAATATTAAGTTTTGTCAAATTTGGCTCTGCGGTTATTGAGAAATTGCTTCTGACAGATTTCGTGTAATTTCTCTTTTTCTGTTGCCATGGCAACCAGAGTTGTTGTTTTTTTTATTATAAATTGCAATTCTGTTAGCAATTTTTTAAATGTGACCTCCTAAGGAATATTTCTGCCTAGTTTGGTGGAAATTAGCCTGTTAGTTTAGGAGTAAATATCATTCAATGATGTCATTGAGATTTGGTGGAAAATCTCCTTTTCTGTTGCCATGGCTACCAGAGCTTTTAAAGGATTTCAATTCTTTTAGCAATTTTTAAAAGGAACCTCCTAAGAAATATTTCTGCCAAGTTTGGTTGAAATTGGCCATATAGTTTAGGAGGAGATGTTGTTCAAAGAAATTATTGAGAATTAGTCAAATTTCTCCTTTTCTGGTGCCATGAGTTTTTAGTCAATTTCAATTCTTTTAGCAATTCTGAAAGAGGACCTCCTAAGGAATATTTTTGCCAAGTTTGGTTGAAATTGGCCTGGTAGTTTAGGAGAAGATGTTGTTCAAAGATAGTATTGAGATTCAGTCAAGTTTCTCCTTTTCTGTTGCCATGGCAACCAGAGTTTTTTATGGATTTCAATTCTTTTAGCAATTCTGAAAGGGGGTCATCTAAGGAAGATTCCTGTCAAGTTTGGTTGAAATTGGCCAAGTAGTTTAGGAGGAGATGTTGTTTAAAGATAGTATTGAGATTCAGTCAAATTTCTCCTTTTCTGGTGCCATGGCAACAAAAGTTTTTCATGGATTTCAATTCTTTTAGCAATTCTGAAAGGGGGTCACCTAAGGAACATTCCTGCCAAGTTTGGTTGAAATTGGCCCAGTAGTTTAGGAGGAGATGTCATTTAAAGAAATTGTTGACGGACGACGGACGACTGACGACGGACAACGCACATACGCACGGACGCCGGACAAAAGGTGATCACAATAGCTCACTTGAGCACCTTGTGCTCAGGTGAGCTAAAAAAGGGTCCCTAGGGATTATCCCAGGGAGTTCACATGTGAAGTTTCATTGAATTTGGCCCAAGGGTTGCTGATATCTGGCTGTGGACGGATGGACACACGGACGGACAGCATGGCGACTATATGCTCCCCCGAAATTTTTTCGGGGAGCATAAAAATTCAAAATTTGACAGCATTGAAAATTACTTCCCTTGAAGTTGTCTATTTGCACCATACAGATTTCGTTCCATAACTGGTCACAATGATATAGCCCATTACACAGGTCTTACCTTGAATTTCAAAAGTTTTAACCTATTTCCATATAATGATGCTTTTTGATGCCACACAAGGTAAAGACTTTGGAAAACTCAGTGTAAAATGTAGAAATTGCTTGTCATAAGAAATTTCTTCATTTCCCACATTGTTTTCTACCTAGAGAGACCAAAAGATTGTCTCATCAGTCTTCGAAATGTCACATAATAATTTATGGAAGGAATGGACATTGTCCTTTTGATAAAATATCTTTCCCAATCACTGAGAACATTCAAACTAGTTCCCATAATATGGAAGAGCTAGTTTAGAGGAGGAAAAGGCATTTTAACCCTTTCCCAAACAAGACCTGCTTTTGATGTGTCTAATTAAAAATTTAAATACAATGGGAAAACATTGAGACAAAAGCATTTTCGTCTTTTGCCTCATTATTTTCTATCCTTTCTTTATCAACATCCATTTTGTCATCTGCAGCAGCTTCCAATTTGGACCACCCTTAATTTTTTGTTTGGGAAAGGGTTAAAAGCAAAATATCATACTTTGTTCATCAAACCCCTATGTAGTGGGTGCTCATTGGAATCGTCTCTCTAGACGCTTCAAATGAGTACCCACATCAAAGGGTTTGGATTTGAAATAACAAATTCAGAATGTCTTCACCCCCTCTTATCTGTTGCTCTGATATGGAGTGTTTTTATGCACTGTATGAATAGTCCTTAGACCTAATATTTGGTAGAACTCATTTCTTTACAATGTTTATGTCCAATATCCTAGCTTGCATTTTGTTGTCAAATATCCTAGATCCCAGTGTATTTGATCTTCTATCCTAGCAGTCATTCGTAGAATGTTGTCGCAGTGGCTTGGTCTCATTTCTCACAATAGTTTGGTGAATTATCCTCACAGTAGTTTGGTCATGTCATGGTGTCAGCTGTCCCCTTCAGTAATAACATCTTTCTCCTGGGCTGGTGTTAATTGCTCTGCAGTCAGAAATCAAATAAAAACAATCTGTGTTTGTCAACAAGAAACGCACTAGTAAGATAAAGCAAGTTTTGTATTCTTGATAATCAACCTTGATGGATGACCATGGCCTTTGTACCAAACTAGTCGACATTCGTGTCAAAGTCAGAGGGGTCATACAAATAGTTCGACATATCCAGTGTTTGACTCATCCGATTTTCTTTGGTTTCAATTCAAATGACATTTGACCATTTTGTTGTCCATCAAATGCGTTTATAATTGAAATATAGTAGGAAAAGGAAAGAAATTGTTCAAAACAAGCAATTTCTGTCCTTTTCCTACTAAATTCAAATGCTATTTTCATTTCGAAATTATTTTTGTATAAACATTTTTATATAAGTTGGTGAAGACGGGACCAGACATTCACTTCGACTTAAGCGGGAATTTGAATCATCCGATGACCACATAACAAGTCTCGACTGTATGCGAGTTGTCATATACCTACTACAGATCAAATATCAAGTTTGTAATGTAAATGAGCAAGAAGTAAGATTCAATGCTAAGATTTCTTAATACATGTAATTGATTGGATTTTAACACCTCTTTCGACTGCTATAGTCATATTATCATGCAGCTGAAACACCTAACCATGGATTCCTTTCATTTCTCATACCTCAACATCCTAACAAATCCTTCAGCTGCTGGAAGCTGCTAACAAAGGTTAACAATATCAAACTATAGGTGGGTGACAATTTCGTCTGAATACGAGGGTTGTTCGATATGTATTGTGTATTGTGCCACAGCGCGATAACGCCTTGCACGATTTCGTCGATATCTGTAAGCCTGGAAAGCTCCATTCAATACCTTGCTAACGGTATACATTCGAGCTTTCAACTGCACGTGGTTATAGAATAATCGTCATTTCAATACAGCCAGTCGTTGACCACTGTTGTAAAAATGGTTGGGAAATGGTTTGAGAATATTGAAGAAATTAGAGTTTATATAAAATTTCGCACAAAACTAGGTTATTCTGTAAATCAGAATTTTACTGAATTGGGGGAAGTTTGTGGGTCTGATAAGGTATCTTATGAGACAGTTCTTGGGTGGAGAAAGAAATTTCTGACTGGCACAGAGTCCGTCAAAGATGCAGCAAAATCTGTTCGACCTGTGACTGTATCAGGCAAGACAAATGTCTCAAAAGTCAAGGAAATAATTGAAAGTGATGGAAGGCACACGATTTGTGATATTGCCAAAGATGTTGGCATATCGCTATCGCGGGTGCATTTCATTTTGAAGCGTATTTTGAAAGTACGAAAGATTCCTGCCAGATGGATACCCCATATATTGACAGATGTCCAAAAACAGGTACGTGTACAAACCGCTAAGCGACTGCTGAAAATGTTTCCTAACTTCAATGAAAGACAGTTTGCAAACATAGTGACTGGTAACGAAACATGGGTTCACTATTTCGAACCAGTAAGAAAAGTTGGAAACAAAATATGGCTAACCGAACACGGTAGAAGGCCAAAATGACAATGAGGACAAAGAAGGTCTTTTGTTGCATATTCTTCTCTTGTGATGGTTTAGCCGTACAAATTCCGGTGCCGAAGAGCAAAAGTGGTACAGGTCGGTATTATCGAGATGTTGTACACAAATAGCTCAAGAAATATTACCAGAAACGACGTCCTTTGTCGGAATTTAGGCATTTTCGCCTTCTTCTTGATAATGCTCCATCACATACATCTGAGATTGTGAAGCATTTTTGAAGTCTGAGAAGGTTACCGTGTTGCTACACCCACAATACTCTCCGGATTTAGCACCATGCGACTTTTTCCTTTTTCCCAAACTTTAAAAATTCTTATCTGGTCGTCTGTACAAGTCTCGACAGGCCCTTGGCTCAGCCATCAGTCAGTGCCTCAGAGGTATACCTAAATCAGCGTACCGTGACGCATTTCAGAAACGGATTCAGAGATTGAAATTGTGCATTTCAAATCACGGAGAATACTTTGAAGGGATGTAATGTCCATTTGACTATTTGAATCGAATGTTTTTGATATATAGTACAATACACAATACATATCGAACAACCCTCGTAGATCTAGATATTTGCCACAACCAGGGATTGAACCCGAGACCTCAAAAGTGAGTCTGATGCGCTACCAACTACGCCATGGCCAAAGCCCTAGTTAAATTTGAAAGCTGCAACAGACAACAAACCGATTGTTGATAAAAACAGGATTTGTGCACAAATTAGCATAGAAAATATTAAAGCAAAAGGAGAAAATGCTGGTTATAATTAATTTCCCCTTTTGCCTCAATGTTTTCACAAGCTTTTACTCTCAGAGATGTCAAAAGCAAGTCTTGTTTGGGAAAAGAATAAAGGATGAAATATCATGGTTGCCTTCTCTTATCTTTATCTCTCTTTTTTTTAACCCATTACCAAACAACAAAATTTTAGACTGGTCCAAATTCAAAGATGTTGCAGACGATAATTAAACGTGAATGAAATTTTACATTTTTGGTCTTTTTGTGTTGAAAACATTGTGGGAAATGAAGAAATTGTTTGTCACAAGCAATTTCTTCATTTACCATAATGTTTTCTAATGCCATTATCTTTTAGGGAAGGAAAAAGAGTCATTGTGTGGTAATGGGTTAATAAAATCATACTTACTGTGGGTATATTTCCACGACATTTTGTCTTCTACTCCACACTTTAATGTCTTCCAATGTCTGCCATAGGTCAGACTGAATGAAGTTTTACATCCCACTCAACAGCTTAGGACCTTTGATTATAGTCTCATATGATAGACTGGAGACCCTGCAACGCTGTGTTACAAGTCCAGCGCATTACCACAGCACCAAATCTTCCCGTCAATGTCCATAGGTGTTTCATCTCTTACTGGAAAAAAAATTGTAAGATTAACCCATTATCACACAAGATAAAGGCTATGGAAAACATTGTGCAAAATGAAGAAATTAAATTTGTCATCTGCATCATGATCTTTGGATTTGGTTGATTGCTTGTGTTTAACGTCTTCTCTCAACTACTATGGTTATACACAGTGGCCGATCCAGGATTTTTGTGAGAGGGTTCGAATATACAAATAGCAGGGTTGTTTGCCTGTGTTACACAATTTTGACTGATTTTTTGCATGAATAACAAGAGATGTTTGTAAAACATATATGCCCCCTCAAGGGCCTACATTTGATGTAGGTCAAAGTCCAAAATGTGAAAGGTCTTGGTAGGAGGTGTCTATGTGTGAAATATCAAGGCTGTAGGTGTAATAGGACATAAGATAAAGGCTAGGTTAAAGAATTCTAAAAGTATGTAAAAATCAAAGGTCAAGGTTACACAGGCCAAGATCAAGGTCATGGTCAAATGTGAAAGGTCTTGGTAAGAGGTGTCGATGTGTAAAATATTGAGACTGTATAGGTAACAGGACATGAGATATAGGCCTAGTTTAAGTTTTTTAAAAGTAGGTCAAACTCCAAGGTCAAGGTCATGGTCAAAAGTAAAATATCTTGGTTGGAAGTGACCATGTGTGAAATATCAAGGCTGTATATGTAAAATGACATGAAATATAGGCCAGGTTAATGTATTATTAAAGTAGGCCCAGTTTATTTTTTTTAAAAGTAGGTCAAACTCCAAGGTCAAGGCCACACGGTCCAAGGTCATAGTCGTATGTGATAGGTCTTGGTCGGAGGTTTCCATGTGTCAAATATCAAGGCAGTATATGTAAAAGGGCATGATATATCATCCAGGTAAAAGTTTTTCAAAAGTAGGTCACAATGTCATGGTCAATTGTGAAAGGTCTTGGTAAGATGTGTCCATGTGTGAAATATCAAGGCTGTATTTGTAAAAGGTCATGAGATATATGCCGGGTTTATTTTTTTTTAAAGTAGGTCAAACTCCAAGGTCAAGGTCACAAGGTCCAAGGTCATGGTTAAATGTGAACGATGTTGATAGGAGGTATCCATGTGTGAGATATCAAGGCTTTTACAAGGACATGTGATATAGGCAAGGTTAAGAATTAAGTGTAAAAATCAACAAAGGGCAATAACTCAAAGACTTTGATTGGCAGAGTTACGGTTCTTGTGCACTGCACCTCTCCATAATAAAATCCATTCACCTGTAAAGTTTCATGATTCTACCTTACATATTTTTTGAGTTGTGCTCCGGACAAGAATCAAGTTATAAAATCAACAAAGGGCAATAACTCATAAAATTTGATCGGCAGAGTTAAGGTTCTTGTGCACTGCACCTCTCCATAATGAGATCTATCCACCTGTAAAGTTTCATGATTCTACCTTACATATTTTTTGAGTTGTGCTCCGGACAAGAATCAAGTTATAAAATCAACAAAGGGCAATAACTCAAAAAAATTGATCGGCAGAGTTATGGTTCTAGTGCACTGCACCTCTCCATAATGAGATCTATCCACCTGTAAAGTTTCATGATTCTACCTTACATACTTTTTGAGTTATGCTCCGGACAATAATCAAATTTGAAAATCAACAAAGGGCAATAACTCCAAAAATATGATCGGCAGGGTTATGGTTCTTGTGCACTGCACCTCTCCATAATGAGATCTATTCATGTGTAAAGTTTCGTGATTCTACCTAACATAGTTTTTGAGTTATGCTCCGGACAAGAATCAAGTTTGAAAATCAACAAAGGGCAATAACTCAAAAAATTTGATCAGCAGAGTTACGGTTCTTGTGCACTGCACCTCTCAATAATGAGATCTATCCACCTGTAAAGTTTCATGATTGTACCTTACATACTTTTT
Source organism: Fragum sueziense (assembly GCA_963680895.1). Classification (NCBI taxonomy): domain Eukaryota; kingdom Metazoa; phylum Mollusca; class Bivalvia; order Cardiida; family Cardiidae; genus Fragum; species Fragum sueziense. Next base: position 62,095,325 of record OY804595.1, read on the forward strand.
GAGTTATGTTCCAGACAAGAATCAAGTTATAAAATCAACAAAGGGCAATAACTCAGAAAATTTGATCGGCAGAGTTATGGTTTTTGTGCACTGCACCTCTCCATAATGAGATCTATCCACCTATGAAGTTTCATGATTCTACCTTACATACTTTTCGAGTTATGCTCCGGACAAGGTTTGGTCTACGGACAGACAGACCGACCTACGGACCGACCGACCGACCGACCGACCGACCTTCCGACCGACCTTCCGACCGACCCTTGCAAAACAATATACCCCCCTTTTCTTCGAAAGGGGGCATAATCAGACTTCTGAGGGGGATTCATTTGAACCCCCTGAACCCCCTATGGATCCATCAATGAAGCACCTTACTATGGATTACTGGTATTTCTCGCACCAGTACTACCACAACATCCAAACTGAACCCCCAGCTGCTCTGTCACATAGATGATGCAGACCCATTGGCGAGACAAAAATTACTTTCGTCAAATGTCACAATGGATATTCAGGCCAAGCAAGTGTTCAAACTCACGACTCCTGGATTGACAGACTCCAACATTACCCACTCGGCAATCAGTGTCTCGGCATATCTTTGGATTTGGATTATATAAGAATAATGTTTTTCCTGTCTTATAATTGGCTAAAGGATTATTTGCCTTTTAAAATATCATAATTTCCTTCTCTTATCTATATTTCTATTGTTTTGAGATAATCATACTTACTGTTGGGTACTTTACACCAACATTTCATCTTCTATTTATTACTTCCACATCTTCCAATGTCTGTCAGCTTCATTTTCTGTAGTAGTTCCATCTCTTACTGTAAAGAAAAAGAACAAGATTAAACCTCTGCTGTTTTTTAGGCCAGGAAATCCCTCTCAAGGGATTTCTAGCCTATAGGTATCCAAAGCTAAATTTGACGGACTACTTTCAGAAAACTGGCGACCGATGTGTCCACTCTATGCCACTGAGTCCGCGAAAACGACTAGTTTTCCAAGTGTAGGCAGAGAATGTTTATCACACGGTCCGAATGCTCCGAATGCTTTCCTTTCATCAAAGTTCTCATCAGCAAATGCAATTTAAGGTACAGCTACCCTTTAATAATAAACGAGTGTGTTGTCTCTCATATTACAGACATAAATTACTGCGCCTGATACAGTTGATGTCACTCCACAAATAAATGTGATTCTGGGTCGTAATCCCAAAATACGTCCCTCAAAAATTGATATATTTTTCGTCGGTATTTCTGTATGCATGCAGAGACTAGCTAATAGCTTGAAACGCATTTCTGATGAATAACAGGTCACTAGTGGAAAAAGGCCCTTGTCCGATGGTTTATTTCTGTGGGTAGTGTATTAAAACGAAATTTCAACAAATTTGAGATCCATGGATCATGACAACTTTTTCTTTGACAAACACACAAATTGATGCCATGAACAATGTATGACTGCTCTTACTTTGAAATTCTCTATACATAAATGTACTATAGTGTAATTCTAGTCCGTCAAGATCATTAACCCTTTCCCAAACTGCCAAATTTGGGACTGCTCCCTTTTGAAAGGAGCTGTAGACGTCAAAATGACTGTTATTTAGTGAATGGAAGTTGTACATTAAAATATGGAAAATATTGAGACATAAGTAGAAAACGCTGATCATCAGCATGTTTTTCTTTTGCATCAATATTTTCTAAAGTCTATTCTTTAAGGATCATCAAAACCAGGTCTTGCTCGGAAAAGGGTTAAAACTTATTTATCTTTAAAATGGCAGTGCTGTGGGCAGTGATAAGAAAATAGGTAGTGTTAATTTAGTTATGATTCAACTGTTTCTTTCTCTAAATTGTTTCTTTCCAAGTGTTCAATAAAGTATTTTCTGAAAAAAAAGTTTTTCCTCTTTTAAGGCCTATGCATATAGTAATCAGGTGTATATTGTTTCACTATTGTCGGTCAGTCTGTCCAAATTTAACCAAGATAAATTCCCTGTTACTCAGTCTTGAAGGTCTGTTTCTCGAATGGAGTATGTGGGTTTATCTATTGATATCTATCTACTGAGATCAATATCACCTGACAAGGTTAATGTCAATTATCAAGTTCGTATTCCATAAAATTGATCTCTTCTTTCCTGGCCTTCAGTACTATCAGTACTTTGATTTACATTAAGAAACTAGGGTTGAAAGGCTTTTGAATCCACTGTAAATTTAAATTTCCAGATTTGACCAATTCCCACACAAAGACGCTTTTTGACATCCCATATGATAAAATAAAGGCTTTGGAAAATATTGTGGGAAATGAAGAAATTTCTTCATTTCCCACAAAATTTTCTACGCAGAAAGATAGAAATATATAAAATCTAATTCACTTGAAATTGTGGTATGCAACTCCTTTGAATTCACAGATTAAAATTTTGCAGAAGGAATTTCTGGATCTGCGCATGTTCACCCTGAAAGCTACTTCAGAGGACAAAATGACTGCTGATCAAGGCAGGCTTTATGTTTCACTGAAAATATTGAAATCAGAAAACTTTGATGATGAGTATTTCATTCTTTCAGGGATTCCACTGACTTTGAAATCATTTAACAGCATACTTGGCTGCTTGCACCCCTCCTATATGAAACATAGAAGGCTGCTTGCAAAAATTGGCGGTACAAGACTCAATTTGAGTTGAAAAAACCCTTTTCAGGAACCTTGCCTTTTGCCTCACCAGGCCCGTAGGAAGTTTGGTTTGATTTGTTGGGGTTTTACATTGTTTTCAACTACTAAGGTCATATCGCGGCTGGAGCACCTAACCATGAATTCCTGTCGTTTCTCACACCAGTACTACCACAACACCCTTATACAGCCTCCAGCTGCTCCCCCACATAGGTTCATGATATCAAACCATTGATGGGTGACACACTAGTCAATGCTGGCTGTGATTGTTAAGGGTAGAAAATGTAAAATCATTGAAAGTCCCTATTCAAGGTAAAGCATTGCACAAGCAATAGAAAACAAAGAGGACCATGATGGTCCTATATCGCTCACCTGAACCAAGATGATATGAGCCACAGTACTGTTTGAATCAATTAATATTTGTGACATTAAGACTGAAAACAAACTTATGGTTATCAACATTATGTCCCTGTTTCCTCTTTATAGGTCAATATATCTGGTTGTAAAGAGTGAAAACAAAGTCAAAAACAAGAATTTTGTCCATTTCAAGGGCAGATAACTCAGCAACTGCTTGTCTAATTGTGCTGAAGTTTTGTCTTGATTGGTCACCATTAATTTTGTGGTTGTTAGAGTAAAAACAAAGTCGAAAACAGCACTTTTGTCAAATTCAAGGGCAGATAACTCAGGACATTCTGCTCCGATCAAACCAAAACAAAAACACATCCGAAAACGTATATAAGGTCACCAACATTGTGTCCATTTTTTTTATATATTGGTCAATATTTGTAGATCTATGCTAAAGTGTAAACAATGTCAAAAGAAGCTATTTTTTACATTCAAGGGCAGATAACTCCTGACTTTCTGGTCCGATCTGATCCAAAATCAAACTCATCCAAGATCTTATGGTCATTAATATTGCGTTAAAGTTTTGTCTTGATTGGTCAAAAATTGTAGATGCTATAGTGTAAACAAAGTCGAAAACGGTCAAAAACAACAATTTTGTCAAATTCAAGGGCAGATAACTCAGGACTTTCTGGTCCGATCAAACCGAAAATCAAACTCATCCGACATCTTATGGTCACCAACATTGTGTCCAACTTTTGTATTGATTGGTCAATATTTGTAGATGCTAGAGTTTAAACAATGTCAAAAGTAGCTATTTTTTACATTCAAGGGCAGATAACTCCTGACTTTCTGGTTTAATCAAACCAAAAATCGAATTCATCCAAGATCTTACGGTCACTAACATTGTGTTAACGTTTTGTCTTGATTGGTCAATATTTGTAGATGCTATAGTGTAAACAAAGTCGAAAACGGTCAAAAACGACAATTTTGTCAAATTTGAGGGCAGATAACTCCTGACTTTCTATTCCGATCTGACCCAAAATCAAACTCATCCGAGATCCTATGGTCACCAACATTGTGTCCAACTTTTGTATTGATTGGTCAATATTTGTAGATGCTAGAGTGTAAACAATGTCAAAAGTAGCTATTTTTTACATTCAAGGGCAGATAACTCCGGACTTTCCGATCCGATCTGACCCAAATTCGAACTCATCCGAGAGCTCATGGTCATACATGTTTTGAAGAAGTTTGGTTAAGATTGGCTTATATTTGTAGATGCTAGAGTGTAAACACCAAATTGTTGACAGACGGACGGACGGACGGACGGACGGACATACGGACATACAGACATACGGACGGACGACGGACAAAAAGTGATCACAATAGCTCACCTTGAGCACTTCGTGCTCAGGTGAGCTAATAACTACATAATATTTAAAACTAGCAATATGTTACTGAATTATTGCTTTGTCTACTAAATTATGCCTTTGAAACATGTTTTCATTTTAATTGGCGAGCGAGTCGGCCATCTTGCTTTTATTTACAGAGGTTGGAACTTTGGTTTGATTTGCATAAAACAAGATGAAATTCAGGGCTTTTTCTCCTTCTTTAGTAGCTCTCGGCCGATCTTCGGTGACTTCACAATCGCGAAAAGCCTAGTTTTTTCACAATTGTGGCAAGAAAATTTCACAAAAATTGGTAATAAAATTCCCAATCAAAAGTCTGAACTGATCGTCATAATGTCGATTTACAGACCCAGGTCTCGAAGTCAGCGATTTGTAAAATACAGTGGCCGTTGTGAATTGAAAGTAGAAGTTGTTTAGATTTTCATGTCAAGTCCCGGCAAAAACGAGAGGTCGCGAGATAGATTAGTTCCCGTTTCAAATCCCACTGCGTTGTTATACATCGTTATATGACGGGAACTAGTCTATTCGCGTTTGATTGGAATATTGTGGATTAATTAATCGAACACTAACTCTGTTTTTCACATTATTATGACGTTTTGCGAATTCATTTTTTCAGACGTGAGTTACGTTTAATTCGTTTTACTTTATCACATGATATACCAGTAATGTTAAATGTGAAAACGATTGGAAATCAAGAATGTTGTAATAGCACAATTACAAAGACCATTATTCTCTTCGTATATTGATGCATCATATGCAAATAATAAGACACCACGTAAACAAAATAAAAAAAAACGTGAGGGGAAAACATGACGTCTAGAAATGGGAAATATTACGCGAAATCAATTCAAAAAGCTGCGACTGACAAATCACAAAAGTTTGTTAGCTTTTGTAAAAATGCCACACTATCTTCTTGATAATTCTATTTAGAACGATGACGAGGCTGAAATTGATAACTGCGCCCAACCTGGGACTTCGGCCCCAGATGACAGTGTTGAACCCATCCCAACCCCAAGTGTAACAGTCATGTCACTAATCGGATAGTGACGTCTTCCACCAATGAAGCAGAGAGAGAGAGCATTTACTTTTCTCTGTACAATGCTTTCTACCATTTAACCCTTTCCCAAACAACAAAATTTATGGATGCTAAGTATCATAATTATGACTAAATACATATGTCTTATAATAACATTATAGGATATATAAACTGAAAAGGTAAAATTTTGTGAAATATTACAGTAGATATACTGAGAACATAGATCTATAGAGCAAAAGGAGCACATGTTGCAGAGCTTCAGATTGACGGTGCGCCCGCGCCAATCCCGCATATTTTCAAAATATGACGCACGAAATTATGTAGTGGTGCGCCAGCCGGGCGCACGAATTTCAGTAAAAGTATGATCATGAAATAGTGGATTGACCTTCGCATAAAGCACCCGTAATCTGCTATACATTTACATCAAGCTAAGTGACCTATTTGATAAACTTATTTTTAGATTATTATAATGACCTTACTTGATCGACCAATCATATCCCATATTTCAAACAGTAAACAAGCAGTCGGCAAATCTCGGACATTCTCCGTAGCCTTCACCTTCGATTCGTTAAAGTGACATTTCATTCCAATTTCATTTTTTTAAAGTATGTTTTGATGCCAAGATTGGTTATTCAAATGAGTATAAATAATATTAGTTTTTTTAAGTTGTTGCCAATAAGCGAGAAAACGCATTTAAAGTTGAGACATAATCGATAAATTGCATATAAATCCGAACTGTTGTCCACAACAATTTGTTCAATTTTAACACAAAAATATAAATTTCTGGTAAAAGGCGCAATACTTTGGCTTGAAATTTTCAGAATTTTCATAAGGAAATATGCTCTTTCAGATAAAAATAAAAGTAAAATTTATGACAAAAAATTCTGAAATGTCACTTTAACCTTCAACACTTACTTCTTTATTTAATTCTAAAGATAGATTGGCTGTCTAAATGGTCGAGTAAGCACACCACTTCAATATGTACAAATAACTGTTACACAATCCTTTGTGTAATCGCGAGTCGGCATAACAGAAAGAGACAACGCGTCAGTGTTAAAACCACCTAACGTCAGGGTATTTACTTCGCAGATAGCGTTTTGTTTTCATTGCTTCATCCAATTTTCCCGCGCTTGTAAACCGGCACGCGCGACTTTTATAAACAAATCGTAGTAAAACGTAACCTTATTTGGCAGCGGAAAAATCACGTGATTATATTGAAACTGGAATGACTACGTCATCAGTTGACTGTGTTTGCGGCGTCTTTGATCTCGCTTTACTCATTGCATATTAGTAACACAGATTTACTCTAGTTTCTTTGTTTAGTTTCACTTTCGGGATTGTTGATATAGATCTAATAATTACTGGCATCTGCGATCAACATTCAGAAAAAAAAGTTAATTCTGCCGTTTGTTGAGAAATGAATGTTACTAGCGAGTGTGAATTTAGATCTAGTACTTGTAAAGCAGACAGCATGCACGTTTCTTTTATCAAAAAGATAAAATTCGAGTGTTCCAATTCGCTACCATAAATGCTCTAAAATAGGTTGACGGAATTCCCTATCGCAAGAAATATCTGTTTTGGTTGTAAAAATATTGCTTACACCTGAAGATGCCTATCAAAATTTTTGTGCGTGAAATCACCTACGGGACCGTAATTTTGTACGTTATTTCTTTCAATTTGGCGTGAATGGAAACTCTGATTTCTGTTTGTTTGTTTTTTTATTTTTTTTTAAAATTGGGGGGGGGGGGGGGGGGGGTTCAATCAAAAAGGAGACGGGGCAAACCGGCAGCATAGACGGCGATATCGCCGACCGCCGGCTGATTTTGAGAACGCTTAAACATTAAATGAAGTGAAATATTCTTAATTTTAACAATGTTTATATGCATCCACTCAAATAACAATAATACAATGATGAATTCGCAGCAAATATTTTAAAATAAGTCATTTACTCCAATCCCAAGTTTGGATATGAACGCTTAACTGTGGCCCATTTTTTTGGAAAATGACCCCTCAAAATCCTGTGTGGTGGGCCCTGTGACCCACAGGTCTCTGAAACAATCTGAAGCTCTGATGTTGGTATCAGGCTACAGTTTCTTCATTTACAAATGTTTCCCCAGGCTTTTCTTATTAATGACCTGGTATTGTTTGAGAAAGAAATATTAACACTAAGTTATTTAGATTTAACATCAGGATTAATTTGTCATCTGCAGCCAACTGCTTGGTGTTTACCTGTCAAATCAATCTGAAATTATGTTGTATTAGATAGATAAACCTATTTAAGTATATTTTTCACAATTTTGCCAAATTTCACGCGAAATTTCACAAAACGACAGGCTAGGGCCTCTTCACAATTTCTGGAAAAAAAGCCCTGAAATTCTATTTCAAAATTATACTGATGTGAAAAACAATTAATCTTTCTATCCATACCATTTTTATATCGAAATTTCGATTTCAGAGGTAGTAGTTTGAGGGCTAAACCTCCAATGTTTTCCGCACGGCGGAAGTGCTATTGACAAAATGGCGGATCTGATAAGACCTGACATCACGTCAAAGAAATTAATATGTCAGGGCTTATAAATATATTCAAAGATAAAAATATGCCAGGGCTTATAAATAGGACTAGGTGACACCGTAGAAGTAATTTCATATTTGATGGCCTGTGTCTGAATATTGGGGGGGGGGGGGCTAAATTGGATTTTCCCTTCATTTTGAGTGTAAAATTTAAATTCCGACTTTTTGGCCAACTTTGGGGGCTAAGCCTAGCTGCGATATCGTAGCCACAAACTTGATGGGTATTGGTTTGTGACCCAGAAACCCAGATCAAAATTCGAAAAGGTTTCGGTTACATTATTGCAACTAGGCTAAGCCCGCCCCCCTTGTTTATACGGACCTGCTCAGTGTTCACCGGCTTTCTCTAATAGGGACTACTAAACTTAGCAAGAATCTGCTTCTTACTTTGCTTGCCGTATTTTGTTGGACTTCGTGGTTGGCTTCAAATTAAGGTGGTTCGTTTGCGTGTTTTTCGTCCATTTTAACCGCTCAGATGCGTGCGCATGTATTGATACCCATTGGATTTGCGCTAAATTTACCAAACATTATCAAGCTGGGTTCAAGCTAATCGCACGTGAAAAACACGTGATCATAGACTGGGAACCTTTTATAACTATTTTCAAGTAGACCGTAAAAAAGACCATAAAACATCGCCAAAGTTATTTTCTAGTATAGGCCTAATTTAACCCATTTCCATTTGCGCACTTCAAGATAAAGGGTGTAAAACATTGTGGAAAATGAAGAAATTGCTTGTGACATTAGAGGCACAGGCTACAGTGACATGAGATGAAAACGTCGCAGAACATCTTATCAAAATAATAGGCCTACTGCAGTTACGAGATTTTTGTTGAAAAGCGACGATAGGGTCTTGACCAATGCATTTTATTTTATTTAATATTTCGGCAATCAAATAATATTGTCTACTTCAACCAACTGCCAGTTTGGCCGAAATGCGCGGGTAGGTCTAATGCAGACGACAAAGAAATACTCGAGACTCACACAAACGGCACATCGCTGCTTTTCAACGAAAACCTTGTAACTGCAGCTTAAAACAAGCTGCAGTTACGAGGTTTTCGTCGAAAAACAGCGATACAGGCTAAATGACATGTTTCTCATGACGTGAAAAATACGTAAGGAAATGGAGAATTGCGTCGTTGTAAATGCAAAACCTCGTATGTCGATTCGTGCGATTTTGAAAGTACAAACTTGTGTGCCCTGTGTAGACGATTCTCACAGGTTTTTAGATATTTTTACTGATCAGTATTATTGAGACATTATTTGTGAACAATATGTCCAAATTTCAAGTCAGACAATTCAATTTGGGAAAAGTTACTACACTTTTTTCAATCCCCTTTAAAATTTTCCAGAAACGAGATACGAGGTTTTGCATTTACAACGACGATTGCATAATAGATCTAGTTTTTAGCATCTTTTTCCTCGATTTTTCAGAACTTTTCTCTGATATGGACGTCTTTATAAGGATAGGCCCTACAACTGATAGTTTGTAAAAAATGTTGAACGATTTCAATGTTTTAGAAGTAACTATTAGGCCTACATGCATTCTAGAATTTGTTATTTCAAATGCAACTCTATTTTGCGGGTACTCGTTCTGATAGGTAGCCTACTACCCACAACACTGGTTTTGACAAATGATACAAATTTTGTATTTTGAAAAAAGTCGTAACTCTTTCTAGGCTAACCTTACCAAATAGAATCCACACTGTTTCCTTGCATAAAAAACTTAATTGAATTGATCTAAATACAACTGGTCTAAATCGAAATAATTTGAAGACCTCGGGCATATTTGTTCAGAAACATTAGAAGAAAAAAAGATACTGATATATGATACATACAAACATTCAAGGCATTTCGTCCTTTTTGCGCAATATTTTCTGACAATAACTTAAATGTTCTCTATTCACAGAAGGCTATTACTTGTTTGATTATCATTCTGCAAGCGCGTATCAAGTCGGAGGCCTGGAAGCCCGAGCTTCAATATAATTATTTTTTCATGTGTGCCCAGTGGTCTTTCCAAGATAATTGTGTGAAAAAAGACCCCTAGATGCCCCGGAACTCCACAACCCATTACGATGTGACAAAAATGTTGACTCTTGAAGTCTTCCAAGTTCAATGATGTTGCAGACGATAACTTTTAACAAGTGGATGTAATTTTACATTTTCTGGTCTCTCTGGGTAGGAAACATTGTTGGAAATGAAGAAATTGCTTGTCGCTTGTTGCTTTCGTGTTTTGGGGGCGTCAAAATGTGTGGAAGGGACTCGACAAAACGCATTGGGCTTCAAAATTACAAAATCCCTGGCTACACCTTTGGTCTGTTACGGCATGAATCAATAGGCTATATAAACCATTTGTTCGGCTTGAAAATCATGTACAAAAAAAATCGCACATTGGTCGGATAAAATGAAGTTTCGGTGACTTGTACGTCATTCCCAAAGAACACATGTTTTGACGTCCATTATAATAAAAGCTTGAGAAAACAACGGAAAAAGATTGAGACAAAATAAGAAAACGCTTATGATATCAATAAAGAAAACGCTTAATGGGAAAACAGCGAGGCAAAAGAGGTAACTGCCGATAATTAGCAATTTTCCTTTTTACCTTGGTCGTCTGTAGAAACTTTAAATTCCCACCGGTCTAATTCGGCCTTTGAAAAAGGGTTAAAAAAGAAAAATGTGTGTAGCCAACAATTTCCGTCTTTTCATTATCGGCAGACTAATAAAGATGCTGTAACTTTTTCTATTTCTAGCAGCAATTATTTCGCCATTTCCTGCTCTTTTCACTTTGGAATAGTTTGGAATTTTGTTGTTATAGGGAATGGTAACTAGAAATGTCACTACATAGACCAATTGTTCGTGATTTAAGGTTTACGAACTGAGAATGAAATGCAGAGCCAGAAGCGAAATTTGAAAAGTGCCAGTAATTCCTAATCTGTGTTCCATTTCCATTCCAAATACAAATAAGCATTTTCTATGGTTTAGAATTTTGAATTAATGCATACTTTTTGAAATATTTGACAAAAATGTTCAAAATTACCTCCCTTGCATATATACTAGGACAAAAATGATACGCAACCCCATTTTTTCATACTATTTTCGACAAATTATGTTTTTAATGGCTGTTGAGTACATTTTTGATATACCTGCATGCATACGCATAAATACAGTGCCATTTTCTTCAGATGTCGTACATTCATCACGTGATACATGGTAAATTGTTAAAAACTGATTATCCCCTGCCGTGTTTTCTAGATGACTACTATCAAAACAAATTTTCATCAAACGCAAGCTAGAACATAGACAAAGAAGACACCAAAGCGTGCACACACTCTTCACTACGCTACGCATAGCAAGGCTAGGCCAAAACCAGCGCCTAACTGCAGTACAGATGTTGTTGGTGGAAAAGGTTCAAAATGTTGTCATTAGACATTGATGGGGCAAAAAATCGACACAATTTTGACTGTATACGTTGTTGACTCTCAATTGGATCACAACCGATTGAGCACGAAGCAGACGTGCAAGAGATATGACGTCAAGGCAGGACCGAATAATCACGTTAACCCCACCTACGGGATAGGTTTAAGACTGCAACGGAGACCGCTAATAACTCGTATGGACTTCACAACATTCAAATATCGGACAAAATTGAACGAAACAGATTGGTTTTTTCGACCTCCGTCCAATTTTTTTGTCGTATTATGTTGACGCTCGGTTTAAACTGGGTGTTTTCTTACTAATGAAATTGACTACCAACAAGATTTTGTGAACTTTACAAGGTGAAATGTTATTGCTTTAAATGTATTAAGTTTGGTTTTAATCTGATTTAATGTCTTTGCGTAAGAAGGAATTGAAAATGAAATTGCGTTTCTTTTTTGTTTCAGTATATACGAGGGTCATCCAATAATAAGTGAGACTGTTGTCATATCTCAAAAACTGTCCGACTAAATTTAATGAAACTTGGCACTTACGTGGCTCGACATATTAGCTATAGAAAAAATGTGCCAAATGGTGCAACTTTATGACGTCACACTTTTGACGTCACTTTCTGTGACACAAACAATTGTAACGTGGACGCGTCTCATGCTGCTTGGCGGTAGACAAAAAATGCATGTATAAAGATTGCGTAATTTTAGGGCAATAATGGGGCGGAGCTATTTCAGACTTTTCTAAAATGTTTTTTGGACAAACATTTGTCACAGACAGCTGTTTTCTGGTGGGTTGCAAAGTTCAAGGGCGAAAAGATTTGTCGGCAGAAGCAACCCATCTTCGGTCGGTAACCAGAAGCGAAAAGTGAAGAAAAAAATCCAAAAATGATGATTTTTGTCTATGTAAATCAGCGATACCATCTGCAAATGGGTCCTATCTAGGTAAACAGCCAATGCAGAGTATTATTGTATAGTTCTAATGAATATCTTGAGGCCTGCCTTTTACCAGAAGCGATCAAAGCTGCCTGAACCTACAACGTTTATTCTGCATGACAACGTCGTCTGTCAAAAGGCAGGTAGGGTGACGTCACTTTGGACGCTCTATAATCGGAACATTTCACTGAAATCCCAGAATTTTCTGCACATAAGCCCTCCAGACCTTAATCATTGTTCTTAGTGAAATGAATCATTGCAATTTGTGAGTTTTGGGGATTTAAATGCATTGAAAGTAGACGTGGCCTGCCAAATATGACGCATTAACTCTGGTTGCCTAGCAACCGGAATTAGAAGACTTTCCCGCTGATTGAATTTTGTCATTAAAAAGGGGATATCATATATTAAAGGAATATAGGATCATTGAAAGAATATGAGTCAAGATATTTCTACAACAGGAACAGTCTCACTATTTATTGGATGACCCACGTAAATAGAGTAAAATAATATTTGTAAATTATTTTCTTCTTGAAGCATAATCTTGAAATCCGGCCTGGTGAATCAACTTCTGTGAAGTGTATTTACAAATGTGTGTAATTTGATGCATTTCGTATGGCTAGAAAGTGGTGTTTTCATTCTCAGTTCGTAAACCTTAACCGTTTCCCAAACGGCAAACTTTTGTACAATTCCAAATTTTAAGACCAATGAGACGAAATGAATGAAATTTTATATATTTTGATCTTTTTTCTACAAGCTATTTCTTCATTTTCCACGTTTTCCAAGGCCTTTATCTTCATGGGTGTCAAAAGCGTAAATGTGTGGGAACGGGTTAAGAGTACATGTAAGTCAAACGAAGTCTACGGACGGACGGAAATACTATTTCGTAGGTTGGGTTATCAGAAATAATATTCGAGCAGCAGACAAGGTTGATCTAAACCAAGCAGCAGAGCTTTATTTTGGCTCTACAAATGATGGTGTTTGACCTTTCCCCAATAGCACAGATCCCTTTCCCTAATAGCACAGATCCCTTTCCCTAATAGCACAGATCCCTTTCCCTAATAGCACATGATCCCTTTCCCTAATAACACATGATCCCTTTCCCTAACAACACATGATCCCTTTCCCTAATAGCACATGATCCAGAAACGTGTGCTTTGGCCATACATGCCATCTTTTCTGGCCCATAGGAAGTCCTGCCTCAACTTTGTTCCTTCCAACAGGGTCAAAGTGGATAAAGGATCCTTACAAAGATAGCTACATTATATCGTTGGTGTTATTACATCTTTAACCTCGAAACTCCAGCTTGATTAAAGCTGGAGTTACGAGGTTTTGCAATAATACCATCAATATAAATATTTATGAGGGTTCTTGACACTGATTCAGACGTGGTGATCTTTCGACCAACTGCGCTTTCAGTGCACATGCAGTTGGTTTTGTTCCATGAGAAGAAATATCCTGTTAAGTTAGGACCTACTTTAATTTCAAAAGGTGTAAAACAAATACCTTAATAGCTTAATCTTTTCCCAGCCTTGTCCTAGTTTTGACGTCTTTGATAGAGAAAGGACATGAAAACATTAAAGCTAACTAAGAAGTTGCTGATAACCACCATTTTTCTCTTTACCTAAATATTTTCTGTGCTACATCGCCTTATCTTCATCAACAACAATTTTGTCGTCTGAAGCACCACTCTAATTAGTACAGTTATTTATCTCCCTATTGGGAAAGGATTAACCCATTTTCACATGGCAAAACTTAATGGTGGGTCAATTTGAAAGCTGTCCTAGATGACAAAATGTGTGTTACTAATGGTTAAATTTGGGAATAATATAGCTCAGAAATTATTGAGGCATAAATAGAAAATGCTGATAATCAGCATTTTCTTCTTTTGTTTCAATGTTTTCCCAAGCCCTTTCTAATAGGGACGTCAAAACCAAATCTTGTTTGGGGAAAGGAATAAGGGGGTATAAAAGGGGAAAGTAAATATCAGGGTTGTTATGGATTGACAAGTACAATAATAACATTTGTAAATTTATTTTGTTCACAGAAATTAACAAATAGGTACGAATGTTAGATTACTTAAGACCTCGTCTCCACTAGGACGCGGAAGGGTTGCCGAAGGGTTCCCGATCGAAAAAATGTCAGGATCGGGATGCTTCGGCACACCCTCGGGATGATCGGGAACCCTTCTTCAACCCTTCTGGAAGCCATCTTAATGCTTCGGGAATGCTTCGGGAACCCTTCGGGATCAAAATAGGTTCGGCATCCAAATTTTAAAAGTTTTAAAATTTGGACGCCGATCTTTTAGTTCGGGAAAGCTTCGGGAAAGCTTCGGGATCGTCGGCACCCCTTCCTGAAACCTTCGGGAACCTTTCTGGACAATCTGCATCTCATCGGGTCCTATCTAACTACATTAAATCCATTGTAATACCCCGACCGGTCCACGAAAGGTTGCCGAAGGTCGACGTATTACATTTTGGTAAAATGTACCCTTTCTGTTCGTCTGTCTGTCCGTCTCTGCGTACGTGTGTCCACATCATGTGATCGCAAATTCCACCACATTTATGGTTAAATTCCGATGTACAGAATGTATCTAGTGTCATCTTGTGATTATTTTCAGAGGTTTTGAAATCAGGCAATGTCACAAAAGGGGGCTTAAGGTATACAGCCCATCATTAAAAAACCCACTTTCTAAAACACACTTGTAAATACACTTCACATAAGTTGATTCACCGTGCAAGATTTCAAGATCATGCTTCAAGAAGAAAATAATTTGCAAATATTAGTTTACTCTATATTCATAAGCAGGGTAGGTAATTTTGAACATTTATGTCAAATATTTCAATATCAATTTAAAGTATGCATTGATTCAAAATTCTAAACCATTCAAAATGCTTATGTACTCGTATTAAGAATGGAAATGTATCACAGTCTAGGAATTACTGGCACCTTTCAAATTTCGCCTCTGGCTCCTTGGTGCTAATGATGGGTTGCATACCTTAATTTAAAATATCTATGTATATTGTGATCTTAGACCTCAAGATCGCCACACAGACGTGGTTTGCGTGTATTGTTCTGTGTAATACAGGCCACGGCCATAGCGCATTCGGTAGCGTGTCGGACTTATAACATGGTCTCCCAAGTTCGATCCCCGGCCGCGGCGAATATCCTTTCAGACATTTGTGGCCGCAGCCATGGCGCAGTTGGTAGCGCATCTGCCTCTCATTCGAGAGGTCCCGGGTTCGATACCCGGCCGCAGCAAATACCCTTACTGACAAAAATGTCACCAATCAATGGTTTGATATCGTGAACCTATGTGGGGAGCAGCTGGAGGCTCGGTAAGGGTGTTGTGGTAGTACTGGTATGAAAAACGACAGAAATCCATGTTTAGGTGCCCCACCTAGATCACACCAGATGAATTTATAATAGGCAACAACCAAGGCTAAAAGAACTATACTTAAGAAGCCCTTATAATTATGGTACGGACTACCGACCAAAAGGCTTCTTAATTGCCACATGTTTACCATCGAGGGCACCGAGTTTATGGGGCATATTCCACTTTCCCTCGAATTCAGTGGCCATTTGTCGCCATTCCTCAGGAGTACTTGGAATAGCCATGTACTCGTCTTTAAACTCATCGAGGTGTGCAGTGCATACTTCTGGTACAATTCTACACACACTTTGCTTGCCAATACGGAAGTCATTACTCTCTTAAGAACAGAGCATATGTTAATCAATAGACCTCGGCTTTGGAGAGTAGAAAGTCATATGCTAACGAAGCGTAACAGTCTCCGGTTGCCATATATCGCAATGTCGCTGGCGTTGCGGAAACTCGTGTTCCTGTTCTGAACGTGAGGCACAAGACGCTGAAGTATGTCGTCCCGCAATTCTTGCATTAATGTATTATATTGGCCATATTGCAACCTTCTTTCGTCAGAAAGCCAAGGTCGAACCCACCACCGACATCGTCGTCTTCGCCTCCTACGTAAATGTAGGGCCAGACCAATCATTGCAGCCTGTTCGGCTAGTACAAAGTACTGTAGAGCCAAAGCAAATTCTATGTCTCTCGCAGCCATAATATGTACGTGAACTGAAAATGTATCACTCGACTCTCCTATATATAGCTAGGAATTTACATCGGCAACATATCGGCATTGCTTCTTAGACTCTTCCGCATGTGATCGGCAGCCATTCTGCATGATCCGGAAACATTCGGCCAACAATCCTGAACCGATCGGCATACTTCTGCATTGGATCTGCATACTTCGGTAAGGTTTCGGCATGTCTTCGGCAACCATTCGCATACAGTTCTGCGTATCAATGCCGAAGGGATCCCGAAGGTAATTTTCATCCCGAATGCTTCCCGAAGTTAGCTATTTTTTCATCTGCAACCCTTCGGCAAGTGATCGGCGTCCTAGTGGAGACAGGCCCTAATCCAGTATTATAAAATTCCAGTCATGATATTGTGTCACATGTCACAAATTGTACCTATGTAAACAAGGAAAAGACGTTCAAACTCTAAAATGTTACAATTTTGCATGTGGTGGTTTGGATCTTGCAGGTGTGAGACACCTGCAAGATTCAAACCATCACATGCAAAATTACAACAGTAATTGGAATTCGAATTTATATGGTATTGTCTAACACAAGTACATTTTATAAACTTGTGTTATAATATTGTGAATGAACAATACATAAAACTATTATGACACAAAGAAATGTGGAGAAAAAAATATCAAGGCTTAGTGCCAAACTATTGTATATTCATAGTTTTGCATTCAGCCATGGAAATATTCTAACCCTTTCCTTAATAGCAAACATTTGGACTGGTCCAATTTGAAATATGCTGCAGACTAGAAAATGGCCATTGATAAAGATGTAATTTGTCTACAAAATTGCAAATAAAAATACTGAAACGTAGGAGAAAATGATGCTTATCAGTAGTTTCTCCTTTTGCCTTAAAGTTTTTCCAATTTCTCTTCATAAGGAACATCAAAACCGCGGCTTGTTTAAGGAAGGGTTAAGTGATATTGATGTGACAAATAAAATAACAATAAATATGAGCACATTTTACACATTTAACTACTAGTATATTTGCAGACAACAGTTTCAGACTGGTCCAAATTCAAAGATGTTGCAGACAACATTTTCAAGTGAATGAAAGTTAACATTTATTACCAGGTAAAAACATTGTGTGAAATGCTGAAATTGCTTGTCACAAGCAATTACTTCATTTTCCATGATATTTCCTAAGCCTCTATCTTCACTGTGTTGTAAGTTGTCCGTTAGGTGTCGTAGTTTTTCATCGATAAATTTCTTAAACGCTCGTGTCTTGCCTTGATACTGATATCATTATACAGGGGAAATGTATACCTATCAACGGTTCTATATATCAAAGTACAAGTGTTGTCCTATCGTACCCAGTCGTTGTGCAAAGACAGCCCAACACGGAAAACTTTTTTCGAAGCGAGAAAGTTGCCCTTTTAACCCTTTCCCAAACGACAAAATTTAAGGGTCATCCAATTTGAGTGCTGCTGCAGACGACAAAATGAATGTTGGTAAAGATAAAATTTGTGTATGATACAGCTCAGAAAATATTGAGACAAAAGGAGAAACTGCTGGTTATCAGCAGTTTCTTCTTTTGTTTCAATGTTTTCCCAAGCATTTTCTATTAGGGACGTCAAAACCAGGTCTTGTTTGGGAAAGGGTTAAGGACGATTACATAGTAATAAGCGAACTAGGGAACAAATTATTGCTCTAACTTGGATGTTTTTAACATGCTCTTTTCTATGGTTACCGTTATTTTACACAAACAAGAGCTGTCACTGTAAGATGACAATGCCCCCGACACCGCTTTGATTTTAAATTATGGCCAATCTATGTTCAAGGTCAAGGTCATCCAGGGGTCAAGGTCACCAAAGTATGTGCCTACAGAAAGGTAATGTACCAAGGAATGTTGTGGTAAAGTATGAAGCGAATATGTTAAGTAATAAGGAAGTAATGGCTAATGTTAAAGTTTTTGGACGGAATGACGGACAGACAGACAGACGGACGGACAGACGGACGGACGGACAAGTCAAATTTATGATGCCTCCCTATCGGGGGCATAAAAAGTCCAGAATGACCACAAATGCTGTGTTTACTAAATGGCCAAACAACGGTGTAGTCACAGTGAAAATATGCAGACACAACGGTGCAGTTTCTGTGTTTTATGTACGGGTGTGGTTATATTTTCTTTACAAATTGTGAACGGTGTAGACATAATGCAATTGTGAACGGTGTAGACTTGAAGCAATACAGAACTTATCTTTTCTGGAATGATAAAATTGTAATGTTTAATGATAATGTTTTATGGCTGGGAATCATGTTTTACAATTACTTCCGAAATTCGTCAACAATTAATTTAACATGTGACTGACTTGTAAATGCTTTGCAGCAAAGAAGGTGACAATATGTCTACAAAATATACTTTAATCAGAATAGAGAAAGAATCTAAACTGACACAATTTAAAAACGCAAATAAGTACTTTTACAAATGGTATCCCCTACATCTTACAAAACCGATGTACAACCATGTAAAATTGTAAATGTTACAATTGTTAACTTAACAGGACAGAAAATGACCTTTAAAACCACGAATAATGCTCGAATGGACGCCAGGTTATGCCAAAATGCACGTTAAGTCAAAGGCCTGGCATCGAACAGGACGACGACAGCGACCCTGTGTTTTCACAAGCGATTTATCACCATGTCGCGATGTATAGGCCGCCCACACTTACCAACCATACAATTTGTTGTAGACAGAGCCGTCAGAAATCTGTTGCGATAGTGACGTTAACGTATACAATTATGTTGACGTTCAGTTGTTACACGCAGCTGACTGGGACGTGGGTGGTCTGTAAATGTTCCCGTGTCGTTTACAAGTCTCATAAACCTTGGAAAAGTCGGTTCGGCTACATTAAAGCGTCTAGCTACCTTCATTTGCGAAACACGGCAAACCAAAAGCCAAAAAACTCGGTTCCTTTTTCGCAAAGTAAGCCTCAGCATTCTGTACACAATATTTTTTCGTTGTTCCCGTATGTTTTCAATAAGTAAATCAAAGTGGCAATTTGTACACAAAAAATCTGAGTGATTTCACAAGTGGTCTGAATGCACGAGACGCACGAGCATTTAGTGATAGGGGGTTCAGATTCCCGGATAGTCTACAGAAAACACGACAAAATCGCTGAGGCGTGAAGGGTATACATTTTCTCATACATGTCCTGAAATATGGTGCCGATCAAGGCAATAGGATCGGAATGGTTGATGAAAACGTGTTTTGCGTTTTTAAATCGTGTCAGTTTAGTTTCTTCGCTATTTGTCAAAGCAATACTGTAAGGGTCAAATAATAGAAAGTACCAAGAATCTGCCGGCGTCCGTTTTATTTTTTCTTTTATTTTCAGTTCCATGCTGTTCACTTGTTACTACTGTTATTTCGAAGGAAGTTGCGAAAAGGTTATGAAGTATTCGGAACAGGACCATTCCAGCCAGATATTAAAAGTGCACAGGAGAGAGATCAATGATCAGACAGGCCAAAAAGGTTTGAAAACTCTGAACTTGAGTGTAGTTCCGGATATTATCATGAAGTTAGACTAGGACATCTTCCCCATTTTTGAGCATAGAATACACAAGATAGACATCATCAACGTAGAAAATCAGGATTTTGGAATTGACAATCTTTTTGTCGATGATATCCCCGATTTTGTATGCATGAGTCCTTGACATAATACATTACGAAGTTCAACACCCCATAAAGTCGCTCAAAAAGCTCCGACCTTAATTCCTTATATTTCCATTGGACTTGTTGAAACAGACGATACGGACAGGGACTCTTCACTTTCCCTACGAGACATGGAAATAATGGCTGAAATGAACAGTTTGATCCTAGATGTGATTAAGTCATTGAGAAGCCTTGATCAACTTGGTAATTGGTTATCTTTTCATAAGATGGTCAAGGAAGGTCGTTTCCCGATGGAAAACATTGCAATTCATTTATTTATGGATGTGTGTAAGTTCTACTCTCTTGGAAGTACTTCAATGCGTTTTACTCCAAAAGTCAAACGGTTTTGGCGAATACGATATTGTCTTTTTCATTGCAAATGGTTACATTTTAAGAGTGGGTCCAAAAAATTTTGGTCAGAAAATTGTCAGTCCTAAGGAAGAGCTTAATTACGTCTGAAAATGCCAAAATAAATTTTGCAGTTCCGTAATTCCATTTTCAAGACTTGATTACTTTAAGTCAAACAAGACAAAAAAGGCCCAAATGTTAATGAAACAAATTTATGATTTATGGTCTGTTATTTATAATTTACGTTTTGTTGATGGAATCCTTTATTTTGGGTAAAATCGGACTTTTCAATGAGGGGACAATTTGAAAACAAGATACATGTCGATCAATAATTATCATACTCCATGAGTTGAAATCATTTCATTAATTACAAGAATTGATTGTAATTACCAATTAAAACAGTTACATAGATAAATTCAAAGCCAGAGCCGAAAATTTGAATCTACAAATCAAATGATTGCAGGATGAACAAGAAACTGACCATTGCACCCACATCTTATGGTAAGTCAGTAAACATTGCTCTAAAATGACGTTTACTGAATGTCTTGTTTAATATTTTGTCATGGTATTCCTTGTGATTATCATGTCCGCCAGATGTTAATTCAATAACAAATAATGTCTTCCGAAAATTAAATTGAACATACATTGAACTTGTTAGGCTAAGGTGAATGAAGAAAAGATAACATGGCATATTTCCTTAACTTTTGTTTCGTTTACTTTGAGGATGGCAGCGTTTTCATCAAGGGAGAGAACTGGGTTTTCCAAGACCAAAGTATTTGAGGGAGATAAATCAGAGCTGCATATGCCCTATTAGCTTTTGGAGCTAGTTCGCCCTATACAACATACCAAGTCTACACCGTTCACAATTTGTTATGAAAATAATAACTACACCGTACATAAAACACAGAAACTGCACCGTTGTGTCTGCATATTTTCACTGTGACTACACCGTTATTTGGCCATTTAGTAAACACAGCGTTTGTGGTCGTTCTTGACATTTTTGTGTACAATAATGGTAACCATAGACAAGAGGGCCATTGGCCCTGAAGCGCTCACCTGATATAATAACTTTTTTTTGTAAACCAATTTTCAGGTTGATTGGACAAAGAATGTGACCTCTAGGGTGCACACAAGGTTTATCTAAGATTTGACCTCGTGACCTAGAATTGATCAAGACAATCATTCTGATCAATTTTCAGGTTGATTGGGCAAAAAATGTGGCCTCTAGAGTGCACACAAGGTTTTACAAAGATTTTAACTCATGACCTAGTTTATGACCCCAGATGACCCAATTTCAATCTTGTCTGAAAATTGATCAAGACAATCATTCTGATCAATTTTAAGGGTGATTGGGTAAAAAATGTGGCCTCTAGAGTGCACACAAGGTTTTTCTAAGATTTGACCCCGTGACCTAGTTTTTGACTCCAGATGACCCAATTTCAAACTTGTCCGAGATTTCACCAAGACAATCATTCTGATCAATTTTCAGGTTGATTGGGCAACAAATGTGGCCTCTAGAGTGCACACAAGGTTTTTCTAAGATTTGACCCCATGACCTAGTTTTTGACCCCCTATGACCCAATTTCAAAATTGTGCGAGATTTTATCAAGCCAATCATTCTGAGCAATTTTCAGGTTGATTGGGCAAAAAATGTGGCCTCTAGAGTGCACACAAGGTTTTTCTAAGATTTGACCCCGTGACCTAGTTTTTGACCCCAGATGACCCAATTTCAAACTTGTCCGAGATTTTATCAAGACAATCATTCTGAGCAAATTTCAGGTTGATTGGGCAAAAGATGGGGCCTCTAGAGTGCACACAAGGTTTTTCTAAGATTTGACCCCGTGACCTAGTTTTTGACTCCAGATGACCCAATTTCAAACTTGTCCGAGATTTCACCAAGACAATCATTCTGATCAATTTTCAGGTCGATTGGGCAACAAATGTGGCCTCTAGAGTGCACACAAGGTTTTTCTAAGATTTGACCCCATGACCTAGTTTTTGACCCCGTATGACCCAATTTCAAAATTGTGCGAGATTTTATCAAGCCAATCATTCTGAGCAATTTTCAGGTTGATTGGGCAAAAAATGTGGCCTCTAGAGTGCACACAAGGTTTTTCTAAGATTTGACCCCGTGACCTAGTTTTTGACCCCAGATGACCCAATTTCAAACTTGTCCGAGATTTTATCAAGACAATCATTCTGAGCAAATTTCAGGTTGATTGGGCAAAAGATGGGGCCTCTAGAGTGCACACAAGGTTTTTCTAAGATTAGACCCTGTGACCTAGTTTTAGACCCCAGATCACCCTATATCAAACTTGTGCGAGATTTTATCAAGTCAATCATTCTGAGCAATTTTCAGGTTGATTGGGCAAAAAATGTGGCCTCTAGAGTGCACACAAGGTTTTTCTAAGATTTGACCCCGTGACCTAGTTTTTGACCCCAGATGACCCAATTTCGAACTTGTCCGAGCTTTCATCAAGACAATCATTCTGAGCAAATTTCAGGTTGATTGGGCAAAAGATGGGGCCTCTAGAGTGCACACAAGGTTTTTCTAAGATTTGACCCCGTGACCTAGTTTTTGACCCCAGATGACCCAATTTCGAACTTGTTCGAGATTTTATCCAGACAATAATTCTGATCAATTTTCAGGTTGATTGGGCAAAAAATGTGGCCTCTATAGTGCACACAAGGTTTTTCTAAGATTTGACCCCGTGACCTAGTTTTTGACCCCAGATGACCCAATTTCAAACTTGTACAAGATTTCACCAAAACAATTATTCTGTGCAAATTTCAGGTTGATTGGGCAAAAAATGTGACCTCTAGAGTGCACACAAGGTTTTTCTAAGATTTGACCAAGTGACCTAGTTTTTGACCCAAGATGACCCAATTTCGAACTTGTCCGAGATTTTATCAAGACAATTATTCTGAGCAAATTTTAAGTTGATTGGGCAAAAAATGTGGCCTCTAGAGTGCACACAAGGTTTTTCTAAGATTTGACCCTGTGACCTAGTTTTTGACCCCAGATGACCCAATTTCGAACTTGTCCGAGATTTCATAAAGACAATCATTCTGAGCAAATTTCAGGTTGATTGGGCAAAAAATGTGGCCTCTAGAGTGCACACAAGGTTTTTCTAAGATTTGACCCCGTGACCTAGTTTTTGACCCCAGATGACCCAATTTCAAACTTGTCCGAGATTTTATCAAGACAATCATTCTGAGCAAATTTCAGGTTGATTGGGCAAAAAATATGGCCTCTAGAGTGCACACAAGGTTTTTCTAAGATTTGACCCCGTGACCTAGTTTTTGACCCCAGATGACCCAATTTCGAACTTGTCCGAGATTTGATCAAGACAATCATTCTGAGCAAATTTCAGGTTGATTGGGCAAAAAATGTGGCCTCTAGAGTGCACACAAGGCAAAGTTTGACGGACGACGGACGACGGACGACGGACGACGGACACCGGACGCCGGACGACGGACGCCGGACACAGCAGTATCACAATAGCTCACCATGAGCACATTCGTGCTCAGGTGAGCTAAAAAGAGCATGTTAAAAACATCCAAGTTAGAGTAATAGTTTGTTCCCTAGTTCGCTGTTTACTTTGTAATCATCCTTAAAAGGGCAACTTTCTCGCTTTGAAAAAAGTTTTCCGTGTTGGGCTGTCTTTGCACTATGAGCAAAGGCGATAGGACAACACTGGCACTTGGCTATATAGCACCGTGAATAGGTATACATTTCTCCTGTACGATGATATCAGTATCAAGACAAGATACGGCCATTTAAGTAAATTATCGACAAAAAAATAAGACACCCACCTCTCACGATTTTCCACGGACGCCATCTTTGATTGACCACTCAAAACTTCCGTACAAACTACACAAATCTAACGGACAGCTTACAACACAGTGATCTTGTGGTTGTCAAAAAAGCATCAATGTGTGGGAAAGGCTTAAGTCGTTGAAAACAAAATATTAGACTTATACAATAAAGGAGCAATAATTATAATTTATACATTATGCATTGATAAATTCCCAATGGAAACATGATTTAAAAGGCATATTTTCTGAATTAGTTTCATGATTTATTCTGGATTGTTCATCCAACATACAAATAATTTCTACCAAATCGAAGAACCGTATATTGAATTATTGATAATAAAAGAGATCTTCTCATTATTTATACAAATAACTTCAGCTATAGCAAGACATTATTTTGTATACAAAAATTATCAAAACAACTATAACAATTAATTTCTGTAAATATCAATCAAAACAAAATCATTCAACAAACAAAAGCCGTCACATTCAATATTTCTTCACTCCATCTCAACTTTGACATACATGTATCCTGATAATTCCAGTTTTGGCTGGTTAGATAAAGATCAACTTTTACTAATGTGTAAAGTGTCTTAGTCTGCACCACCTGATTTATGAATAACCCCTGCAAAAAGTTCATTTAAGGTCAAGAACTGTTCTAGAACGTTAAATGGCACTTCTAGAACTGTTCTATAAGTGCCAATTAAAGTTCTAGAACAGTTCCAGAAGTGTCATTTAATGTTCTAGAACAGTTCTAGAACTAGAAATGCGTTGTTGAACTTTTTTCGCAGGGGAATTCATCACATTTCATAATGTTGTCAGACCATCCAATATCCATCATGATTTGATTGTTGGGTTCAAGGCCCTCATGTAGCTCTGTTCCCCTTCTTTCGGTTTGATAATTCAGATCATTCAATCTTATACGGGTAGTGCACACAAAGATCAGCCTTCACATATGTGTGTAATCTGATATTAGTGTATACAACCTACTAGTTTTTACAAACATTCATCATGAAGAGGCCATCAGATTACGTAATTTTTTCAGATTGTCCATCGTAATTTGATCGTTGGGTTTCAACTCGAGGGCCTTCAAATAGCTTCGTTCCCCTTCCTTTAGTTTACTATTGATGTGATACATAGCTCCAAGGTTCATGTGGGCTGTGGCCTCCTGTTATTTAATTGTTGGGTTTTAACTACAAGGCCCTCAAATAGCTTTGGTCCCCTTCTTTCAGTTTAAACAATTCAGATTATTCCAGCTTTAGAAGGTTATGTAGAAAAAGATCAGCCTGCACATATGTGCTCTCTGATCTTAGTCTACATCACCTTATTTATGAAGAGGCCATCAGATTTTGTATTTTTTTTCAGATTGTCCACAGTAATTTGATCATTTGGTTCAAGGCCCTCAAGTAGCTTTGTCCTCCTTTCAAATTTAATAGTTAAGATCATTCATCATGAAGAGGCCATTAGATTCCGTAATTTTTTCAGATTGTCCATCGTAATTTGATCACTGGGTTTCAACTCCAAGGCCCTCAAATAGCTTTGTTCCCCTTCCTTTAGTTTACCATTGATGTGGTACATGGCTCCAAGGTTCATGTGTGCTGTGGCCTCCTGCAATTACATGAACAAGGGTTTATTTCATGTGACATAAGATTAACAGATTGTTTATTTCTTTGCCTTTTTCAAAAAAAAAAAAAATCTGGTTTCCAAGTTCCTGATATATGAAACTTTTGAATACTGATTTCCACAATTTCTCCTTTATTAGTATTAGACTAAATATTTTCTGTTATTTTCTACTCTTTATCAAAACCTATTTTGTCGTCTGCAGTGGCTTACAAATTGAAAGTCTTAATTTTGGTTGTTTGGAAAAGGATTAAACATGCAATGCATGCCTGTGCTGATGTCCGTCATCTTGGGTCTTACTGCATGATAGATAAGTCCATGCGATCATTTTGTCCTATCTAAAACAAAACAGCTTTACTGCTTTTATAGCAGTAATTCAAAGTAGTGCAAGGCAGCAGGATAAGATTTGGGAACAAATTTTTAAGTCTAATTTTTCATTGACTCTAACACAAATTTTTAAATATTCTTTTAAAAATGTTGAAGATTTCATCCGACATCTTGCGATTTAAAGATTAACAAGATAATAGATTCATATATAAACCGTAGGTCTTAGTTCAGAAGCCTTTCTAAACCACTGTTCAGCTTCATCATTTTTCTGTAGCTGTCTAAATATGTTGGCAGCGTTAAACACCATCTCAAAGTTGTTGGGATCTCGTTCCACGATGGATTTGTAAATAGCACCAGATTGTTCCAGCCGACCTGTCTGGCCTAAAAATTCAGCTGAAAGGAATGAGAAACATTTGACTTGCTTGTTTGTGTAGGGTTAACATCATTTTAACTTATTACCAGTAAACAATTTTTGGACTTTCTTGAGAGAAACATTGTGGAAAATGAATTTCTTCATTTCCACAATGTTTTCCATAGCCTTTATGCTGTGGAGCGACAAAGAGCCTCTTTATGTAAGAATGGGTTAAGCCATTTTTTGCAGTATTTCAGTCAAATGATATCACCATGGTTGAAGCATAACTATGGATACTGTATAATATGTCATTTCTCTCACCAGTACTACCACAACATCAGTGATTGGGAAAGACATTTCTTCAATGGGACAATGTCGCTTCCACTTACAAAATCAATGTGACATTTTGAAAATTGATGTGACAATTATAAATTAAAATTGCTCCATTCTCATATACAGCAAAATTCAATGGGACAAGGGCCCACTCATTAGCTAAAACAATGTGACATTTGGAATTTCAATGTGATATGGCGCATGGCGCAGGCCTTTCCCAGTCACTGCAACATTCTTTCAGGTCTTCCAGCTGCATAACCTGTATTTGAAAGTTCATAAACAAAGGGCATTGTTAAACCCATTACCAACTGGCAAAATTTTGGACTGCTCCAATTTGGAAGATGTCGCAAACGAAAATTTTAAGTTCATGAAAATTAAAAAATCTTTGCATTTTGGGCTAGAAAATATTTTGTAAAATGAAGAAATTTGCTTGTCACAAGCAATTTCTTCATTTTCCAAATTTTTTCTCCAAGCATTTTTCTTCAAAGGCATAAAAAAACAATAATGTGTATGCATGGGGTAATCATTTATAGGAAACATGACATCTATTTGGAATATTAAATGTCAGAGAAAAGGGTCAAGAAATAGTAAATTATATATTTCACTCACCATAATGATGCTGAACCAGATCTCGACCATCATGGTCCAACTTTTGAGCTTTTCTAAACCATTCTTCAGCTTCTTCTATCAAACCCTGAAATTCAACAAGTTAACTTTGTTATTATGTTATGATATAACCTACAAGATTATTTGAAAGGAATGGATCCTGTATTTCAAAAGAGATGTGCTTGTGAAACATAAATGTCAGGGTTATGCCATGACTTTTTCTAGAGAGGTCATTATATCCCCCTGGTCTTCAAATAAGTGATTCATGTCTACTGTAACAAAGTTTCTCCATAGCGCAGCTTATAATTTTCAGAGGGACATTTAAATCTGTTCCCAAACAAGATTTGGTTTCGACGTCCCTTATAGAAATGGCTTGGGAAAACATTGAGACAAAAGAAGAAACTGCTGATAATCAGCAGTTTCTGCTTTTGTCCTAATATTTTCTTTGGTATATTATACTGAAATTCTATCATAAACAAGGTTCATTTGTCATCCTCAGCAGCTGTTGAAAAGAATTTTTTTGAAAATTTGCTGTTTGGGAAAGGGTCAAGTTATGTGCGCTATGGAAAACCCTGAATGTTCATAAAACAGTTTTTTTTCTGAAGTGTGACCTTCTTCCCAGTAATTGCAGAGCCCCGATGGAGCTTTAACACATTGCAACGTCAACCTAACAATCAAACTTGACATTGGTACCAAGAGACGCACATTAATGAAATGAATGAACTTTGTAAATTAGAAGGTTGAAAAGATTATTTGAAAGGAATGGATCCTGTATTTCAAAAGAGATGTGCTTGTGAAACATAAATGTCAGGGTTATGCCATGACTTTTTCTAGAGAGGTCATTATATCCCCCTGGTCTTCAAATAAGTGATTCATGTCTACTGTAACAAAGTTTCTCCATAGCGCAGCTTATAATTTTCAGAGGGACATTTAAATCTGTTCCCAAACAAGATTTGGTTTCGACGTCCCTTATAGAAATGGCTTGGGAAAACATTGAGACAAAAGAAGAAACTGCTGATAATCAGCAGTTTCTGCTTTTGTCCTAATATTTTCTTTGGTATATTATACTGAAATTCTATCCTAAACAAGGTTCATTTGTCATCCTCAGCAGCTGTTGAAAAGAATTTTTTTGAAAATTTGCTGTTTGGGAAAGGGTCAAGTTATGTGCGCTATGGAAAACCCTGAATGTTCATAAAACAGTTTTTTTTCTGAAGTGTGACCTTCTTCCCAGTAATTGCAGAGCCCCGATGGAGCTTTAACCCTTTCCCAAACAAGACCTGGTTTTGACGTCCCTAATAGAAAAGGCTATTGAAAACATTGAAACAAAAGAAGAAACTGCTGATAACCAGCAGTTTCTCCTTTTGTCTCAATATTTCTGTGTCATATTTTACACAAATTCTACCTTTAATAACATCCATTTTGTCATTTGTGGCAGTTTTTGAAGTGCATCACCCTAAAATTTTGTCGTTTGGGAAAGGGTTAACACATTGCAACGTCAACCTAACAATCAAACTTGACATTGGTACCAAGAGACGCACATTAATGAAATGAATGAACTTTGTAAATTAGAAGGTTGAAAAGTTTCAATGTAAAGCCAAGTACAGAATGACAGACAGATGGACAACATTTAACCCATTACCAGACAGCAAAAGTTCAGACGGTACAAATTTGGAAGATTTTGCAGATAACAATTTCAAATGAATGAATTTATACATTTTTGGTCTTTTGTGGTAGAAAACATTGTGGGAAATGGAGAAATTGCTTGTTACAAGCAATTTCTTCATTTTCCACATTGTTTCCCCATGTTTTTTTTTCTTCTTGAGGGGCGTCAAAAAGTGTCACTGTGTCAGTGGTGGGAATGGGTTTTATACAAGAGCCGTCAGAGACGGACAATGCTCCCCGAATAAGGCATTGTCACAATAAATGTATGCCATGCAGAGCTAACATAAAGCTAGCAAATGTTAAGCCCCCTTTTTGCATGACATAATTTTTATAACCAAATTTCACATAGTTTATTGTCAAAGGCATCTGATTTACTACTCAAATATGAAATTTCATCACATTCTCACCATTAGACTAGGAGAAATTAGAGAAAAACTATATTTTACCTTAAGTCCCTTTTTCCCGTGACGAGGCCTCAATTCCAAAAACCGGGAAAAGTACATCAGCATCATGTCATAGGGAGTTCACATGGTAAGTTTCAATTGATTTGGCCCAAGGCTTATGGAGAAATCACTTCGGACGGACAGACAGGACGGACGGACAGACAGACAAAGCGGCGACTATATGCTCTCCCTTCAGGGAGCATAACAATAATGCCTCCTATCTTTCAATAAAGTGGCACAAAACAACTAGATGAATCTAATGATCCCTAATCTATTCATATGGGGACAAGAAAATGTAGTACAGCATCTTCTGTTGGACAATTTTCTGTCTGTCAAATGACCATTCTACTGTACTGAAATATTTGCACTGTTTATCCAATTCAAAACCTTTAAGTGCTAGAATATTTTTCAGCTTGCCCTTTCTGTATAAACTATAAAGGTACAAATCATACTTAATTATACCAAAGTTAGGCTAGGTTAACATTCCCAGACAAGACCTAGTATTGAAATCTCCAACAGAAAAGGCTTTGGAATTTAAAACATTGAGGCGAGAAAAGAAAATGCTGATAATATGTATTTTCTTCTTTGGCCTCATTATTTTCTGTACTACATTTACACAATTCTTCATGGCCATCCATTGTGTCATCTGTAGCAGCTTTTATCTAACCGCCCCAGAATTTTGCTGTTTTGGTAAGGGTTGAATTCACGAAATTTTACAAATGCATACCTCTTTATGTTTAAGTTTAGCCATTGTAAGATGTGCTGGTATATGGTCAGCTTTGACTTTCAGAGCTTCTCTATACCAATGTTCAGCCTTCTTTAGATGGCCCATGTTGGCATATACTTCACCTGTAAAATATCAATTTCAGCAATCATGATATATGTGCAATTGGGGTTTAATGCCTCTAGCAACTGCCATAGTCATATTGCTTAACATGGATTCATGCCATTTCTCATACCAGTACTACTACAACATCCTTACTGAGCCTCCAGCTGCTAACCCACATAGGTTAACAAACAATTGGTGGGTGATAACTTTGTCAAATAGGATAATCTGTTTAACACCTCTTTCAACTGCCATGGCTATATTGCTTAGCATGGATTCATGCCATTTCTCAGTACTACTACAACATCCTTACCTAGCCTCCAGCTGCTAACCCAAATAGGTTAACAAACCATTGGTGGGTGATAATTTTGTCAAATAGGATCATCTGTATGAACACATTCCACAGTTTTGATCAAACTATACAGGAAACTTGAGAAAGCCTCGACCAGTGAGAAATTTTGCAGTCTGTTTATATATACTAAGCAAAACAATTGAAGGATATTCAAATTGCACTGTTTGTAAAACTTAACAAAGGCATATATTCGAACAAAAATCTACAAATAACTTCATATCAATATCTAATCTTGAAAATCAAAAACATAAAGCAGAGCAATCGTTTCCGATTTCCCTACAGTATCCGGTTAAACGCTGGTACCCTACAACCGAAAAGTCACACGTCATGAATAACGGATATTTTCACCCTGGAAGTCGACTCAAGCCTTACAAGTACCTTGCAAATTCATCGCAGATTGAATAACCAAATGTTGCGGTAAAGTATTCCATTCCCGAATACGCCCATGTTGGAATATGCCAGGTTGGTCAGTTGTTGTTGTCGGTGACGTAGACGTCTACCCAACGTGTTTCAATCATGCTTGATTGGATAAAGGTTCTGTGAGCAGGATGGCAAATCATTGGATTGAAACCAAATCTGTTTAAGATGGTGTTTTACAATAACGGCGCCGAATAAGTTTACGTTGACGTCAATGAATGCGTGTTCATCTGTATTTGCCTGTTTAAAATTTACAGGATGTGAGTCAATCACGTGGTTAATGTAATGTTACTCGATCAGTGTCATTTAGCACTAAAAGGTTTGTCTCTAGATAACGTAAGATTCCTGCCAACTCCATAACGCTCACGTAACCATATGCGTCACATTTGGGTATATTGCATTCGTGTTATCTCTCGTTCTTATATCGAGAAAAACACGAATTCTGCCGTCAACATGCGACACCGAAACAAACTTTGGTTGGTGATGAGCACTGTACTCCGGTGCTGCTGGTTCCATCCCAAATGGGTTCTGGTCCATGCGTCGGTGTCCTCATGTCAAAGCGTTAGCTGTCAACGGCCTACTGTCATTAATGCCCATGATTATTTAATCCGTTTATCACAGACTGAATTCTAAGGTTTACCCCTCGCACATCTGTTAGACTCTGGAGTAATTTTGGAAAGCTTTGGAGTCCTAGAACGTAACGAGTTCTTGAGAATGTAACTGTCATCAGCCAAAGACGTCGTTTACTTACGTACCCTGTCACGCCGTTTCACAATTACGACTGCCCAGTGATACCATTTGTGTAATCGACTGAATGCACATTGCAAAATTCAAAATCTACGAGCGACGTACACCTGACGTTCCCATACGTTCAATTGACCAACGGCCTGCCAGCGCTGCAGATCTGTCAGCCATTAACGTTTAATCCTTTTTAATGAATTGATTATATGCAAGAATGTTTTAATTTACTCAATGAAGCAACTCAGAGTACGCATTTACGTGAAAAACTGCAAGTAAATGACACGCTAAGTTTGGTAGTTGACCCCAGTGTTATAAATTGTCCCATTTTGGCATGGCCAGTGAAGCATAACTCGATATGGTAGCATAAAATATGAGAGCGAATGTATGTAATAATAAAAAGCATTAGGTTTTTATATCATATTTAATCAAACTTTCTAAAATCGCTGTAGAATTTTAATATCCTTCAATTATTTTGCTTAGTATATTTTACAACTGGAAACAACTTTTTACATCAAGGAAACCATTTTCTTAATGAATGAGGAAATCATGAATATTGAGGGCTATCTTAGACTACTTTAAAATAATTAATATCAAAATGTAATACCCTTCAAAAATACAATACAATGGTCTTACCAAACATGTTGTATATACTCTGTGGAGCATAATGATCTGGTCTTCTTTTGAGAGCTTCCTCAAATGTAGCAATGGCTTCCTGAAGCAATGAAATACAAAACATTGGTAAGAAATGAACAAAATATAGGTCATATTTAACATGAGAAAATTTACACATTCTAACAAAACATAGATATTAATGTTGCTTAAAATTACAATTGCTGCTCCTTAAATTCAATGATTTTAATCCACTTTGATCATCTTTCAAGAGAAGCATGCAAGCTACTGTTGATCTAAATAGAACTGTCGCAAAGCAGACAAAATTTAATATCCCCCATTAGCACCTTGTCACTGAAAAAGTGCTATAGGTCAAAAGGTTCTTTAGTTGGAGCACAGCTTTAAACAAAGTCTAATTGTGACCTTGACCTTTGACCTTTGTGACCCAAAAACATTAGGGCATCTCCCCAGGTCATGGGCAACAACTGTGTGAAGTTTCATGATCCTAGGTCAACTGCTTCTTGATTTAGAGCACGGAAACAGATTTTAAACAAAGTATGATTGTGACCTTGACCTTTGACCTTCATGACCCCAAAACAGTAGGGCACCTCCTTGGGTCATGGGCAACAACCGTATTAAGTTTCATGATCCTAGGTCAAACAGTTCTTGAGTTAGAGCACGGAAACGAAAAAGTCTACGGACGGATGGACAGACTGATGGATGGACAGACAAACAGACATGGTCAAATCAATATACCCACTCTACTTCGTAGGTGGGGGTATAATCATGTCTCATTTGACCACAATATTTTCACTAGCATAAATCTTTTTATATTGATAATTATTGCCATCATACCTTATATCTTTGTTGATCAGTATAGAGACGCCCAAGGTTATAGAGACAGGATATTTTGGTACTATCATGAAGACGGGGGTCCTTCAGCTTACTTGTTTCAAGGTCGGCACAATGTCTATATACCTGGAAGAAAGTTAATAAATATATTGTAACAATGTTGCTTTTCAATAAAATTCTCGTAACTGCAGCTTAAAACAAGCTGCAGTTACGAGATTTTTGTTGAAAAGCAGCGGTATGAAACCATAACTAGGTGACTTGGATATTATAGAGACAGGATATTTTGGTACTATCATGTAAGCGGGGGTCCTTCAATTTGCTCGTTTCTACGTCAGCACAATGTCTATAAATCTGGAAAAAGTTGACCAATTACAAAACAACAGAATTCAAAGATATTGCAGAAAATAACTTCAAATAAATGAAATAGTACATGTTTGGGTATTTCACGATAGAAAACATTGTGGAAAAAAAGAAATTGCTTGTCACAAGCAATTTCTCCATTTCCCACAACATTTTCAAAAGTCTATCTTTTAGGGGGTTCAAAAGTGTCAATGTGTAGTAATGGGTTAATAAATATATGAAACCATGATTAATTTTAGTGAATTGGATATTATAAAGACAGGATATTTTGGTACTATAAAGTATTCAAGGGTCCTTCAATTTACTGGTTTCTAAATCAGCACATGTCTATAAACCTGAAAAGGTTAATGAATTCATATCAAAGTGACCCGTGGGCGGGGGCATGGGTATCCTACAATTCATTCGTCTCAAGGTCAGCACAATGTCTGTAAACCTTAAATAAATCATTTCATGCCAATTTGACCTAGAAAGCAAATAACAATGGGAAAAGCTTGTCTTTTTTTTGTCTTTTTGTTTCATGTATTGAATGTATTTAGTGTGAATACAAAGCATTATCCTTTAACCCATTACCAGAATGGCAAAATTTTAGTCTTGACTAAATTCAGATGGTGCAGATGTGAATTTCAAGTAAACAAGTATCTGGTGTTGTATGCAACACATTAAGTCCCCTACCGGCTTCACATTGACTCAATATGGTAATCAATAATAGATTAAGATGAACAAGTCATCAAAATAATTGTCAAACATATGAAATGTTATGCCCAACTGGAGGTGATTAATACTGCTGCATCACCACCCTGACTAACATGGCTTATAACTTTTTTTACATTTTAAAACAGGTTTCATCAAGTTAGCTTGCTTAGTTATTAATTTATTGCAGGATTCATTTTTTGCCATATTTTCACTATTTCCGTTACCATAGCAACCGCACTTTTTGTCAAAGAACAAAGATAAAATGATGTGCATAATCTACACATTGCCATCTAGTCATATACCAAGTCTCATCAAATTAGCTTGCTTACTTATTAACTTATCGCAGGATCCAATATTTTTGCCATATTTTCACTATTTCCGTAACCATAGCAACAACAATTTTAGTCTAAAAACAAAAATAAAATGATGTGCATAATCTACACATTGTAATATAGTCATATACCAAGTCTCATCAAACTAGCTTGCTTAGTTATTATCTTATCGCAGGATCCCATTTTTGGCCATATTTTCACTATTTCTGTAACCATAGCAACCTCAATTTAAGTCGAAAAACAAAAATAAAATGATGTGCATAATCTACACATTGCCATCTAGTCATATACCAACTTTCATCAAAAACGCTTGCTTAGTTATTAAGTTATCGCGGGATCCAGATTTGAGCGGACAGACGGACGGACAGACAGACGGACGGACAGACAGACGGAGGGCAAACCTATAGTCCCCTCCGGTGTGAACACCGGTAGGGGACTAATAAAACTTTACTTTTGTGTCTTTCTGGGAAGAAACAAGATATGTTTGTGAAACACAAATGCCCCTGAAAGTGTTAAGTTTTCGTGTAAAGGGTTGATAAGGGTTAACAAATGACCTTTAGGAAGGTCCTTTTGCGTGGAACAGATGGATATCAATGAAAGAAAGTTACATACCAAATTTCAGTTTTGTATGTCGAATACTTTTGGAGAAAAAGCAAATGTTAAGCTTTCGGAGAGACAGACAGACGGACAGACAGACATCCGGACATGAGTAAAACAATATGCGACTGATCTTTCCATATGGGGGCATAAAAACGAAGAAATGGCTTATTTAGGACAAGCATTTGTGACATTTGTTCAATGTCCATGATGTTTCCACAGTGTTTTCTAAAGCCTTTATCTTGAGTCGCCAAAAAGGATCACTGCATGGTGATGGACTAAGTGCTTTTACAGGGCAGAAAATAAATGTTAGATATTGCTGATTTTTCATTCAATAATTTTCCATATGGAAAGATATAAGATTCATTATTACATTCATAAGCTTAGATAGTTTATAATATTAAACTTACTGCTTCAGCTTCCTTGTTTTCTCCAATTTGTGCCAACAAAATGGCCAGATTTAGGTGGGCCACTGGAAATGGAGGAAATACATTATTTGTTTGAATCAATTTGAATTGCCATCTTCAAGATAGTTTTTACAGTCAGAGGCATTCAGGGGTTTCATTAACCCTTCCCCAAACAAGACCTGGTTTTGACGTCCCTAATAGAAAAGGCTTGGGAAAACATTGAAACAAAAGAAGAAACTGCTGATAACCAGCAGTTTCTCCTTTTGTCTCAATATTTTCTATGCCATATTTTACACAAATTCTATCTTTAATAACACCCATTTTGTCATTTGTGGCACTTTTTGAAGTGGATCACCCTAAAATTTTGTCGTTTGGGAAAGGGTAACATAAATAAGAGGCCGGTGAAGGGGGTGGGGGTCCTCCTTCTATTTGGCTGAGTTTGACTATAATCCCCTGCTACTTTTGAAAGTAATGTATGATGTTAATAGGAAAACATAGAAAATTCCCTGCCTACTTAAGCTTCCGGCCAATGGCCAAAATATTAATGAAACTCCTAATCGAATTCACAAGTACATTTTACTTATCATATGTTGCCCAATTGAAAACATTCAAGGTCTAAGAAGCATGAATCAGAGTGATTGCAGTTGGGCTATGCTGTCTACTAGTACCACACAGTGACGCCTTTTGACGCCCTACCAGAGAAAGGCTTTCGAAAACATTGTGGAACAAGAGCTGTCACTGTACAATGACAATGCCCCCGACACCGCTTTGATTTTAAATTATGGCCAATCTATGTTCAAGGTCAAGGTCATCCAGGGGTCAAGGTCACCAAAGTATGTGCCTACAGAAAGGTAATGTACCAAGGAATGTTGTGGTAAAGTATGAAGCGAATATGTTAAGTAATAAGGAAGTTATGGCCAATGTTAAAGTTTTTGGACGGAATGACGGACGGACAGACAGACGGACAGACGGACGGACAAGTCAAATTTATGATGCCTCCCTATCGGGGGCATAAAAAGAAGAAAGTGCTTGACAAGCACTTTCTTAATTTCTCACAATGAACAGAAAGTCCAAAAAGGCAAAAGTATTTTAAATTCTATTCACTTGAAATTGTAGTCTGGAACATCTTTGAATTTGGACCAGTCTTGATTTTTTCCGTTTGGTAATGGGTTAATTATAATAATAAGCTTACTTGATAAGTTTGGTCTAAAGCTGATAGCCCTTCTATAGCTCTCCAAAGCTTCTTGTATTCTTTTCTGGTTTTGTAGAAGGATACCACTGTAAAGAAAAATATTCAGTTTGTTTTACAATTTTCTGCTGTAATTTACTTTCAGCATTCTTATTTTTTTTCAAAAATCTTCTTATCACAAAACCCATATACCAAGCCTCTCTTACAACCAGTCGTGTGTCTTTTTAAATCGTATCTTTTAAAACTCAGAAAAATCGCACGATTTATAAAGACGCACGACAGGTTGTAAGAGCGCCTCAAAATATGTACATATAAAACAGGTCAAAAGTATGAATCTCTTTCGAGAAAAGTACGCATTCTTTGTGAATTTTCTGGAATTTCAGTATATCGTTCCCTGCGTCACACGCACGCCTGTCGCACATGCTCCATACTTCTGTCTTGCGTGCTCCTGGCGTTCTAAAAGACGCAGAATTGTCGTAGAAAAGAATTGTCTAATCAATTCTTTGCTGCGTGCAGTCTGCGTCCTGGTTGCGTCCACCAAAATTGTACGTTGCATTGGGTGCATCACACGACTAAACGTACGTTTTAGACGCAGACTGCACGCAGGAGCACCTACAACCGGTTGTAAGAGAGGCTTTACATGTTTCTCTAGGTTTTTTACTCAAACATTAAACAGTGACATCTGCACATGAAAGCATCTTCAGATACCCGGGGGGCTCCTTATTCCCTACAACACATGACCCCTTGGGCAATTGGCTAGTATCTGGGGATGACATGAAAGGAACAAAGTGGCAACTATGGGCTGTGCAAAGCCTTCCTGTGAAATCAACCCTTCTCAGAACGCTAAAAGATTAGGGTGAGCCTTTTGGAAAGGTATCCTAGACGACAGAATTTATGGTAAAAAGGAAGAATTTGTGTTCAATAAAGCACAGAAAATATCCAGACATAAAGAGGCTAGAGCCGTCAGATACTGATTATGCTCCCCAAATAAGTGTTTGTCACAATAAAAAAAACATTAATCCCCCTTTTTCCATGACAAGGTTTCTTGTACATTGATTGAAAATGGTGTAAGGTGTAGAACATTTCATTTATCACATAAGTATAAATTTAAATATTGGTTAGATTCTCACCATTAGATGAAAAGAAATTAGAGAAAAATTATTTTCTATATTAAGGCCCCTTTTTATGTGATGTAGCCACAAATTCAGAAACGGAAGAAAACATCCACTGGAAGTATTCAAAGGAGTTCATATATGAACTTTCATCCAATGGGATTGGTCAAAGGTTTGGTTTATTGGGGTGTAACGCCGTTTTCAACTACTAAGGTCATATCACAGCAGCTGGAGCACCTAATCATGGATTCCTGTCATTTCTCACACCAGTACTACCACAACACCCTTACCGAGCCTCCAGCTGCTCCCCCACAAAGGTTCACGATATCAAACCATTGATGGGTGACATTTCTGTCTGTAAGGGTATTTGCCGCAGCCGGGTATGGAACCCAGGACCTCTCGAATGAGAGGCAGATGTGCTACCACCATGGCTTTAGTCACTGTAGCCGATTTCTTATTTTAGATATCATACAAAACAGTAAAAAAAAGTTTTTAGTTATTGTCTACAAAATTTTATCCACTGTAGCTGATTACCTCTCAGACATCATATACTCTGAATCCAGATTTTGGTTAAAACATTTATAAGAGTTGTTGATTATTGTTTAGATTTCCTATCAGATTTCATAATCTTAATCCAGATTTTGGTCAAAACAGTAATAAGAGTTGTTAGTTACTGTCTGCCAAAATTATAGCCTAAGTAGCTGCTTTCCTATCAGATTTCATACTCTGAATCCAGATTGTGGTAAAAACAGTAATAATTGTTTTAATTATTTGTTACTAAAAATTCTAGCCACTGTAACTGATTTCCTATCAGATATCATACTCTGAATCCAGATTTTGGTCAAAGCAGTATTAGAGTTGTTAGTTATTGTCTACCATAATTCTAGCCACAGTAGCTGATTTTCCACCAGATATCATACTCTGAATCCAGATTTCGGTCAAAACAGTGATAAAAGGTGTTAATTATTGTGTACCATAATTCTAGCCACAGTAGCTGATTTCTTATCAGATATCATACTCTGAATCCAGATTTTGGTCAAAACAGTAATAAGAATAATAAATTATTGTTGGTTATTGTTTACAAAAATTCCAGCCACAGTAGTTGATTTCCTGTCAGATATCATACTCTGAATCCAGATTTTGGTCAAAGCAGTAATAAGAGGTGGTAATCATTGTTTATTAAAATTCTAGCCACAGTAGCTGATTTATTATCAGATATCATACACTGAATCCAGACTTTGGTCAAATCAGTAATAGAGCAAATACCTGTTATTGTCTACCAAAATTCTAGCCACAGCTGCTGATTTCAAAGGGTTGCTGAGATATGGCCGTGGACGGACGGACAGCGTGGCGACTATAAGCTCACTCGATATTTTTTCGGGGAGCATAAACATGCTGATCATCAGCATTTTCTTCTTTTTTGTTTCAATGTTTGCATAAGCCATTTCTATTAACCCTTTCCCAAACGACAAAGTTTTAGGGTGATCCAAATTGAAAGCTGCTGCAGACGACAAAAATTAATGATAATAAAGACATGATTTGTGTAAAATATGGCACAGAAAATATTGAGACAAAAGGAGAAACTGCTGGTTATCAGCAGTTTCTTCTTTTGATTCAATATCTTCTCAAGCATTTTCCACGAGGGACGTCAAAACCAGGTTTTGTTTGGGAAAGGGTTAAAGGTGTTTTCACCGTGTCTTGCTTAGGAAAAAGTTAAGACACAAAAAACCGACACTTTATAATTATACCACTGTCAAAAGTTCTAGGAGAGACAACATTTTGTAGAGATATTCACCAGGAAATTATTAAATATGATTAATGAAATAAAAACAGATGCAGTCACATTTCTGTAGAGACGGATTCCCATAAATCTCATTTTATGACAAGTGGAAATGGTGCAAAAAACTGTTGACTCATTTTGAACTCTGTTGACTTGCTGTATCTGAACCTAGTATGAATCCATTTTGCAAACTACGTATTCTGAATTTTGAGAGCTGTGTAAATGTCTACATATTTTCAAAAGCCTTATTCTTTAAGGTCAAATGTCAAAAATAAAGATGGTTTAGGAAAGGGTTTTGGAAAGGTTTAAGCTAACAAAAAATATGAAAATGTTGCCTTTCAGCACCAAAAGTAATACAAAGGATTATTACGATATTAAGCGCAATTAAATTTACATCACTTGTCAAGTTTTATGATAGGCTTATATAAAGTTCAAGCAGGATCAAGCTTTATAAGGAAAAACATGAATTACGACATTTAGAAATCTG
The DNA here is from genome assembly GCA_963680895.1 of Fragum sueziense. NCBI lineage: Eukaryota > Metazoa > Mollusca > Bivalvia > Cardiida > Cardiidae > Fragum > Fragum sueziense. Next base: position 62,135,696 of record OY804595.1, read on the forward strand.
CTCCTGAAAAATGTTCTTGAAACCAAAATTTGCATTAAAAGTGTACAGTTTTGTAAAATTGGACCATTTATGAAAGTTTTAGAAAAGATCCTGTGAAAACAAAGCAAAATAGATTATACCTAATGAAAACTGCATGTTAATTCTTTAAACATTATCAAAAAAAAAAAAAAAAAAAAAAAAAAAAAACCTCTAACTCTATGTGAATATACAAATTTCATTCATTTTGGAAATTATGTCTGTCACCAACAGCAGCTATCAGCATGGGTCAGTCTTAAACCATCACCAGACAGCATAATTTTAGAATAATCCAAATTCAAAAATGTTGCAGACGACAATTTCAAATGAATGAAATTTTACATTTTTTGTGACTTTTGGGATAGAAAACATTGTCACAAGCAATTTCTTAATTTTCCACAATATTTTCCAAAGTCTTTATCTTATGGGGCATCAAAAGGCATCAATATGTGAGAATGGGTTAAATATTTTTGATTTTGAAAGGGCTAAAACAAATCCATACTTACAGATTATAATGTACATCAGACATGTTAGGCCTGTATTTCAGGGCATTTCTATAGGCTGTCTCAGCATCTGTCACTCTACCCTGGCTGTTGTAAATGTTCGCCAGATTCCCCCATGCTGAAATTGAGCAAGAAATGATCATTTTCAAGATAAGAAATATTGAAGCAAGTTCGATGAGTAGTGATGACCTGCATTTTGGTAGACAGAAAAGAGTTAATAGACAAACTCATCTTTCTACAGATTTACAGCTAGTGTGACTGCTGAAATGCCAGCTCTGGTCAGAAATTCAGAATGCACAAATTGTGCAGGCTGAACAAGGATGAGATTTCACTTTTGTAAATTTCATTCAATTTCCTTATGAAGTAAAATATTTATGGCAATGAAATAAACATACCAATGCCCTTCTACCTTTCCAAAATAGCATATTTGGACTATTCCTATTTGAAAGCTACTGCAGATGACAAAATAAACAATGATGTACAACAGATTTGTGTGCAAAATAGTGCAGAAAATATTGAGGCAAAGGGAGAAAATGTTGATTATCAGCATTTTCTTCTTTTGCCTCATTTTTCTCCAAGCCTTTTCTAATACGGCTGTAAAAACCCCGATCTTGTTTGAGAAAGGCTTAAACCAGGACAAAATATTCAAGCCTTTTACCATGGGAAATCACAGTGAGCCCAAATTGCCCAAGTTAAGCACATTATAACTAGATATACAGGACAATTCAATTACGACATGATAAATGTGTCTAGACAAAAAAAGACATAAAAATACTTTTCAACAAAAACCTCTTAACTGCAGCTTAAAACAAGCTGCAGTTAAGAGGTTTTTGTTGAAAAGCTACCAAATATAATCACCTTTAGCAGGGTTCACCGCAATTCCCGAAGTGTACAAATTTTCCTCAGTCTGCCAGTCATAATTTCTTAAAAACGTCTTTGTGGAGTTGAGAAGAATAAGAACCACTATAAAAACTTTCACTGCTGTCCTTTTCCATTTCCCGCCATTTTCGTTTTCGAATTTTTTATAAATGAGATAAGATCCATGTCCTACAAGAAGGCAAAAGCCCATACTCGGAATGTATAACACACGCTCCGCTAACACAAAACCCACATAAAAAAATAAATTCGTAGCTGGAATGAACGGTAGCACAATTATTGCCGCAGAAAATATTATTATATCAATGGAATGTGGAGTTATATGAGATGAATTAAAAATATTACTGGAATTATCAGCAGTCTTTTTGGAATGTTCGCCATTAACTGACGTCTGCTGTTGGAATGTCTTTGATTTATTGCTAGAGATTTTAGAACTTGTATGAGTATTGGAATGTCCATTCATATATGGAGTAATATCTGTGGAATGTCGATGTATAAAGTCAAATGATAAATACGCAAAATAAATCAAACTTAAATAAAATATAACGGAGAAAATGTTCCTATAGTCTCCCACACTTTCTACCAATGGAATTGAAGTCATTGACCAATCAAAACTGAGAATTCTTGGACACAATAACAACCACATATTTAACGACGGTAACAACAAATAAGTCAAAGTTCTCGTTAAAACACTGTTAGAATCTGATGCGGGGTTGTCCGATGGAGCGAATTCTGGCGGTTTGTTTCCCATGAAGTAAACACGGAAGGCCACGAGCCCCACACCAACGAGACCCAGCAGTACGACACCTTCCATAGCTCTTCTGTGTCTCGGCTGAAAATAGAAAATAAGTTTGTTTTAACCCATTACCAAACGACAAAATTTTAGGGAAATCCAAATTGAAAGGTGCTGCAGACGACAATTTCAAGTGAAAGAAATTTTCAATTTTTAGATCTTTTTATGTAGAAAGCATTGTGGGAAATGAAGAAATTGCTTGTCACAAGCAATTTCTTCATTTTCCACGATATTTTCCTTTGCCGTTATTCTGTGGGGAGTCAAAAAGAGTCATTGTGTGGTAATGGGTTAACATTTTCCCTGCTGATTTTAAATTTTTGTTTCAAACAAAACATCAATTTTATCGTCTGCATAACTCCCAGAAGGGCTCCACAGAGATAACGTAGCTCAGCTGCTTGTAGAAATCAGAACGAGGCTTGGACTTGTAGGAGAAACAGTGCGGAACTTTAGGGTCCACAAATTAAACTAATTATAGCAGTTTCACAGTGATTATTATCCTTAGTGTAATTTTGGAATATATTTAATACTACAGGTAAGCTCCTTTACTTTTTTGGGAGAGAATTTTTAGACTAGGACAAAAGGTCCTTTTGCTTTGTTCTCTCTCCTGCATTGTCTCCCTATCAAAATGGAGTATAGGGCAATGCTAGGCCTATAATGGCTAATTACAACCCTATCAGAGGATAGGGTAATGGTTAGATCTGAATGATCAAAATAGGTCTGAATGACCACATCATACAATTTCCATTTCATAAATGGATGTATTACAAACTCTATCAGAGGATAGGGTAATGGTTAGATCTGAATGATCAAAACAGGTCTGAAGGACTAAATGTATATTGTCATCTTTGCAATGTGCTTATAATATTATATTACTTGTCTTTAACTCTTATCACAGAAATTGTGTAGTTCAATCTGAATGATCAGAATAGGTCTGAATGACTGCATTGAATAAAAATAAATGATAAGGCATTACAAAATCAAGCCTAAATCACAGAAAATCTGCATTTTCTTGTGTTTTGTTTGTACCCTTGTCAGAATATAGCATGGGAATTATCAAACATTTGATAACAAGGTTCAATTGGTAACTATACATAGTAAAAAAAGTTTTGCAACAAAATGTAAATATCTTTAGTAGCAAAAATATTTTTGTTTTAACATAAAATCAAACGTTTACACGATAGATTATAGCTAGAAAACACAAACAAATGAATTTTATACCGCCGTCGCGTGCGTCTTGCACTCCAGGTGCGCATTTCCGGTTTTCATGTCTGCTATGGTATTCATGTGTTTGGAGCATAATTCTAGAAAACATTTAGGCGTGAACATACTCGTCTTTGCCCAGCATGAAAAAGGCCACTAAAAAGACTTTTCTGCAACGCTGTTTGACTACGTCATGGACTTACGTTAGAAGGACGTTATATCGCTAATGTGTTCCTACGTGGCGGAACCGGCGATAAAGATGTCTCTTTAAATTTTACGTATCGCAAAGCATGAGTAACTGTTTGAGGATGCTATATGAGCCAATGTTTGTGGTTTGAGATAGTCCCGGTCAGGGACGTCGGAGAAAAACGCCATGAGACGATGACCGTCATAATTTCGTAACGTCAAGGCAAAGATGTTCCATATTCTCACCAAAACTTTGAGTGGCTTCAACAGTAATACCAAAATAGAGTATCCTCATTTACCATCCATAATCGTCTCCACAGACGAAGGGTTACTAGACGTTGACTATACGTTGTAATTTCCCTGACGCTACACCATGAACGTACCAGACCTTACTGGCATAGAGTCCTAAATGCTGTAAGCGTAAACAACGTTGATTTTCTCCCATTACCTTCATTCTGTTTGATTTATCACCGATAGAGCTCATATGGCGCATTTGGGGGAAGACGTGAACGTGATCCTTATGACGTGAATGACGTTCAGTCTCTTGATAAAGTAGTGAATGTTGAGACTAGGTACACACTTTTTATGTGGATTAGAAAACGTTTCAATGATGTTCTTGCTAAAAATGACCTCATAACCGATATCGAATTTTATTGTGACTTCTTGTTTTGGCCCCCCTCACCTACGTTAAGACACTGTTTCTCAGACAGTATTTAACGTTTCCACAAAGCAACATTTGAATGTTGTGTGTGAATGCATATGCTAAAATATTTATAATGGTGGTGAAATAAATATCACATAAAATATATGTTTTCAATTAACAAAGTCAGTGTTGCTAAACTTTTTTTACATGGTATATATGTATACTGGTGTATGACTAACTTTTTCCTTACACACTTTAAATCTTAACTTGCAGTTAGCAGAATGGCAGAACCACAGGACAAATTTACCAGCAATAATTTGTCCAGTCCACAACAACAACAAGAAGACTTGGTCAAATTCCTTGCAAAAGGGGAAGAAATCCTGAGCACGTTCACGCAGTCTATAAGAGCGTTTGAAGCAAGTTCCCTTCAAATAAAGGAACTGAGTACAGCAGTTGGGTCCATTCAAGAAAAATTGAAACAGGGAACTCCAGAAGAGACAACGTCTGGGGCTTCTGAACCAAAAAGACGTCGACTTTCTACATCATCGACAGTTTCGGATGACGATCTAGATCAACTTGGATCTCCACCCAAATCCCAAAGCCCAGTGCAGGGGGAACTAGGCTGCCTGGATGAACTAAACACCTTCCTCCTGGATGAGAATCAAGTGGGGGGGAATGTGTCGGACCAGGTGGCGGAAGTGATTAACAAAAACCTAAGGGGACGCCCAAACCCAGAAAAGCTGAAAACACTTTTGGACACTCATAAAAGGCCAGGCAACATAGCAAATTTGCAAATCCCGAGGGTGGACGGTTTTCTGTGGGACCAACTAAAACAATCCACACGGGTACAAGATGTCAGCAAACAAAAAACAATATCAATTTTGAACCAAGCTCTGGTACCGCTAATCAGAGCTTTGGACCACACCAACACCAATACCAGTCCGGACCCAGGTGTGCTGACATCAAACATAAAGGATACTGTGAAAATCCTTTGCGGAGCAGTCACCAAAATTAATCAGTCAAGAAGAGAGCAAATAAAAAAGGAATTAATTCCGAAGTATCGCCAACTTTGCACTGACGAACAGCCAATAACCGCCACTGGGCTTTTTGGGGACGACCTGGCAGACCGTACTAAAATATTGGATGGAGCCAAGGGTGTCCAAATGACTTCAAAAGGCCCAAACAAGCCTTTTTTGTCCAAAGGAGGGGCGGAGAGGAAGACAGACTGGCGCCAACGACAACAATCAGATTGGAGACAATCGAAACAACAACATCAACAACAACAACATTTTCCTCAAAAACAGAAATCGGGAAAGCAATGGAAAAACTCTGGACAAAAGTCAAACAAATTCATGACAGACAACAGGGACAAGACTCATTACTATTAAATGTAAGTAAATTGTTACCACTTCAACTTACTAACACTGTGGACAATTTTAGAGCTGGGAAAACAAGACATTTTTTGGAAAACTGGATGAAAATTACATCTGATCAGTGGATTCTGCAGACTGTTTCTGGATATCATGTGGAACTAGATAGAAATCCATACCAAAATTTCGTTCCGAAACAAATTAAATTTAGCAATTTGGAACATATTAAAATTAAGGAAGAATTGAATAGGTTTTTGAATTGTAATATTGTTGAAAAAGTGTTTGACAGTGTGCCAGGAGAATACATTTCCAATATTTTCATTAGGCCAAAAAAGAATGATAAAATTAGAGTTATTTTGAATTTGAAGCAATTCAATGAAAATATAGACCCTCATCATTTCAAAATGGAAACACTACAATGTGCTATTAATTCAATGCGGAGACATTGTTTTTTTGGATCAGTCGACTTATCTGAAAGTTATTATTCAATTCCAATAACAGAAAAACACAGAAAGTATTTTAGATTCTGGTTTGACAATCAAAAATACGAATTCACAAGTCTAGTGATGGGATTAGCTACATCGCCAAGGGTTTTTACAAAAATACTGAAACCAGTGTTCTCACATTTAAGGGAGAAAGGGTTCATCAGCACAGCATACATTGATGACTCATGTCTACAAGGGCAGACATATCAGGAATGTAGTGATAACATTTTGACAACCATTAAATTGATGGATAGCCTGGGGTTAACCATTAACCCCCACAAATCGGTCTTAGTTCCCACGAAAAAAATTGTCTTTGTAGGCTTTCTGCTCTGCTCAGAAACCATGACAGTTAGGCCCACATGCGAGAAAATTGCTGGGATAATTACCTTGTGCAAAGAGATTTATAGGTGTCAGTTTACTACAATAAGACAGTTTGCGAGATTAATTGGTATGTTAGTGGCATGTGAACCAGGGGTCAGATATGCTCCACTCTTTTATAAACCCTTAGAAAAATTCAAAGAACAAAACTTAAATTTCAAGCGTGGAAACTTCAATGCTTTCATGAAAATTACTCCAGATATAAAAGTGCACCTACAATGGTGGATTGAAAACTTGCATCATAGTTTTCAGTTGGTATCTGAGAAAAGACCTGATTACGTCATGACATGTGACAGTAGTCTGAGTGGTTGGGGGGCAGAGATAAAATCTGAGGGTACCTTTACAAAAGGTGTTTGGTCAGAAAATGAACAGTCATTACATATCAATGTCTTAGAACTAAAAGCATGTAAACTTGGGATTATGGCACTAGCAAAACAAAAAAGAAACATTCACATTAGAATTTTAACTGACAATACCACCACATGTTCTTACATAAATAAGTTTGGGGGAAAGAAACCAGACCTTAATGGACTTGCTAGGGAATTATGGATTTGGTGCATTAATAAAGATATTCATATCAGTGCAGCGCATATTCCAGGGGTTGTCAATATGGAAGCAGATGCATTATCCAGAACTTACAAAGATGATCTTGAGTGGTCTTTACATGAGTCAGTTTTTGAGAAAATCAAAACATTACACCCGTCAATGACAGTAGATATGTTTGCATCTCGACTAAATACTAAACTAAAAAAGTATGTCTCCTTCTTCCCTGATCATGAAGCTTTAGCAGTGGATGCATTCACAATAAACTGGGACAATGATCTTCTTTATATGTTCCCTCCTTTCAGCATAATTCCCAGAGTCCTGCAGAAAATCAAAATGGACCAGGCCGAAGCAGTACTGGTGGCGCCGGTATGGAAGACACAGACTTGGTGGCCACATCTTCTGAAACTCCTGTGTCAAGATTGGTACCTAATACAATCGGCACACAAAGTGTTAACACTCCATCACAAACCGGAGATGGAACATCCATTGAAACACCTACAACTTGGTGTTTTTCGCATATCAGGGAAACATTACGGAAACAGAACATTTCGGAAGCATCAGCTGATATAATTATAGCATCCTGGAGAGCGTCGACAAGAAAAATTTACACAGGGTACCTTAACAAGTGGATTCAGTTCTCCAAAGCTAGAAATTTCAATTTCTTGTCACCTACACCATCTCATATTATAACATTTCTGACTCCGTTATATAACAAAGGTTTAGGATACAGTAGTGTAAACACCGCAAGATCAGCCATTAATCAACTATAGTCCATACATGCTCAGGAAAAAATTATGGAAATTGTGTAATTATTAATAAGTTCATGAAGGGTGTTTTTGAATTAAGGCCAGCTTTGCCAAAATACAATGAGATTTGGGATGTTCAAACTGTACTGGACTACATGAAGACATTACCAGATAATTTATCATTACTAGAACTGTCAGGCAAATTAGCAGTCTTGTTTCTACTACTCACTGCTCAAAGGTGTCAAACTCTGCACTTAATTAGATTATCAGATATATCATTCGTGGGAAACAAACTGGTTGTTAAACTAAATCATTTACTAAAACAATCTCGACCAGGTAAATATCCTGGGCCATTAGTGCTTGATTCATATGAAGTTCATGAACTAGATGCCGAAGGGCAACATGTCGAGCCCGCTCATTTTGAAGAAAGAAGACCATACCTATGTCTACAGCTGTCATTACAATGGCGTTGTAAAAGTGGGGACAAAATAAGTTGGAATGATGGGGATCATGGTGAGACAGTTTATTGTTCACAAAATATTACATGTCTATGTATTTATAACGAGATACCAGAATGGATTAATTTGAGTATACATATGTGACCCGTCACGCTAAAAGGGACCTTATGCTAAGTCCATAGACCCGTCACGCTAAAAGGGACCTTATGCTAAGTCCATAAAACCAAATTACATTTGACCTCAAAGTTTGACCTTGACCTTTGAGCTTGGAATCTGGTTCTTGCACGCGACACTCCGCCTTACTGAGCTTGACATTTGTGCCAAGTTAAGGAATGGCCCGGACAAGCAAAAATCAACTCATTTTTTACATTTGACCTCAAAGTTTGACCTTGACCTTTCATCTTGGAATCTGGTTCTTGCACGCGACACTCCATCTTACTGAGCTTGACATTTGTGCCAAGTTATTTCTGAATCCCTCCATCCATGGTGAAGTTATGGCCCGGACAAGCAAAAATCATCTCATTTTTGACATTTGACCTCCAAGTTTGACCTTGACCTTTGAGCTTGGAATCTGGTTTTTGCACGCGACACTCCGCCTTACTGAGCTTGACATTTGTGCCAAGTTATTTCTGAATCCCTCCATCCATGGTGAAGTTATGGCCCGGACAAGCAAAAATCATCTCATTTTTGACATTTGACCTCCAAGTTTGACCTTGACCTTTGAGCTTGGAATCTGGTTCTTGCACGCGACACTCTGCCTTACTGAGCTTGACATTTGTGCCAAGTTATTTCTGAATCCCTCCATCCATGGTGAAGTTATGGCCCGGACAAGCAACTAGAAGACCTGAAGGTCTTGAGTCGCTCCACAGGTCTGAGTTTCATGTAATATTTAATCCAAGATTAGATTAGATTGTTCAATGCTTGTGTTTCATAGAGCAAAAAGAAAGTTACAAAACTAGATTGTTCAAAATGTTTTGTTCTTGAAGCAAAGAAAGTAAAACTATATGTTTGCCATTTGAGAAAGGGTAAAAGGAAATGGTAGAACATTCCAGCTTTGGATGATACTAGCAATTAAAATTTTCCATCTTCCAAACAGATCTAAATTGACAGACCATTGATTAATCCAAAATATTTCATATTTCTAAAAATAGATTTTGAGCTAAAAATAGAATTGGGGAAATACCATATTCCAAAATTAATGCAAATGGCTGATGAAACCTGAATTTCTTGTCATATCAAGTTTTTACTAAATTTTTCAAAACTTGTTGCTCTTAAAGCAATTACAAAGTAACTAGAAAACTGAAAACACACTGGTATAAGATCAATTGGTTACCAAGCTTTGTCTTTAATAGAGTGAGTTTGGCTGTTAGAGTGAGAAAAAAGTCACAATTAGCAATTTTGTCAAATTGAAAGGCATATAACTGAGGATTTTTAATTCCTATCTAGCTAAGAATCACACTAAAGCAAGATCTTAACTTCACCTACATCTTGTTTAAGTTTTGACTTGATTGTTCAATATTTGTGGATGTAAAGAGTGTAAAATCAAAGTCGAAAACAGCAATTTTGTCAAATTCAAGGGCAGAAAAATCATGATTTAAGATTCCTATGAAGCTAAAAATTACAAACATGCAAGATCTTATAGCCAGTAAGATTACATGAAAGTTTCGTGTTGATTGGTGGATATTTATGGTTGTTTGAGTAAAAATAAGGTCAAAAATGGTAATTTTGCCAATTTCAAGGGTACATAACTCAAGACATAATATTCAGATCAAGCTGAAAATTGCACTCAGGCAAGATCTTATCAGCACCAACATTCTGACCAAGTTTTGTCTTGATTGATAAATATTTGTAGTGGCTAGAGTGAAAACAAAGTCAAAACAGCCATTTTTTAATTCAAGGGCAGATAACTCCAGACTTTCTAGTTCAATCAGAATGAAATTTAGGAATCTGATAGAGGACCACCTAGCAGGGGTCGACTTAAGGATGAATTTGTAGCTAGCCAGCAGGGCCAGTTAAGATGGAAAGTAACTGGCCCAACTACTTTGTCACTGGTCCAAATTTTTTAGATGGAAATATGGTGAAAAAAGCAATTTGTCAAGAAACGCTCAATATTGACGATATCAAATGTCAAATAAAATGCCAACCTTCAAACAGTGATTACGTCATAGGTATGTCACATTGTAAGCTCTGCCGAGTCAATATTAAAACGCAATATGTGATTGGACTGTTCAGTGTCCGTCGACCAATCAAATTTTGTTTTTTAAAACGTATCGGTTGAAATAGGTTGTAACACCGGGTCCGTAGAAATACCCAAAACCAAACACTGAAACGGCTAAGTAAATACCGAAATGTGCGGCGCCCTTGGGAAAGAATTTAGTGCATGTTGGACTTTATGGAAGATCGATAATAACATATTTAATATGCGTTTCAGTACATTATTCCTACAAACTATGTGAAAAAGCCATATTCTAAGCATGTTTTTGGTAATCATTAATGCTTTTCAGTGTTAAACAGTGCTTTTCGGTATTTCTCTGTACCGCTGTAAACATCGGCCGCGTGCGATTTGTGAAATTCCAGCTTGTAGACGTCTCTCGATAACGGAGTGCACGCAAATGAAGCAAAATTAACCACTATGATTTATTTGCGAAGATATTCAGCGTAACAAGTACATTTTCTAATTGGATTTAAATCTATTTATCTATCCAATTTTATGACTATGTAGTAAATTTGCAACTGGCCAAACGGACTAGCTTCTGGCTCGTTCAACTGGCCCGAGGTACATTCAACTGGCCACGGGCTGGCGGACCAGCGGTTAAATCGACCCCTGCCTAGGGATCATTCCTGTGAAGTTTGATTGAAATCCATCATGTGGTTTCTGAGGAGAAGATTTTTAAAGAAAAAGTTGACGACCGGATGGACGGACGGACGGACGGACGGACGCACGCACGACGGACACAGCGCCATGACAATAGCCCGCTGGCCTGAAGGCCAGTGGAGCTAAAAATCATCTCATTTTTGACATTTGACCTCCAAGTTTGACCTTGACCTTTGAGCTTGGAATCTGGTTCTTGCACGCGACACTCTGCCTTACTGAGCTTGACATTTGTGCCAAGTTATTTCTGAATCCCTCCATCCATGGTGAAGTTATGGCCCGGACAAGCAAAAATCTTCTCATTTTTGACATTTGACCTCCAAGTTTGACCTTGACCTTTGAGCTTGGAATCTGGTTCTTGCACGCGACACTCCGCCTTACTGAGCTTGACATTTGTGCCAAGTTATTTCTGAATCCCTCCATCCATGGTGAAGTTATGGCCCGGACAAGCTCCATCCGGACGGACGCACGCACTAACGCACGCACGCACGCACTAACGCACGCACGCACTAACGCACATACACCGAACCGCCATTGTGACAACTATGTCGAGCTCACCGCAAGCGGGCTCGACAAAAATTGTGTATTGTCAAAGTATTTCAAGAATACATAGCACGAACAAAGGGTCTACGTGACAGTGATAAATTGCTCATTAGTACTCAGAGACCCCATAAAGGGGTTGCAAAAACAACAGTTGGCCGCTGGGTCAGACTGTTCTTGCATAAAGCAGGCGTTCTGCCATGTTATGGAGCTCATAGTACAAGGTCAGCAGCAACTAGTAAAGCAAAATCCAGAGGGATTCCGCTGCAAAGTTTACTTAAAACAGCTGGTTGGACAAATGTTTCAACTTTTGCCAAGTTCTATGACAAGGTCATTATTCAACCACAGAGTTCTATACAATCTAGTTTGTTATCAAAATCAAATATGAAATGTAAATAGATATGTTGAGTTTAGTCTCTTGAAATGAATATAATTAATCAGAATAGAAGAATGTGTTCTATTTTATGTTTCAATGATGGGCATACCTATTACCGTATACAGCTTGTACAGACAAGTCTCTAAAATCTCTGTGGAGCCCTTCTGGGAGTTATGCAGACGATAAAATTGAATGATTAAACAAGACTTACCGACAACGGAGGGAAGTTGAAGTTTGATCTGGATTTTATCGTCTGCAAACTCCGGGAAGGGCTTACACACCCGCCCTCCCAACCCATTACATACTCTGTACAAGCATGATGATACCGATGTCAAGTTTGTTAAAATTGGTCAAACAACTTGACATCAGTTGGACTCTAAAGACTGATTTCTACAAGCAGCTGAGCTACGTTATCTCTGTGTAAGCCCTTCCCGGAGTTTGCAGACGATAAAATCCAGATCAAACTTCAACTTCCCTCCGTTGTCGGTAAGTCTTGTTTAATCATTCAATTAAAGAGGCATTTCAACAAGCTTAGCTGAGATATTTGCCACAAGAATGGAGAAGAAAGCAGGCAGTGTAGGCTTAGATCAGACTGCACGTCTGTGCAGGCTGATCTTAGTCTATTCTTCTTGCCAAAGCTTTGATCACAGCAGCAAACTGATGTGAATAGCATGAGAAGGGTTAATCCATTACCACACAGTGACTCTATTTGACTCCACTCAAGATAATGGCTTCGGAAAACATTGTGGAAAATGAAGAAATTGCTTGTGACAAGCAATTTCTTCAATTCCCACAATGTTTTCTAATCAAAAAGATCAACAAAATTTAAATTTCATTCACTTGAAAATGTCGCCAGCAACAGTTTTCAAATTGGAACAGTCCAAAATTTTGTCATTTGGTAAAGGGTTAATCCATTACCAGATGGCAAAATATGGTCTAGTCCAAATCAAAAGATGTTGCAGACGACAATTTCAAGCGAATGAAATTATTTCATTTATTGGTCTTTTTTTATATAAAACATTGTGGGAAATGAAGAAATTGTTTGTCACATGCAATTTCTTCACTTTCCAAAATAATTATGCCCCCTTTCGAAGAAAATGGGGGTATATTGATTTGCAAGTGTCGGTCGGAAGGTCGGTCGGTCGGTCCGTATGTCGGTCGGTCTGTCCGTAGACCAAACCTTGTCCGGAGCATAACTCGAAAAGTATTACAGGTAGAATCATGAAACTTCACAGGTGGATAGATCTCATCATGGAGAGGTGCAGTGCACAAGAACCGTAACTCTGCCGATCAAATTTTTGGAGTTATTGCCCTTTGTTGATTTTCAAACTTGATTCTTGTCCGGAGCATAACTCAAAAAGTATGTTAGGAAGAATCGTGAATCTTTACAGGTAGATATATCTTATTATGGAGAGGTGCAGTGCACAAGAACCATAACTCTGCTGATCATATTTTTGGAGTTATTGCCCTTTGTTGATTTTCAAACTTGATTCTTGTCCGGAGCATAACTCAAAAAGTATATAAGGTAGAATCATGACACTTAATAGGTTGATAGATCTCATTATGGAGAGGTGCAGTGCACAAGAACCATAACCTTGTCGATCAACTTCTTGGAGTTATTGCCCTTTGTTGATTTTTACACTTAATTCTTAACCTTGCCTATATCTCATGTATTTTTACACATACAGACTTGATATCTCACACATAGATACCTCCTATCAACATCATTCACATTTGACCATGACCTTGGACCTTGTGACCTTGACCTTGGAGTTTGACCTACTTTAAAAAAATTAAATCGGGCATATATCTCATGACCTATTACACATACAGCCTTGATATTTCACACATGGAACCTCCTACCAAGACCTTTCACAATTGACCATGACCTTGGACCTTGTGACCTTGACATTGGAGTTTGACCTACATTTTAAAAACTTTAACCTGGCCGATATATCATGTCCTTTTAAACATACAGCCTTGATATTTGACACATGGAAACCTCCGACTAAGACCTATCACATATGACTATGACCTTGGACCTTGTGACCCTGACCTTGGAGTTTGACCTACTTTAAAAAAAAATAAACTGGGCCTATATCTCATGTGCTATTACACATACAGCCTTGATATTTCACACATGGACACATCCTACCAAGACCTTTCACATTTGACAATGACCCTGGACCTTGTGACCTTGACCTTGGACTTTTACCTACTTTTATAAAATTTTAACCTAGCTGATATATCATGTCCTTTTGCACATACAGCCTTGATATTTGACACATGGACACCTACGACCGAGACCTTTCACATTTGACCATGACCTTGGACCTTGTGACCTTGACCTTAGTGTTTGACCTACTTTTATAATACATTAACCTGGCCTATATTTTATGTCATTTTACACATACAGCATTGATATTTCACACATGGTCACTTCCAACCAAGACATTTCACATTTGACCATGACCTTGGACCTTGACCTTGAAGTTTGACCTACTTTTAAAAAACTCAAACTAGGCCTATATCTCATGTCCTGTTACCTATACAGTCTCGATATCTTACACATGGACACCTCCTACCAAGACCTTTCACATTTGACCATGACCTTGGACCTTGTGACCTTGACCTTGGTGTTTGACCTACTTTTATAATGCATTAACCTGGCCTATATTTCATGTCATTTTACACATATAGCCTTGATATTTCACACATGGTCAGAGCTTCAGATTTACAGTGGGCCCGGGCCATTTGACACACTATTTGCAAATATGGCCCATCACTTTTCAACTCCAGGGGCCAAGCGGCCCAAGCTTTTACAAATTTTTTATATCACTATGTTTATTTTCATTGCTATGGCCCATCATTTCCAAAAAATGACCCATCAATTTCCCTACCATGGGTCATTTAGACCCACCACTCTTCAAATAAATCTGAAGCTCTGCATGGTCACTTCCAACCTTTCACATTTGACCATGACCTTGAATATTGCACCTTGACCTTGGAGTTTGACCTACTTTTAAAAAACTTTAACCAGGCATATATATCATGTCCTTTTACACCTATAGCCTTGATATTTCACACATGGACACCTCCAACCAAAACCTTTCACATTTGACCATGACCTTGACCTTGGCATTTGGCCTACTTTTAAAAACTTTAATCTGGCCTATATTTCATTTTACATTTACATATACAGCCTTGATATTTCACACATAGACACCTCCTACCAAGACCTTTCATATTTGACCATGACCTTGGACCTTGTTAACTTGACCTTGGACTTTGACCTACATCAAATGTAGGCACTTGAAGGGGGCATATATGTTTTACAAACATCTCTTGTTTCTCAAGCCTTTGTTTCATTGGAAGTCAAAAGGCGTCACTATGTGGGAATAGGTTAATCAGAGCAAAAGATAAGAGGGCCCAGGGGGTAAAGGCATTCAAAATTTGTTATTGCAAATCTAAACTCTATGCTGTGGGTACAATACTTTAATTAACCCTCTCCCAAACAAGACCTGGTTTTGACGTCCCTAATAGAAAAGGATTATGAAAACATTGAGGCAAAAGAAGAAACTGCTGATAACCAGCAGTTTCTACTTTTGCCTCAATATTTTCCTTGCTATATTACACATAAAATTCATCTTCCACAGCATTTGTTTTGTGGTCTGCAGCAACTATTGAATTGGACCACTCTGAAATTTTGTCGTTTTGGAAAGGGTTAATATCCTGCATGTTTCTTCAACTACAGTGAAATTTGTTTTTTCATTTTGCTGTTTCAGAAAGGGTTGAAATTTTAATGGAATGAATGCGTTTATAAAATTGTCGGAGGGTCGGCATGGCATTTTAGATTTATGCAGATAACTTATATTTGTGACCTTGTGAAGTAGAAAATCTCTTTTCAAGTGATCATAGCCTTTGATTATTGGTTATTTACAATCAAAACAGGAGTTATAATTCATATTTTGTTCATTTTGACAGACGATGAATAGATTATCCATTGATTTCGGGGTCAATACCTTGTTAATGATAGACTGCAGGTTTAACCTTTATGTACCCTTTCAGAACTTCAGATTTACAGTGGGCCCCGGGCCATTTGACACAATATTTGCAAATATGGCCCATCACTTTTCAACTCCAGGGAGCCCAAGCTTTTACAAATTTTTTATATCACTATGTTTATTTTCATTGCTATGACCCATCATTTCCAAATATGACCCATCAATTTCCCTGCCATGGGTCATTTCCACCCACCACTCTTCAAATAAATCTGAAGCTCTGCCCTTTCTAGATGACAAAATTCTGAAGTGATTCAAAGCATCCACCAAAAGACTTATTATATTTGATTAAGATCTAGAGATTTTATAAAAATATTATTTTCGATGTTTGAGGAACGAATTAGTCGAAAATTAATTTCCCTTGCTATGTCTAAGCTCCGATAGATGGCGTTGTATAGTGCACGAGCTTGCTCGTGCGTTTGTAAGTCCTTCACTCAGAGTTGGAAACCGACTGTAGGCGGACGTGTATTGCTGTTTTTATTGTCGTTGGGCGGTGTAGCACGTGTTTCTCTTTCCAAATGACGAACTGGCTACATGGGTTTAGATGAATCTGCATCGTTACTGGGATGTCTCATCTTGATCTACATGACAGTGCACATTCGACATGGAGCGATGGGGTGTTAGAAGACGTATATTGAAATAAAGCTATGCATGACTGCAGACGATAATTGAAGATAAGTACTGAATAGAAATAGCCTAGGCTATTTTTCTTAATCGCGTTGAAATTAAATTATTGTGTGTAAAGGAGTATTTTAGAAATAGTATGAGAAAGGATGAAATTTATATATGAGTTTACACTTTGCTGTCTACGTATCAAAAATGGCATTGGATCTTGTGCTAAATATAGATCTTGTTTACCGTTATGTATTGGTAAATCGTCGATGTTTTTATAAAATCGTGTAACTACAGATCCTATCAAGCTGTAGTTGCGACGTTTTTTATTTACACTGACGAAATAGTATTGTTTGCTTCACTGTTTAATTGATATAATTGGCATGATATCATGTGCATTATGGAATTGAATTGTTCAATTCTGCAAGAAACAAATTATCCATTTATTCAACAGTTTTGTTGCCTGTATTTATTCGTGTGTATGGGCATTACATTACTGTTTCTGTCTTTTCAGAATATTTTGGGTACCGCAGAGTGATGGCGATTGAAATTGAATGGTTGTGAGCACTATAGTGACTGACGTTTGACTTCGCGGGATGTTGTCTTACTGATGTACAGTTAAGGTGGTGAAGCTAGAATTTCGTGTCAACATAAATGTTCCAGAGGATGCACTGGTGAATTAGCCCGAATTACTGCGTGATTATAAAAGAATCTATGCATATTGTCTGTGGATTCATTTATTGTATTGACACAGCTCTATTTAGTCCTCGAGTAATTGTTAATTAATATGCTACGTCACTGTTTAACGCTTTTAATTATAGTTCATGCCGGAATTAACATTGATTAAAGTTTTTGTACGAGAATGTTATTTCCTTATTTGGTTAGTTTGCTACTTATTCAAGGTTTATGACAGAATGCTAGAACGTGGAAGAAAATGTTGATATAGTACATAATTCCGGAAGTTGAGCGTTGTTACGAATGTTAGGTAAAATGAATTACCGTAACTTGAATGAAACGCATTGTAAATGTAGTATATTATTGTTGTAACCATTTGTTTCGTACGTGTGCATTTATCTATTATTGGCCTATTGTAATTACACAAATTACGGCATCGAAAATACTTGTATTTAAGTTCGGCCATTTCAAGAAATGGCATAGCAGCCAGAACTTGCCATGATATATGATGTTTTAAGTTGCATATAGATTCGGACCAGTTGTTATGATGAGAGTTTTGCACGGCTACATGTATATCGATATGTATAGTTGTGCAAAATTCGTATTGCTAGTAATTACGGGATAAAACTATTTACTTCTTAGTTCAATGTTAATGTAATGAATATCTATTGGGTTATTGTTGTTTGCATTGAAATGTTTTTGAGTACGTTCGTTGCTTTGTATATGTATTGTAACTATGCCAGGGAAAACTATTGCTTATGATGAATATAGAAAATAATTAAATACCAGTGGATGATGTTAAATATGTGCACACTGTACACACATGTTTGTATTGCTGTAATAACGTTTATTATTACAACGTTTGGTAATAGGGATGTTGAGAATTTCATGTGAATCCATTGATAAATGCTTTAGTATTCAATACTTCTATGACATACCCGTTCTTTTAGTCTCAGTCGGTATACAGTCCAACTGTTACGCCAAAAAATAATATTTTTTGTGTTTGTTGTTATGTTATCCTCTAGAGGAGAGTGAGTTGGCAAGGGAAATATTATTTTCGATGTTTGAGGAACGAATTAGTCGAAAATTAATTTCCCTTGCTATGTCTAAGCTCCGATAGATGGCGTTGTATAGTGCACGAGCTTGCTCGTGCGTTTGTAAGTCCTTCACTCAGAGTTGGAAACCGACTGTAGGCGGACGTGTATTGCTGTTTTTATTGTTTTAGTTTTTAATATTGTAAGCTAGATGTATGATTGTAGAAAGTCAGTTATGTCAGAATACCATGCAATACATTCGGTGCATGATATATGCAAGTTCGTTTTGAACGCTGATTACCAATGTTTCCTTGTGTTCTCTTATGAACAATTTCTTCAATTGCTATTTCACACATTAGTTATGTTAAAAGTACTACTTGTTTATGCATTGGGCATATGATGCCATTCGCTTTCATGTGGTATTGAGCGTTTTGAAATGTTCAATGTCATGTATTAACGAATGACTAATTAATTTCATGACATATAGCGGCTGTTATATAAGACATGTTCATAGATACGTAAAGAAGTTGAAAGTTACGACGTATCTATAGCCGATTATGATTGGTTGATTGCGATTATGTTGATAGTAGTTAGCTGAGTGCTAAATAAAGACAAGTCGTTGGCATTGAATGTGTAGATATGCTAAAATGTATGTTATTTCATGTGCTAGTAAGTAATTTTAAGTGTAGCAGTCAGCCAGTGAACGTGTGGATACGTTCGTATACACTAAACATGGATGAGTTGAACTTAAAGAACATTCATTTATAGTGTGAAATTGGACATTTTTGCATGTTCAATATCATTTATCATTGAATGTTAATAAGGTAAAGTCATACGTATCTGTAACTGTATTGAATTATATATTCATAAGTGCAATTCCAATATTGAAAGACGTTGAAAGTTCAGACGCGGTCATAGTTGAGTGTAATTGAGCAATTTGATGTGTTGCTAGTTATTTGCTGTTGAGTACCTTATATAAGCACAATTATTGTCATTGAGTATTTAGATGTTCACATGTTTCATGATTACTGATATTGAGCTCAATTGATACTTTTAAGTAACCGAACGTATAGGTGCGTTCGTGATATTTAATGAACATTGTAGTCATTTACAAGTTCAAAAGTGCATGTGTTCGGGGTCATCTGCAAGCGTTCGTGTCGATAAAGTCAGAGTCATATGAATTGAAACATGTGTGTGCGTTTGTATTTATATGAAATTGAACGCATATATGCGTTATGAAGTGACAATGAATTATGAGCATGTTCGGGTCTGTAGTAATTAGACGCATTATGCGTTATGCATTGCGCAAGTAAACTTGCAGGAATGATTGGGGTCATCTGCATGCGACCGTGTTGGTCCGAGTTGAGGTGTCGTTCATGATAAGCCAGAAGCGAACGTTTACGTATATTCAGAGTCCATCGGAATTGAACGCATGGGTGCGTTATGCATTACGCAAACGAACGTGCAAGGACGTTCGGAGTCATCTGCTGCGAACGTTTCGGTACGTTCGGAGTTAAATATTCATTGGACGTGAGAGTACGTTCATGGTTAAGCTCTAGCGAACGTGAGGGTACGTTCGGTGTCATCTGCAAGCTAACGTGAGGGTACGTTCGGTGTCATCTGCAAGCGAACGTGAGGGTACGTTCGGTGTCATCTGCAAGTGAACGTGAGGGTACGTTCGGTGTCACCTGCTAGCGAACGTAAGGGTACGTTCGGTGTCATCTGCAAGCGAACGTAAGGGTACGTTCGGTATGTTTCGTGAACGTAAGGGAACGTTCATGGTTAGGCGAACGTGAGGGTGCGTTCGGTATGTTTCGTGAACGTGAGGGTCCGTTCATGGTTAGTGCGAACGTGAGGGTACGTTCGGTATGTTTCGTGAACGTGAGGGTCCGTTCATGGTTAGTGCGAACGTGAGGGTACGTTCGGTATGTTTCGTGAACGTGAGGTTCCGTTCATGGTTAAGGCGAACGCGAGGGTGCGTTCGGGAGCGGCGGTGAACGTGTGGGTACGTTCAGAGTCATTCGTGAGTGAACGCGTGGGTGCGTTACGCAATTCGCAAGCGAACGTGCAGGTACGTTCGGAGTCATCTGCTATTGAACGTGTGATTCACGTTCGGAGTTGAATGTTGAGCCGCTAGCGAACGTGAGTACGTTCGTAGTCATCTGCAACGAACGTGAGGGTACGTTCGGAATGTTTCTTGAACGTGAGAGTACGTTCATGGTATCAACGCGAACGTATGGAGACGTTCGGAGTATTGTTGTTGTAATACGCGTGTTGTATTGTACGATTGATGAGAATAAACGGCCCGCAGTCGGTATACAGTCCAACTGTTACGCCAAAAAATAATATTTTTTGTGTTTGTTGTTATGTTATCCTCTAGAGGAGAGCGAGTTGGCAAGGGAACATTTTTTATAAACAACAGATGGCAATTCAAATCATTTGGTAACAGACTTCATCATAGGCCTTACATGTTTAATCCTTTCCCAAATGGCAAAATTTTAGGGTGATTCACTTCAAAACCTGCCACAAATGACAAATTGGATGTTGTTAAAGATAGGATTTGTGTAAAATATTGCATAGAAAATATTGAGACAAGAGGACCATGATGGTCCTAAATCGCTCACCTGAATCAAGATGACAAGAGTGATAATGGCAATTTTGTCAAATTCAAAGGCATGAAACTTATAAGGACTTTCTGTTTTGAAACAATTAAGAAATAATTTTGTTCCAATCGATCCTGTGAGGTTGGGTATGAATTAGCACAATTGTTGAGTTAGTTAATTTTCAACAATTATTTCATGATTTCGCAATATACAACATAGGGCTAATTTTCAAAGCATACTGATCTGTTAGAGATTGATCATTTATGATAGGCTCATTTAACAAGATTTTGTCTGTGATTGATAGAATTTAGTGAAAGATTACCATCTGATAAGCTAAAGCTAATCCCTCATTTGTTTACATAAGATAAACATGGGGCCAGCATGAGAGCAACAGATAAGGGAAATAGAAAATTGGCCCAATGGTTTATTTTTAAAGAATTTTCTTATGATTTCTCTAAGTCTGATAAGCCCTTCCTCCCTGCCATGCCAACATTTTTTGACCAATGGAAAAATTTGTGAAACATTTTGAAAAGAGTAACTCAAGGAACATTCCAGTAAAGTCTGGTTCAATTGGGCACAATGGTTGATTTTTAAAGAATTTTCTTATGATTTCTTTAAGTCCGATAAGCCCCTTCCTCCCTGCCACACCCACATTTTTTGACGAATCAAAAATCCGCGAAAAAGTTTTGAGAAGGCCCAGGGTCACTCAAGGAACCTTCCAGCAAAGTCTGCTTCAATTGGGCACAATGGTTGATTTTTAAAGAATTTTCTTATGATTTCTCTAAGTCTAATAAACCCCTTTCTCCCTGCCACAGTCACAGTTTTTACAAATGAAAAAAACTGTGAACAAATTTTGAAAAGAGAGACTCAAAGAACATTCCTGCAAAGTCTGCTTAAAATTGGCCCATTGGTTGATTTTTGAAGAATTTTCTTATGATTTCTCCAAGTCTGATAAGCCCCTTTCTCCCTGCCAAGGCCACAATTTTTTACAAATAAAAAGATTTGTGGTCAAATTTTGAAAAGAATGACTCAAGGCACATTCCTGCAAGGTCTGGTTCAAATTGGCCCAATGGTTGATTTTTAAAGAATTTTCTTATGATTTCTCTAAGTCTAATAAGCCCCTTTATCCCTGCCACGGCCATGTTTTTTTTTTTTCAAGTGTAAAATTTCTGAACAAATTTTGAAAAGAATGACTTAACCCTTTCCCAAACAGCAACATTTTAGGGTGCTTCAATATGAAAGCTGCTGCAGACGACAAAACAGATGTTGATAAAGATAGGGTTTGTGTACAATATAGCATGGAAAATTTTGAGGCAAATGGAGAAACTGCTGATTATCAGCAGTTTCTTCTTTTGCCTCAATGTTTTCCCAAACCTAATATACTAGGGACGTCAAAACCAGGTCTTGTTTGGGAAAGGGTTAAGGAAAGTTTGGACAGCGCCCACGTGACTTTTCATTTGGAACACCACGGACATTTCTGTCGAACCATACCAAATGTTTATTGTACGGCTACGTAGACTGGATTTGGTAACTAGGCCAGGTATACCAGTCAATGGAAATAACCGGAAATAAAAACAAAATAATGGCGGACAATTTATCGACTAAAAGTGTTGAAAGTCGATTGTTCTTTATTCTCTGCCTTCGGTTGAAAGATACGAACTTCATAACGCATTTACATCTTCGATTAAATGGAGCATTATCGCTTGCCGTTGTTGACGAGTCATCAAATATCCAGACTACGACGAGGCGGGCCTAAAACGAGACAGTTTCGACGGAGCAAAGCTGTGACAGTGAAGTCTTCGAGTTCAACTTCCACTTCCACCAGCTTCCACTACGTAAATACCGTCACCACGGGACTAATAGACGAGAAAATATTTACAAGTCATGGACATGTAAACCATAGATCACCAAGAATACAGCTGATTACAGATTTTTCGATAGGAAACGATAGTGAATTTGTGGTGTGTTTTTTTAAAAAAGAAAGTCTACCAAAAACAAAGTGAAACAAGAGTTGAAGACCCGTTTTATTATTTATAATTAAGAAATAATAATAATAAAACAGGTCTTCAACTCTTGTTTCACTTTGTGTTTATTAGTGACTCGTCAACAACGGCAAGCGATTATTATTATTATTATTTTTTTTACACTAACCCTTTCCAGAATGACGAATTTTTAGGGTGGTCAAATTCAAAAGCTGATAAAAGACAGCAAAATGAAGTTAATTATGATTAAATTTATGTATGATATAGCATAGAAAACACTGAGACAAAAGGAGAAACTGCTGGTGATCATTTAGTTTCTTCTTTTGCCTCAATGGTTTCCCAAGCCTATTCAGTTAGGGACGTCAAAACCGTGTCTTGTTCGGGAAAGGGTTAAAGAGCTACAAATAAGAGTTGATTAAGGCATTCTAAATATTTATTGCAATCCCAAACCATATGTTGTGGGTACTGATTTAACCCTCTCCCAAACAAGACCTGGTTTTGACGTCCCGAATGGTAAAAGCTTTGGAAGAAATTGTTGATAATCAGCAATTTTTCCTTTTGCCTCAATCTTTTCTATACCATATTACACACAGATCCTGTCTTTATCAACACCCATTTTGTTTTTTGTTGTCTGCATCAGCTTTCAAATTAGGATGCCCTAAAAGTTTGCCGTTTGGGAAAAGGTTAAATTATTCCGAGAGATGATTCAGATCAATTAGATCTACCTACAACACTGGGTTTTATGGAAATTGAATATTTTGCAAGGACGGATCCAGGATTCTTTTCCAGGGGGGGGGGGGGGGGGGGTTGTAGTAAATAAGTAACATTACACTAAATTTATAGTCAAAATTTAATTTTCGCCTTTTTCGGTCAATGCCATGGGGGGTCCGGACCGCCATTTAAAGCTGTGATCCATAATGCATAATCATATGTCTGCTTGATATTCATTTGCATTGAATTTCCTAGCAAGTCAGCAAGTTGCAATTATTCATTGCAATTTGATTGGCCAAATTCCCAATTTAAAATAAAGTTTACAATACTAGTCTCTTTCATTTGTCACTTTTGTAATCAGTATTTTTAAAGTGACATTTCAGAATTTTTTGTCATAAATTTCACTTTTATTTTTATCTGAAAGAGCATATTTCCTTATGAAAATTCTGAAAATTTCAAGCCAAAATATTGCGCCGTTTACGAGAAACTTATATTTTTGTGTTAAAATTGAACAAATTGTTGTGGACAACAGTTCGGATTTATATGCAATTTATCGATTATGTCTCAACTTTAAATGAGTGTTTCTCACTTATTGGCAACAACTTAAAAAAAACTAATAGCGTTTATACTCATTAGAATAACCAATCTTGGCATCTAGACATACTTTAAAAAATGAAATTGGAATGAAATGTCTCTTTAATTGGTTTTATACCGGTTTAATTTGTAAGCATTGACTGATGATAATATGATGAATAAAGTTCTTAAACTGATTTATGACTTGTGTTAGTTGTTTCACTCTGTGGATGTTGGTTCAAAGAGTGTATTCAGTGCCTCTAGTTTGTTTGCATGAAAAACAAAGTTGTCAGATTAAGATTTTGATTGATACCTGCATGTGCAGATCATTGGATGCAGTGTTCTTCCCAGCCCCTAATAAGCTGTATCGGCCCCACTACAGCTTCATGTAAATCAATGTATTGCCCCTACAGCTTCATAATTACCCCTACAGCTTAATTTCTTCAAATGGTCACCAAATAGAGACATTGTAAGAGGTACTTCATGTCAAAAACTTATAAATAATGCATTATAATCAATCAAAATGTAATAATTCTTTATAAAAACATTATGAGAAAAGAAGAAATTGCTCAAATTGAGCAATTTCTTCTTTTCACATTATGTTTTTATTCATGAACACAATGATTTTCAAGGTTTACCAATACTTGTAATCTGCCACTACGGCTTCAAATTATTCTGAGGAGAACCCTGGGATGGGGCCTGGCCCCCCTCAAACTTGTAAAACAAAAGGCTTATCAAAGTGAATTTCAGTAAATTATTTTTTCTTGCACCAATGCAGTCGGGCCCCTTGAAAACGTGACCCCCACTAGGAAAATTGTCTGGAGCAAAGCATGGCCTGTCTATGCTGCATTCATTCTAGAGGCACTGTACTGATTCACCCCCTTAACCTATTCACATGCAATGTCTCTTTTTGACTCCTTACAAGGTAATGACTTTGGAAAACATTGTGGATAATGATGGAATTGTTTGTGACAAGCAATTTCTTCATTTCCCACAATATTTTCTCCCTAAAAGACCAAAACATGTGAAATTGATTATTCAATTTTCTTGAAATTGTTGTCTAGAATATCATTGAGTTTGGACAAGCTTAAAATTTTGTTGTTTGGTAAGGGGTTAATTGGATAATTGAAAACTTGATGTGTGACCAATTGCGTGATCACCGTACAAGTAGTTCCATTGGATGCTGAATAACGACAATGATACTTATTAACTCTTTCCACAAAAAAAGACCTTGATTTGATTTCCCTTACAGGAAAAAGCATGGGGAAAGATTGAGACTAAAGAACAAAATGCTGATAAGCAGCAATTTCTCCTTTTGCTTTAATCTTTTCTGTGCTATAACAAGCACATTTTCTACTTTTGATATCACTTAATGGCTTATCATGTCATTGCAATACCTTAAGCTTTAAATTTTGAGTATGTTAACATTTTGCTGTTTGGAAAAGTGTTAATAAGGTAAACATGTTGTTAAAATGACCGAATCAATGACCTAACGACAGGTATACCAGGTACCTCACGATAAATGACCTGGCAGAGCAGCCAATGTTAATCGAATGGAATGCTCTGCCAGGTCAATTCTTGTCCGCTGTAAATTGATCAAAAAGAGCTGCATGGAGAGTATTTCAATTGGTGCAGTCAGCATTTTCTCCTTTTGCCTTAACCCAATACCACAGTGACGCCTTTTGACGCCCAACAAGATTAAATCTCTGGAAAACACTTTGGAAAATGAAGAAATTGCTTGTGACAAGCAATTTATTCTTTCACAATTGTTTTCTACCATGAAAGAACAAAAAATGTTAAATTCCATGTATTTGATATTGTCGTCTCCAACACCTTTTAATTTGGAAGTCTATTATTTTGCCATCTGATAATGGGTTCATATCATCTGAGCTATATTGAAACAAATCTTGCAACCCTTTCCCAAACAAAAAACATTTTTGACATCCCTTATGGAACTAGACAGTCCTGGCGGCCTGGAAGCGCTCCACAGGCCTGATTGTTTGTCTTGTTGAATGCAATTTCAAAGATTCAGGCTGCACAAACAAGCAAATGCATGACCAAGCTGAAAATTACAAGCAAGTAAGATCGTATGGTCAGTAAGATTTCTGTGAAAGTTCTGTATTGATTAGTTAATACTAATAGTTGTAAAAGAGCAAATAAAGCCGAAAATGGCAATTTTGTCCATAACAAGGGCACAAAACTCATATAAAATTCAGATCAAGCTGAAAATTACACAAAGGCAAGATCTTATAGTCACCAACATTCTGTCCTAATTTTGTCTTGATTGGTCAATATTTTTGTAGTTGCTAGAGTGAAAGCAATGTCAAAATAGAGCCTGAAATGCCAATTTTGTCAATTTCAAGGGCACATAACTCATGACGTAAAATTCAGATCAGGCTGAAAATTATACCAAGGCAAGATCTTATAGTCTCCAACATTCTGTACAAGTTTTGTCTTGATTGATCAATATTTGTAGTTGCTAGAGTGAAAACAAAGTCAAAATAGAGCCGAAAATGGCAATTTTGTCAATTTCAAGGGCACATAACTCATGATGTGAAATTAAGATCAAGCTGAAAATTAAACCAAAGCAAGATCTAAGAGTCGCCTACATTCTGTCTCAGTTTTGTCTTGATTGGTCAATATTTGTAGTTGCTAGAGTGAAACCAATGTCAAAATAGAGCCGCAAATGGCAATTTTGTCAATTTCAAGGGCACATAACTCATGATGTTAAGTTCAGATCAAGCTGAAAATTATACCAAAGCAAGATCTTAGAGTCACCAACATTCTGTACAAGTATTGTCTAGATTGGTCAATATTTGTATTTGCTAGAATGAAAACAAAGTCAAAAAGAGCCGAAAATGCCAATTTTGTCAATTTCAAGGGCACATAACTCATGATGTAAAATTCAGATCAAGCTGAAAATTATACAAAGGCAAGATCTTATAGTCACCAACATTCTATAATAGTTTTGTCTTGAATGGTACATATTTGTTGATTTAAGAGTAAAATTTAAGTCAAAACCAGCTATTTCTGACATTCAAGGGCAGATAACTCAGGTTATTCTGATTCAATCCAAATTCTTTGAAGGAATCTGAGAGAGGGCCACCCAAGGATCATTCTTGTGAAGTTTGATTGAAATCCATCTGGTAGTTTCTGAGAAGAAGATTTTTAAAGAAAAAGTTTACGGACGGACGCACGGACGGACGGACGCACAGACGCACGCACGACGGACACACCACCATGACAATAGCCCGCTGGCCTGTCGGCCAGTGGAGCTAAAAAATTATTGAGACAAAAGAAGAAATTGCTGATAATCATCATTTTCTCTTATTGTCTTAAATTTTTTTATGAGAACTAATGTTATAGCAAATTCCTGTCTGGTTTTGTCGTCTGCAAAGTCAATTAAATTTTGAACAGCCCAAAATTTCAACGTTTGGGAATGGGTTAATCATCATAGATTTTGTCGCCTGTGCAGCATCTTGAGACTAGAAGACTGGAACAGTCCAAAATTCTGCCATTTGAAAAAAGTTTATTCGGTATCGCCTCAGACTCTCAATCATGAAGTCCCTTGTTCAATCCCCCGTTGCGGCAAATATCGTCTCAGACATTGTCTTCCAACAATGACTGGGTAATCTATTTAGGAGAGCAACTGGTAGCTCAGAGAGGATGTTGTGGTGATAATGCTGGTAACATAGGATTTTAGTACACAACTGTCCAGAAAATATTGAGGGAAGAGAAGAAAATGTTGATCATCTTTTTCTTCTTTTTTCTCAAAGTTTCCTCAAATATTCTTTCCATCAAAACCAGGTCTTGTTTGGGAAAAGGCTAAAAAAGATTAACATTCAGGGACAACATATCCAGCTAGTTCTAAAAAACAACAACACCCTGACAGCCCTATTTAGGGGATTAAACAAAACATTGAATTTGAAGGAAAAGAAGAAAATGTATATTTCAATCAGAGCTTTCTCTTGAATTTTTTTAATAGCTGTAATGGAAAACTTCCTGCTTACATTGTGACCTGTCACGCTAAAAGGGACCTTGGAAGTGTACAGCATATTGGCCAGAGTCAGTCTGCATAGACTGGTTCTGGTAGGAAGTTTAAAACTTATATATTTTTCGGAACATAGAATATTTAAATCCTATCTTACAATACAAACCCAATTTTCAAAAGACAGCATCTGGTTGAATGACCTCTGCTGAGTCTTTTAAAT